>CM075294.1:258734-308882 GCA_037672795.1 Lagerstroemia speciosa | reverse complement strand
ATCAGTTTTACAGAATGTCTCCACTGAGAGAAGATGGATTTACAAGAAGCTCCCACTGTGTTCAGTTTTACAGAACGCCTAAACCGAAGAAGACAGATTTACAAGACACTCCCACTGTAATCAGTTTTACAGAATGTCCCTACTGAGGGAAGACGGATTTACAAGACGTTCCCACTGTATTCAGTTTTACAGAACGTCTAAACCGGAGAAGACAGATTTACAAGACACTCTCACTGTAATCAGTTTTACAGAATGTCTCCACTGAGGGAAGGCGGATTTACAAGACGTTCCCACTGTGTTCAGTTTTGCAGAATTCCCACTGTGTTCAGTTTTACAGAACGTCTAAACCGGAGAAAACAGATTTACAAGACTTCCTGCAATGGTCAAACAAATGATGAGGGATCTTGATCCTGATCATGATGTGGTGATCGTGCTTGAAATTGGTGTTCTTTGCGCTCCTTGTTGTCGAGACATCCAACTCTAGGTACGCCTTTTGAGAACTTCCTCTACTAGCCCCTGATGCCCCTGAAATTCTGAATCCATAGAATAGAAAGTGAAGGTAGCCATTGGACGCAACCCTTGTTACTCCTTCGCCACCCCACATGGGGATTACTCCTTAGCAAACATCTCCAGGAGCCCATGATCTGACAAACTGCAAGAAAGATTTACTAACCAAGCTTTCCGTTAGCTCACTTGCGACCCCTCATAACTCAGATGAGTAAAAGAGTTCATGAATAGATGTAAGGGATGCATAGCTTGCAGCAAATTCAGGAATTGACCGAGGTCCTTTGATGTCCGAAATTTCAGGAAAGCATTTTTATGTGGTATGAGACAAAGAGAGAAATCAGATGGGCTTTTGAGATTGCCCCCAAATTTCAAAGGATATGTGTAACTCAGTTCCTTTCCAAGATGCCCCCTTTTGAGATCATGTAGGCCTTTGGCAATTTCCCAAATTACGCGCTTAGACTCCTTCTGTCATGGTGTGATGCAACAATAATGGCTTGCTTGTCCTTGAGGCATTCTGCTTATCGCAGCACTTCAAACCCTAACTTTTGCCTAGAAGGGGCAGAGTACCGCATCCTAGCGGGCATGTTTTATTTTTCTCTCCATAGCTCTCCTTTTGCTACGGCTGTTTGTTCAGATTTGGCCGCACCACTCAATTTCCCTAACTTTTGCCTGGGCCGCCCTTTTGGGTTTTCGACCTAGTGGGAACATTTCACTCTCCTTTTGCTACGATCGCCCTTTCGGGTTTTCGATCGCACCACTCTTCCCTCGTTTTTGCCTAGGCCGCCCTTTCGGGTTTTCAACCTAGTGGGAGTTTTTTTCTTTTCTTTTCTTCTCATTCTCCCATAGGGCTGTGGGTCACATGGGTTCTTTATCAAGAATCTCCTTCTTTCTACTTCTTTTCTCATTCTAGGATCACACAGTAGATGGCATCTGAAAACATGGGCCTTGTTAAGCATAATATTTCTTTACAGAATCAGCATTGATAGGGCTTGGGAGCTCATCCCCATCCATATCAGCTAAAATCAAGGCACCTCCTGAGAAAACCTTCTTGACTATGTAAGGTCCCTCGTATTTAGGAGTGAACTTCCCACGTGAATCCGGAGTTATGTGCAATATCTTTCGGAGTACCAAGTCCCTCGATTCAAACACACGCCGGCGCACTCTCTTATTGAATGCTCGAGCCATGCGCTTTTGGTAACATTGGCCATGACATAGTGCAGTTAGCCTCTTTTCATCGATCAAGTTCAACTGCTCGTATCGTAATCTAGCCCATCCTGCTTCTTCAAGCACTGATTCTGCAAGGACTCTCATTGACGGGATCTCGACCTCTATTGGCAAAACTGCTTCAGTCCCATATGTAAGCGAGTAGGGAGTTGCCCCTGTCGATGTGCGGATAGATGTCCTATATGCCATGAGAGCCCAAGGGAGCATGTCATGCCAATCCTTGTAAGTCACCGTCATCTTTTCGATGATCTTCTTTAAATTCTTATTTGCAGCCTCGACCGCACCATTCATCTGAGGTCGATAAGGTGAAGAATTGCGGTGCTTGATCTTGAAATGTTCGCAAAGCTCATCGATCGCCTTATTGTTGAAGTTCTTTGCATTATCCGTGATGACGGTCTCAGGAACGCCATAACGAGCCACTATGTTGCGCTTGAGGAATCAAACTACCACCTTAGCAGTCACTGAGGCATAAGACTCAGCTTCGACCCATTTGGTGAAGTAGTCGATGGCCACCAGGATGAAGACATGTCCATTAGATGCCTTGGGTGAAATAGGACCAATTACATCCATTCCCACATGGAGAAAGGCCAGGGTGAGGACATTGGTTGCAGTTCGCTTGGAGGAGCATTAATCCGATTCGCATAGATTTGACAATGGTGGCAATGTCGAATGCGCTTGATGCAATCTGCTTCCATGGTTGACCAGAAAAACCCATTCGCATGATCTTTCTTGCCAACATGTGCCCGCTCGTGTGAGGTCCCACTCCCTTCATGGACTTCACTCATCAAGTGCTCAGCCTCCTTAGTGTCCAAACATCATAGTAGAGTGGTGTCGAATGAGCGACGATAAAAGCACGTTCCTGCTCAAGAAGTAATGGCAGGCAAGCCGACGAATAGTCTCTTTGTCATTCTTATTTGCGCCATCCGGGAACTGACCGAATTCAAGGTACCTCTTGATATCCGCGAACCAAGGGGCTTCTTCTCCTTGTTCGATCATGCAACAATGCGCGGGACGATCGTTGATTTTGATCTCGAGAGGGTCGATCACGTTATCCCCTGAAATGCACACCATTGAAGCGAGTGTTGCTAAAGCATCGGCGAATTGGTTCTTGGTTTGTGGAGTGTAGGAGAAATTAATCCGATCAAACTCTTCTGATATCCTTTCCAGGTACAGGTGATATGGGAGTAGCTTCTCATCCTTCATCTTCCACTGTCCCACTGTTTGGAAGATGATAAGCATTGAGTCACCAAACACCTCGAGTTCGCGAATTTCCATATCTATTGCCGCTCGTAAGCCCAAGATGCATGCTTCATATTCCGCCACATTATTTGTGCAAGGAAATGTTACCTTGGCAGCTACGGATATGCCGACCTTGTGGAGAGAAATCAACACTGCTCCTATCCCATATCCCGTTGAGTTGACTGCCCCATCAAAATACATCTTCCATCCTTGTATTCGTTCCGACTCTTCTTCCATAGTAAAGATCCCATCATCTGGAGTTCATCCCTAAGTGGCTCATCATCCTCAATTGGAAATTCGGCGAGGTGGTCTGCCAAGGCTTGCCCTTTCATTGATCTAGGCACATAATGGGTATCATACTCAGCTAGCTGAACTTGCCATTTCGACAAATTCGAGTTGACACAGGCTTCTCCAGTAGATATCGAAGTGGATCTGTCTTGGATATTAGGTGTATGGTGTAGTACAAAGTATATTGACGTAAACGTTGGACTACCCATGCAAGCGCACAACACAATCTTTCCACTTCTAGGTATCGTGCTTCTCCTTCAGTGAACTTCTTGCTTAGGTAATAGATAGCTTACTCCTTGTGTCCCGTTTCATCCACCTGCCCCAACATTGAGCCTAACGATTCTCGTCGCACAGTTAAGTACATGATGAGTGGCCGACCTGGAGTGGGTGGGACTAGTACCGAAGGACTAGCCAAGTAAGCTTTTATTGTGTCAAAGGCCTGCTGACAATCATCATCCCAATCGATAACAACATTTTTTTGTAGTAACCGAAAAAGAGGTTGACATTTATCAGTGAGATTGGCAATGAAACGGGCTATATAATTCAATCTCCCAAGCAAGCTTCTTACTGTAGCTGGTGGGGGCAGATCCATGATTGCTTTGGCTTTATCTGGATCGACCTCTATGCCCTTTTTACTAACAATGAACCCCAAAAGTTTCCTTGAAGTGGCTCCAAAAACACACTTTGCCGGGTTGAGTCTGAGCTTATATTTTTGGAGGCGCTGGAAGAGCATGTGCAAATTCACCAGATGGTCCTCCCCTTCACGCGACTTTGCGATCACGTCATCCACATAAACTTCTATCTGTTTGTGCATCATGTCATGAAACAAGGTGACCATGGCACGTTGGTAAGTGGCACCTGCATTTTTTAGCCCAAAGGGCATAACTCGGTAACAGAATGTTCCCCACAGGGTTATGAAGGTTGTTTTTGACTTATCTTCTTCCGCCATTCGTATTTGATTATAACCCAAGAAACCATCCATGAAGGAAAACATCTCATGACGTGCAGTGTTATCGACAAGCACATCAATGTGAGGCAGTGGAAAGTTGTCCTTTGGGCTAGCTTTATTAAGATCTCGATAGTCCACACAAACTCGTACTCTTCCATCTTTCTTCATGACTGGGACTATATTGGCTACCCACTCTGAGTAGTTACTCACCTCCAAGAAGCCGGCATTAATCTGTTTCACGATCTCCTCCTTTATTTGTAGAATCAGGTCTTTCTTCTGCCGGCGTAAATGTTGCCTTACAGGAGGGAATTTACTGGTGTCGACTGGTAGAAAGTGTTGCACTACCTCAGGATCAAGTCCAGGCATGTCAGCGTAGGACCACGCAAACACTTCTTGAAATTCCTTCAACAAATCGATCATTCGAGCACGTTGAATTTCATCCAAGCCAACCCCAATTTTAAGAATTCGTGGCTCCTCTTCTGTGCCAATATTGATCACGTCAGTAGCTTCGGCAGTCACAGGCTTGTTTTCTTCGAACCGCTCTCAACTTTCCACAATCTCTTTAGGGGTGTCATCCTTACACGACTCTTCCCCATAAAGTATTGGTTCAGAGTCGTCAAGAACTTCTCGAAAAAGGACTGACTTACCGCATCTCTTGTCATTTAGGTACCTGGAAAAGAAGTGTTGGAATTATTCGAGATTAACAAATAGAAGGAACAAGAGAAGATCAAACTGAAGCAGGAGGAGATATGTGATATTTCATAAAGGGATTTCTTTGGAAAGGTAAACCATGGGAATATCCCTTCATCCGCCACGGGTTCATGGCAAACCACGTGCAGGTAACATCATTTTCCGAACACTCTTACTCATCAAGAGGCACAAGTGGAAGCATGGGAACTGCAGTCCAGTTGGGTAGCTCCTCGTTTCCTGCAAGCGGGCGGATCAGGGGTTCCTGAGATGTCTCCTCCAGAATAGCCCCGACATGGGACGCAATGTCAGTTGTAACAGAAGGTGCAGCCAAGACCTCATCCACATTCTCTCCGATGATGAGAACTGGTTTTTGGAAGAGGACTGGGCTAGTTGGTATCATGGTGTCTTCCAATGAGCTGTGAATGTGGGCACTTAGACTTGAGCTGCCGGAGGTGCAATAGGGATGCAACTACGTTTGCTCTTAATGTTCTCAATCCTGTATCATGATCCAAGCTCACATGCGGGTAGGACCCCTATCAACCGAAGATTCAGTGGTCGCACCTACATGAAAAGAAAAAGAAAAGCAAAAGAAGTGAACAATTGGAAAATTGGATCAGGATGCATGAGAAAACCGCTAGCGAGTTGCCATTCTTATCGGTAGATCGGTCCTGATTATAAATCACGAGAAGGAGATGAGATGTGCTCCTTTACGGGGTATTTAATCAAGGTATCTCTCGAACGTCCTTAAGTTGCCTGATTCGTGCCATCAGCTTGTTGAGCACTTTCAATGCTTATTCCTTAGTTCTTACAAAAAATAATGACAAAATATTTTGGAAATTTTTTTTTTGAACCCTTATTATTATTTTTTTAAAATTCTCCATGAAAGTGCTCAATCAAACTATTTGTTTGCCATGGCTTGTGCTCTTCTTGTGGGCCTGAGAGCGCTCCTTGTAAGCCGGGGCTGTATCACGGCTCATGGGGTGCATCTTGTCCAACTCCTCATCTGGTGGACTGATGATGCTTCTACTCCTTTTGGCCACATTCTGAATAATCGAGTACCATTGGCCTAATGACTCCTTGATGCCAATCAAATCCCTAGAAAGCTCCGGACACTCCTCCGACATTATAGCTATATTGATTCGAATGACTATAAAGGCAACACATCTTCTATTAGCTATAGCTTCCAGCAAGCTCCAATCCCTTCGAAATCAGCTGATGTCATTGACAGCGGATGAAAGATGATCGATGTCGGGGCAAGAAAATATGGGCTCCATCCTCGTTCAGACGGATGAACAAGCAACTTAAAGATGAATGGCAACTCTACTAGGTTTTATTTTGAAAACATGATGCAAGTTCGAAAAATAAAATCAATCCACTAATTTAATCATAGTTACATGTACATCAAAATTTTATGAGCTATCTTACCTAAAATTAGCTAACCTAGGAGCTCATGCCAAAATACAAGAAAAAGGCCACTCTATCCCTACATTGGCTAATCTATGGGCCTCATCGAAAAAAATACAATAAAATCTCAATACAGAAGAAAGGCCCGACTAACCTAAGATGAGCTAGCCTATGGGCCTTGGAAAAATTACAATCGACAAGAATGCTTGGAGGTTTAATGCTATGCATGAGGCTTGGATCTAAGGGTAGGTGCTAAAAGGCCCTTGATCAGCAGTGTCCTCGGTTCCCCTTTCAGGGTACTTTGGGCTTACGAATCAAGCGAAGGTGTTTCAAAGTCGTTTCCTGTGGGAGCTCCCACGACGGGCGTACTTCTACTGACCTCCTCCTAGGGAAGTTCCTACGATCCGGGTTCGATCGTTTAGGGCATGCAATGCTAAAGTAAAGTGCACAAACAAACGACCGGGGATTATGGGGCGCGAACCCTCAAAATGTCCCCAGTGGAGTCGCCAAGCTGTCGGACGTCGAAACTTCCGACTTGAGAAAAAGAATAATGATCATAAGGCACGCACGAGGCCTAGCTTGGGACTTTGAATCGGTGTTGAATTGGAGTCGCCACTAAACCGTTTATTAAGGCCGTTTAGGCGCCTAAATCACTAAGTGATCATGATACTAACCACCTAGGTTGTTGTTGGTCTTGAAACCGAGATGTGAGTCCGGAGGTCCTGTTACGTATCTTGAAGCTCGAAGCCAAAATACGCCCAAACTTGGTACCCGTCCCTAAGTCTAGGTCGTTTGTTTGCACATTTTAATTTGTCCAATTATTTCCTTGATCGAAGTTTGAATCGATGGTCTAGAGAGAAATTCGATAATTCGTATCACGACCCTAGCATGCCACTAACCGTCCTATTCTAAGTGCGGAAAGTAAAGATTTTCACTATATTCGGGATTACATACAGCCATCATCATCTCTCTCTCTCACACACCCCCAATTACATTGATCCACACAATACATTGAATTTTCCCTTCCCACATACGATCAAAGTAATGCATATCGATAAGAATTCCTCAACAATTATATACCGATCGAATCAATCAAAACAAGTTTTTTCAAAAAAAATGAGAAGTTAAACGTACGAAAAATTTGAGAATAACGTAAAAATTGGGTTAAATCGTTCAGGACCTTAAAAGATTTCCAAAAAAAAAATTTCCACCTTTAAAAGACTTGAAAGTATCCTGAGGACTGATTTGAAGCATTCCAGGAAGTTCTGGGGCCATATAAAATTTTCTGGACTGATTTGAAACCCCAAGGACTAATCTGTAAATTCGCTGAAGTTTTGGGCTGATCTGGAAAGTTTGGCAAAAATCTGTGGCTGATTTGTAAAACTTTGAAAGTTCAAGGGTTGCTCCCTAGGGTCTGTCAACACTTAGGACTGTTCTAAAGAAAACAAAATTTCAGGGACAGATCTGAAAAATCGGAATAAATCTGGACAGATTAAAAAAAAGTAAAAGACCTCGAATCGATCCCAAAACGATCCAAAATTTTCAAAATAGACCCCCAAATTTACACAACATCTAAGACCATTCTAAAACACACTAGAAGCATCAGAAACAGAGCTGGAAAATTCGAAACGGTGCTGGGCTGGTTTTGAAAAGACTGCTAAAAGACTCCGAGTCGATCCAAAAAGACCTAAGATTTCCAAAAAAATGACCCTAAACCTTGGGAAATATTTAGACCCACTTTGAAACATATTTTTGACCCCAGATCTGACCCTAAAGCTTCGAAAAAGTGGTCGGGTTGATAAACAAAATTTTGAAACCCGACTCAAAATGATCCTTTTCATCATTACGATTTTTGCACAACCCATTTCTTAGCCATTCCCCAATTTTCTTATAAAAAAATATTTTTTCTTGATTTTCTTGATTTTTCTATTTTTTTCATTTTATCATTTCTTATATTTCCTAAAAAAAGATAAGCAATATATATTCATTCTAAAAAACATAACTACCAAGTTTTCATTTTTTTTCAAGGATCCTTTTCCACATTTTCATGAAAACATGAATCCTAATTTTTTTATTTTCTCATTTTTTGTATTTTCCATTTTTCGTGAAACATTTTTGAAAAAGGGAAAAGAAAATAAAAGAAAACAAAAGAAATTATTTACAAGGATACGGCCTAAATCCCGATCAAGAAATTATACCTACAACCGACGATGATAAAGATGTCGAGGAATGAACAAGACTTCGGCTTGGTTGATGTCAAACTCGGGCACCTTCGGGATTTGAGGAAGACTCGTCGATTCACACGGACTCGGGCTCCGTCTTGATGATTTGCACGGGCTCGGCTCGGTGGCGGATCCGAATTTGGAACGGGATGAAGATTCTTGAATTTTTTTGCTCACCACATAAGTCTAAGATGGGATATTCAAGAGAGAGTTCAATGTGTATTTTTTGATGTATTCCCCCCTCCTCTCCCCCAAAATCTGCAAATGAATGGCATATTTATAGAGGAAATGCTGTGGGGGCTGAAATGTAACACACCAAAAACTTCAGGGGCTGAAAAGAGAAACTAAAATAGAATAAAATAAAAATAATAAAAGAAAGGCAAATGTGCAGAGATCGAGCAGAGTAGCAGAGGACGGCTGCGACGGGGAGGGAGGCCGAGAAGTCAAGATGACGGCCGGAGCAGGTCGGCGCCGTACGGTCGATCAGAAGGCCGGTGCCGTGCAAGGCAACCGGTGGTACGAATCTCGACAGTGAGGAGGAGAGATAGAGAGAGAGAGCCGGTGTGAAAAGGATCGGGGAGGTCTGCAAGGGCGGCTAATTGATGGCTGACACTGGCGGATGTCAGAGGAGGCGGATACGGCGCCGGAACAGACAACTTCGGCGCCGAAAGGTGGAGAGAGAATGAACGGAAGTGACCGGAGAGGGAGAGAGATAGAGTCAGGAATGGACGAGGATGGACTCGGGATGGAGCTGAACGCTCGACGGAGTCACCGGTGTGGTTGGAAGTGGCCGGGAAGTGGCCGCGACTGGCTGCCCGTGGTTGACCGTGGCTCCCGTGACCTCTCTGTGAAATTGCGGGGGGAAGGAAGAAGAAGAACAGTGATATGCACTGTTCAAACAAAAAACCTTTTTTTTTTTTCATTTCAATGTGCAAATTTTTTGGTCATTTTTTCGTATGAAATAACATAAAACAAAATGAAAAAAATTAAGTTTGAAATAGGATTAAAATATGTGATACTAGTAGGAACGAAACGGGATTTGACCGGGTCAAAATCGGGTGTCTACAGCCACAACTAATTCGAAGTAAAGAAGGTGCAACTTTCCGTGATTGAAATTTTCCAATTATGCTGTTACGTGGTGGGACCAACTTGTTTTAAGCAGGAGACAGGATAAAGAATGACCAATTGAAACATGGCAGGAGATGAAAATAGCAATGAGGAAGCAGTCATTCCAAGCTACTATTATCGGGAGTTGCATAAAAAGCTACAAGCTCTTCAAGCTCTTAAACAATGGAGTCGAAGTGTTGAAGACTACTACAAGGAGATGAAGATTACAATGATATGAGCTAATGTGGAGGAAGATCGAGAAGCCACTATGGCCAGATTTTTGTTTGGCTTGAATCGGGAGATTCATGATAGGGTAGAAATGCATCATTATGTAAAGTTGGAAGAGATGGTACACATGGCCACCAAAGTGGAACAACAACTCAAGAGAGGAGGAGGCACATGATCTACTCCTAACTTAGAGTCCAATCTTTGGAAGCCGAGCTCCTCAAAGAAGGAAGAAAGCCACAAGCACCCTCAACTTTCAAGGCTAGAATCGAGCCAAAGTTGAAAAACACCAGCCACGATCCTCAAGGTAAAACCGACATCTCTACCACTCAGAATCATGATATTAAGTACTTTAAATGCCAAGGCAATGGTCAAATAGCTAGCCAATGTTCGAACAAGAGGGTGATGGTGATAAATGTCCAAGGAGAGTTGAGTCAAAAGACGAAGAAGACTATTTAGAAGATGCCTATGATGGGCAATATGCTGAAGAAGGAGAATTATTGGTGGCAGACGAGCTCTCAATGTGCAAGTTAAGGAAGAAAAAAAAACCAGCGGGAGAACTTGTTCCATAGTTGATACTTTGTGAACAACAAAATATGCAGCGTCATAATTGATAGGGAAGTTGCACCAATGTGGCTAGCACGGAGTTGATAGAGAAATTGGTATTACCTACCTTGAAACATCCATGACTTTATCAACTTCAACGGTTGAATGATAGTGGTGACACAAGGTAACAAAGCAAGTTCCGATTGCTTTTTCTATTGAGAAATATGTGGATGAGGTACTTTCTGATGTAGTTTCCATGCATGCTTGTCACATACTATTAGGAAGGTCATGACAATATAATCAGAGGTTTACACATGATGGTTTCACTAATAGGTACTCCTTTGTAATGAAGAAACAACCCATAACTCTTATGTCACTAACTCCAAGTTCTTAATGATCAAATGAAGTTAAAAAGAACAAATGAAAAGAGTGCAAAGACAAGGACTGAAAAGTGAGAGAAAAGAAACTGAGAGAAAAGAGAGAGAAGAAAAAGATAATGAAAGGAACAAGAAAAAAAGTGATAGAGAAGAAGATAGAGTTTCAGTCATAGGGAGAGCAAGTGAGGGAAAATTCAATTTTATTACAAAGAAAAGTGAGATCAAGAGAGTATTATTTTCTAATCAACCCCTTATAGTACTTATGAAAAATGAGGTCCTTTTAAATATTAATGATCTTATCAGTTCTTTACCGAGCAATTTTATTTCCCTCTGCAGGAGTTCGATGATTTTTTCCCCAAGGAGTTGCCTTCAGGTTTACCCCCGATTCAAGGAATTGAGCATCAAATTGACTTCATACTTGGTGCATCAACCCCAAACCAACCACCCCGCCGGATTGATCCTGGGGAAACAAAAGAACTTCAAAGGCAAGTAAGGGGGTTATTAGAGAAGGGTTACGTACGAGAAAGCACAAGTCCTTGTGCGGCTTCGGTTTCGCTAATGCCTAAGAAGGATAGAACATGGAGGATGTGTGTTAATTGTCGTGCTATCAACAATATCACGGTAAAGTATCATCATCCCATTCCTAGATTAGATGACATGCTTGATGAATCGCATTCTTGTGTTTTTATTAAGATTGATCTTAAAAGAGGATATCATCAAATTAGAATGAAAGAATGTAATGAGTGGAAAACTACATTTAAAACAAAATATGGTTTGTATAAATGGTTAATGGTGCCTTTTAGGTTAACTAATGCACTTAGCACTTTCATGAGACTTAAAAACCATGTTTTACGTGCTTACATTGAACAATTTGCGGTTGTCTACTTTGATAACATTCTGATTTATAGCAGTAACTTGGATGATCATGTTGAACATTTAAAAATTATTTTAGATGCTTTAAGAAAAGAAAAGTTATTTGTTAATCTCAAGAAATATATCTTTTGCACGGATAAGTTTGTATTTCTGGATTTGTTGTGAGTGTACAAGTTATTCAAGTTGACAATGAAAATGTGATGGCAATCCAAGATTTGGCCAACTCCTACTATAGGGTAGGTAAGAAGCTTCCATGGCTTGGCTAGTTCTTATCGGTGTTTTATTTGTAACTTTAGTAGCCTTACTACACCTTTAACCTAAGTGACCAAGAAGAATACTCCATTTAAGTGAGGAGAGGAACAAGAAAGGGCATTCACAGATATTAAAGAGAAGTTAACAAATGCACATGTACTTGCCTTACCAAACTTCACTAAAAACTTTGAAATTGAGTGTGATGCTTCAGGTATAGGTATTGGAGGAGTTTTGATGCAAGAATGAAGGTTGATTGCATACTTTAACAAAAAGCTAAGTAGAGCAGCTCTAAACTATCTCACTTTTGATAAGGAGATATATGCATTGGTTCGAATAATGACTTTGCAACATCATCTTTGACCAGAGGAATTTGTGATCCATGAGAACCATGAATCGTTAAAGCATCTAAAGGGACAACAAAAGCTGAATTAGAAGCCATGCCAAGTGGGTGGACTTCATTGAGACATTTCTATATGTGACCAAATACAAGATAAGAAAAATATAGTTGCGGATGCACTATCTCAAAGGTTGTTAAGTGTGTAAAAGATTGATTATTTGCATGCTTTTCGGGCCTAGATTTGAACAAGATAATTGAGTTTGACTTGGTTTATGTGCTTGATTATGCAATCTTTCCTTGTTGAATATAGCGGAGTAAGAATTGAACAAGTGTTAAAAGTTGGGTTTATCTTAAGAATGTTGATACTTTTGAGACATTTTGTGATGTAGATACACAATGGAAGATTAACCGAGTCTCGAAAATGAAGCTCGACTGAAGACGTGAAGCTAATAAGAAGAGCAGAACAGTGGGGTCGCGGCACCAATGGAGGCAGTGAAGAGGGATTGCGGTACATGATTGCGGTCCTAGATAGATCAGTAGCGAACTCCGGAGATTTATTGCCGAATCAACATTAGTCAACCCCAAATATTACACAGAATATTTTTGGGCAGAATCAGAAACATTTGGGGGACAAACAGATTTCGATTCAACTCAGCCAGGAAAGAGAGAATCTTGCAAGATTTGAAGAAGGTTATAATATATTGTAAAGATATTTCAAATATTCTCCAATCTTTACAAATAGACCAGCAAGCAAATTCTGGAAAAAAAAGGCCATTCATTCAACAATCAATTCCTAAATTCTTTTTGCTACCTCGAAGATCAAGAGAAGCGAGTGATCAAGAGGAAAGAAGGGAAGCACTTCACAATCGCTCGAGGCTCGAGAGATCGGCATTGGCTTACCTAGAGTTTTCTCTTTCCCTTTTCTTTTCTATTGATTCACGATGTATTCCAACGTCTTCTTGGTAGTTATTTTCAATTCCATCATGAACTAATTCCCTTATTCCTAAGGCAAGCAATGGAACTCTTTTCTACTTTCTAGATTCATCTCTTTCTCGAGTATGTGATCAATTACATCCATATTACTTATACTATTCTTGTACTTAATGCTTTCTGATTGACTGGCCACCAATTAGATATAATAGGAGAAATCGATGAACTAGAGAGACGGAGTCGAAATCACGTCGGAGATAGTATAACTTAGGATAATTCACGCCGAGAGGTCGAGATTATTTGTGAGAGGCATCGAGAGATTAGCCGATCACCCTAGGTATCCAAATTAGGTTCGAACTCAATGGGTTTCTTAATATTAATTGCCTAGAGATAGAGTGATTGGTATCGTCCTAGAAACACGTTCTTGTTAAACCGAGAGGTAAGCAAGGAGACATAAAACCCTAGGATAGTAATATCGTAATTGATTGCATACAGAAATTGGGATTGGATTTAGAAGTAGAATTGAGGGAAGTTGTGAGCCCTAGGTCCATAAAAATTGATTAATTTCTGATTAACTGCGTCCAATTTACTTTTCTTGTTTTCATTGAATTCCTATCAAATTTTGAATTGCCTAACTTGGCTTGATTGCTTGGTTTATTGTTTAGTTTGATTGAACTATATCCTCGTGGGAACGATCTCTTACTCACTTATTATATTACTTGAGCGATACATATATTTGCATGCCTTTTTGGTTATCTATTTTTATCGTAACAAAGGTATGCTCTACTTTCCACTCTTGATACTAAGTTGCTATTTGAGTACATTAAAAATTATATGCATTTGATTCTGATTTTGGTGATGTGTTTAAAAAATGCACAAAATGTCCTTATGATAAAATACTACATGCATGATGGATTTTTGTTTTAAGAAAATAAGCTTTGCATTCCCCATTTTTGTTGCGTGAGTTACTAGTTAGGGAAGCACACGGTGGTAGTCGATAATACCATAGATGTTAATTTGAAGCACACTTTTAGACCTTAAACTTGAGCTAAGAACATGCATTCCACTTGTTATTTGTGTTGTTTTTGCTGATATGTGAATATTTGTGCTCCTTATCCATCCTCTAAGTTTATCTGGGTGTTTGTAGGCTTTCCTCAATAGAAAACATGCCAAATAAGATATCAACAGAAAGCTCGTCGAGTCAAGAATCCAATGTCAAACCATGCATGATTTGAAGCTAAAATGAGGAAGTTATTGCAAAACGAAATAAACTATGCAAAACAGTCTCAATGCACCGCGGTATGAACAGTGCTGCACCGCGTGAACTGAGTTAAAATGGTGGGACCCGGGATTTTCTATCCCACGCTAACCACAACAAGCTTAGAGGAGGTAGAAATACCTTATAAATAGAGGGGCACACCCACAAACAAAGAAGGAGATAGAGGTAGCTTTGCATAACAAAGCAAACTCGGACAAGATTTTTGGTGGATTAAGGTTACGAACCCTAGGGGTCAAAGCACGGGCCGCGGGTAGAAGAGCTAAGGAATTAAGCTCATAATCACTGTTTGAGACCTCTTCTACCTTTATCTCCTTTCTCTTTATTTTGGTTTCGTAATTTTCAGTTCTGATGAATATGTATTGTAATATAACCATGTTTGGTTAGTTTTACTGTCTAGGGTAGTAAGTGGATCTTAGTGTTTATTTCATCCATGTATTGAAATTCTATTTTCCGGATCCACGAAGGTGTTCTATTTCCTTATGTTTACTATATTTCATACATTTATTGATGTCTGGCCAACTCGATCTAAGGGACGGTGAAGAAAAACGAGAGTGAGAATCTCGTAGCCTAAGTAAGTATAGCCGAGGAATAATCATACCGAGAGGTAGATTAGTCATTTTAAGAGTTAGAAGAGACGTGTGAGAAGGCCCAAGAGGTAGCCATCACCCTAGGTATCCTGATATGGCTATGAACATGACATTTGGTCCCTTAATTCTAACTACCTAGAGATAGAGTGGGTTAGAATCATCGTAGGGATACATCCTAGTTACGACGAGAGTTGGATTAGGTGACTTTGAAACCCGTGGATAGGAGAAAAGAACGCTTGACTTGATCCAGTTAATTAAGTCCAAAAGGATTGAAATAGACTTAAGTGAAATTGAATCCCTAGAATTGTTTTCTTGTCAAGTTCGTATAAAACTATTTCTGTTTTCTTTAGATTGTCTGCTTTTACGTCTGTTTCTAGCTATTTCTGCATTCTCTCAACTATTGTGTGGTTTGACTTGGTACTTTGTGTTCTAAATTCATGCTTGATAGGCTTTGATCCTCGCAGGAACGATACCCGCTCGCTGGGTTTACTACTTGCGATACGTCCTCTTGCGAGCTGATAGCGAACAAGGTTTTTAGCGCCATTGCCGGGGATCGAAATGTATCTATCTACTCCAATTGAAGCACCTGACTTCGACCAAACCAATTTACTTGTCTGTACTTTTCTCTTGTTTTGTAGTTCTCATTCCCTTGTTTTGTAATCTCTCGATGTATGAGTAGGAGATCTCAACAAGACTTGCTACTGCTTGATCCGGAAATAGAGCGAACTCTCATCGGAGGAGGCAAAAATAATCATTTGCGGAGATTTCATCTTCTCATAACATGGAGGACACTCAAGACAACCCTACACTTAAGATGAGACACTATGTTAGACCGTGAACGGACAACTGATCGAGTATCGCCAAACCAGCTGTACAAGCTCACACGTTCGAGATTTGACCAGTGACGCTTCAAATGATTCAAACAGCATGCTCGTTTAGCAGTGGACCTCATGAGGACACTTATGCCCATCTTGCTATTTTTAATGATTTGTGTGATACTTTTAGACAAAATGGGGTTCCTCAAGATTATATCAAAATGACTTTGTTTTCTTTCTCTCTTAGGGACAAGGCAAGGACATCGCTTAGCTCATTCCCATCGGGATTCCTAAACAGTTGGGATATCATTGTGGAGAAGTTTCTCACGAAGTATTTTCTACCTCCAAGATGGCTAAGTTGAGGAGTGATATCACATCGTTTAAGCAACTTCCGATGGAAACCTTGCTGGAAGCATGGGAGTGCTACAAAGGCTTATTGCATAAGTGTCCACATCATGACCTTCAGATGTGGCAAGTGGTAAACACCTTTTATAATGGAATTTATGATGCCTTACAAACTTATATCAAGGCTACTGCGGGAGGTATGATACTTGAAAAAAAACCAGAGGAAGCATACAAACTCATCGAGGCATTAGCAACAAACGTGGTGTCGGAGCGAAACATGGCTCAAAAGGGGACAGTCGGAATTCACTCGGTGGATGCTCTAACAGCCCTTTCAGCCAAGATGGATGCCTTAATGGCAACCATGAAGCCAGAAGGAGTCGGAGCAACCTCGACTATCTTCAAAAACTATCCGATGGAAGCCGGGCATAAGGAGGCAAATTTTGTGGGAAGTAACCCGAGAAACAACCCATATTCAAACACTTACAATTCGGGTTGGCGAAATCACCCCAACTTTTCATATGCTAACAACCGACCTACTCAACCATCAGGGTTCCAACCGATGCAGAAGATAGCACCAAGTGACACCGAACAGCTTAAAAAACTTGAAAATGCTTTTCTTGAGCTTATGGTGACTAAGAAGAACACTAATGCTAGTGTACAATCCAACACTAATAGCATCATTACCTTGCGAGCACAAATGAAGAATGTGGAGATGCAACTAGGACAAATCGCCCAAGCCGTTGGAGTCCGGCCGCAAGGATCATTTCCAAGCAACATCGAGACAAATCCAAGGGGAGGTGGATTCGAGCACGTGATTGCCATCACATAAGGGAGTGGGAAGGAGCTAGTAGACATAGGAGACGAGGTTAGACGGCGATCCACAACCGCAATCCAAGAAGGAGTCAGCAATGGCCCCCCAGCTAAAGCACCTCAAGATAGCCACATCGAACAGCCTAAGACCAGTGGAGCTAAGGGTGACACATCAAAGCCAAATCGGACCTGTCCACCTCTTCCCTTCCCTCAAAGAGCACAAAAGGAGAAAACCGAGCATCAATTTTGTAAGCTCTTAGAAGTTTTTAAGAAATTACATATTAATATTCTTTTTGCTGAAACTTTGGAGCAGATGCCAAGTTACGTCAAATTCATGAAAGAAATCATCTCGGAGAAGAGTAGGCTTGGTGACTACGAGACAGTTCCTCTAACTAAAGAGTGTAGTGCGATCTTGCAATGTAGGTTACCTCAAAAGCTAAAGGATCCAGGAAGTTTCACCATCTCTTGCTCGATTGGAAAGGATTTTGAGGGTAAGGCATTATGTGATCTTGGTGCTAGTATATAAATTTGATGCCTTATTCGGTTTTTAGAGATCTAGGACTAGGAGAAATGAAACCTAAATCTATTACTCTCCAATTTGCGGATCGATCACTCACATATCCTCGTGGAGTAATTGAAGGTGTTCTGGTAAAAATTGATAAGTTTATTTTCCTGGTTGATTTTGTTGTTCTTAATTGTGAGGAAGATCAAAACATCTCGACTATTCTTGGAAGACCTTTCTTGGCTGCAGGCCATGCATTGGTAGATGTGAAGGAAGGAGAGCTCACAATGAGGGTTGATAAGGAAAAGGTGACTTTTAAAGTATTCCGTTCCATGGATCAAATATCTAATGAATGTTTCTCCATTGATGTCATTGATGGGCACATTGATCACAACTTTCAAAAGGATCAAAGTGGAGATGTACATGAAGTGGATCAAGATGTTGATCAATATTGTGTTGGTGAGCAACATGAAAACATGCAGTAGGTGGAGGTAATTTCAAGAGGGGCTAAACCTCTAGGGAAACCACCCGAACCAACCCAAGCATGTGTGATAAGGAGACGACGTGGCAAAAGGACTACGATAAGAGAATTTCAACCTGGTCAATTAGTTCTTTACCATGATTCTCTATTTAAATTCTTTCCAAAAAAGTATAAGTTACGATGGTCAGGACCATTCCAAGTTATTCAAGCCTTGTTGTATGATTTTGTCGAAATGATGAATGAAAAGACAAATGTGAAATTCAATGTGAACAAACATCGGTTGAAGAAATATGAAGGGGACCCCATCAATCAGGAGGAATCTTCAACCCAAGGACAAGGAGGATGACAAAACTGAAAGACGGGCCACAGACTCTCTTGGTGGCGCTTCTTGGGAGGCAACCCATGCTTGGTTTATTTACTTCAGCTTTGTTTGTTTGTTTAATTTTTAATTCTACACTTAAGAATAGTCTTCATTTCAAACTAGTATGCATTATCTACTTGCTCACTAGAGCGAACACCGGCAAGAGGATGGTGGAGATGAGGAAGCAGAGGCTTCGATGACTAGAAGGCCATTCCATCAACTTTGACACAAGGGGAGCATTTGTTTTCTCTTTACTTTTCTTAACATTGAGGACAATGTTTAGCTTAGGTTTTTTTTGTGGGGTGGGGTGTTCAGGTTAAAGCATGAAAATTCGTGTAAAGTCGTTTAGATGGTGCACCACAATTGCTTGCTTGTTTGCATTTGCATGACATATAGATAATTGCACGTTTAATTTATCTTGCATTTGTTTCAAAAAAAAATTTGAAAATGGAAAAATGATTATGTTTTTGATGGATAGGAATGCTTGCAAGGTGTGAGTAGGGAACTTGAGTTGATTCCTTGTTCTGTGATGATAATTAATGGCTAGTGTGATTGCTTGACTATAGCTGGAATTGTAACAACTCTTGTGATGATTTTCAGCGCCAATTAATTATACACGAACCTTACATCTAGATCTTAAATCAAGGGCAGTACGTGTCATCTTTAGAAATATTTTTGCAAAAATGTTAGGCTACAATTGAGTATCCAAGCAAAGATGTGCCTCGGTTTTGAGTACCTCTATTCGGGTTTGAGCCCAAATTGATGCACTAAGTGTGCTAGCAATACGACCCGACATGTACTTGTGGGGACTATCTGTTCATTCCACTGGCTCATCAAAAGTATGTGAGTAAATTACAAAGCCAGCGGAGGTGCAGGCCCTTGAAAGTTGTGCACCACCTGAGTAAGGGTTATTTGCTAAGTGTAAATATGAAAAAAAAAAAAGTTAGAGCAAAAATCTAAGATCATGCAGTGAACTAATAGCTAGACGCATGTTTGCTTGAGTATTTCCTTATGGGGCACAACAGTGGTCGGGTCATTTTTAGGTTAGTTAAGACATTAATTGTATTGCATGATCATTTCTTTTGGCCTCATATGAAATGGGATTTGAGGAAATTCGTGAAAAGTGCATTATATGTAACAAGCTAAATCTAAGTTACAATCATGTGGCCAATATATACCACTTCCTATTCCTAATGAGCCGTGGGTTGACATTTCCATGGACTTTATTTAGTATTGCATAGGTCTAAGAGGGGGGGAACCTATTTTATGTGGTTGTTGATAGATTCTCTAAAATGACATATTTCATTGTATGTCATAAGATGGATGATGCATCTCGTATAGTTGATTTGTCTTTCAAAGAGATTGCTAGGTTGCACAGCATACCTAGGAGTATTGTTTTTGATAGAATTGCTAAGTTTTCGAGATACTTTTGAAAGATATTTTGGGGAAAATTATGCACTAAGTTATTATATTCTATACCTTCTCACCCACAATTGATGGTCAAACAGAAGTAGTGAATAGGACTTTATCTACTTTATTGTGTGCTATCATTTAAAAGAATTTGAAATCATGGGAAGATTATTTGGCACATGTAGAATTTGCTTACAATAGGAATATTCATTTTGCAACCAAGTTTTTGCCATTTGAGATTGTTTATGGTTTTAATCCATTGACACCTTTGTATTTAACTTCTTTACCTTTGAGTAAACGTGCTAATTTAGCTGGAAAGAGGAAGGCTAAATTTGTGAGGCAAATTCATGAGAGGGCATGGTTGAACATAGGAAGGAAAACCGAGTAATATGCCAAACAAGTCAATAAGGGAAAAAAAGTGGTGTTTCAACCTGAGAGTTGGGTGTTGCTGCACATGAGGAAGGAACAATTTCTCGAACGACGACGTTCGAAACTACTTTCAAGGAGTGACGAACCTTTTCAAGTGCTAGAGCAAATAAATGATAATGTCTACAAGTTGGACTCACCAGGTGAGTACAGTGTTAGTGCAAGCTTTAACGTTTCTAATTTCTCTATTTGATGCAGATGACAATTTGAAGACAAATACTTCAAAAGGGGGAGAATAATGCAAATCAAGATCGTGCTTCTATAGAACCGGTTTGAGTTCGGAAGGGTCCGACTAAGAGAGCACAAGCCAACAAGTTCAAAGAAAATCTGAATGAGCTGATTCAGGAAATTTGCACTCAAGCAAATTCATTGAAACATGTGGAAGCAAGTCTACATGTCCTGTCAACATTCATCAATTTGATTCAAGTTTTAGAAGATTTGGCCAAAGAAAAATAATATCTTATTATATTACTTTTCTGTAGATATTTATGTCAAATTATAGAGTAATATTTCAAGATTTCTTAGAGACTAGTTATAATATTTTGTTACCTATTATTTAGGGGGACAATCTGGCAACAGAATTTTTGCATATATTGTAATCCTGGCCTATTAAAAAGCTTGGGTCGGCGGCTGGACGATAGGAGATTTCTTTGATTTATTCAATAAATACTTTTCATTCTTTTGAGCAAATAATTTTCTCTTTAGCAAAGAATTCTCTTCTTGATTCTTGAGAAGACTCATAAAATTTATCAAGATTTTTTGTACAGTTCTACAAACGGACTTATCACTTTGATCCTCGAATGTGGCATTCTCTTCAATCAATAGCTTTGGTTCTTATCTTACTAGCTAACAGGTCAAAACTTGCCTTTATAAACTTGTTATTTGCAGATCTTGGGGTTCTAATCCATATATTGTTAGGTTTACATCATCATAGTTATAATAACAAAGCAAGCACAATGATCTTACTTTAGACAATTCTGATAAGTCTCCAGACCCATTAATGCATAGGTATACCCTTTTAGGTGCTATATGACTTGGTCCAAGATCTCCACACTAAATGCATTATCGTGATCATCCAGCATTTCATACTTCTTTAGATCAACAATAATGCATTTTAATATTATTGATAACTCTATTGCATGTGCACAAATACATTTTTCATATTTGCAAAATATTGTAGCTCTAAATCATCACCTGCGTGCCTCGGATTATAGCATTAATAAATTTAATAATTGCATAAACACTATCTTGGAGTAAAAATTAAATTCCATTCAATATCTATCCCTAAATATAGCAAGCATTAAATCACCAAGTGTGCATCATATTTACCATATATCATTTAGAGGCTACATAATTTATCATAATTATTCCAACCTTTATAAAATAGTACCATATTTTCTTCAATTAGATGAAACTTCATGCATTTAAAATCATGGAAAATACCAACCTGAGGGAAAAATCAGAAACCACTCTCAAAGTGTTCCAAACTCTATTGTCATCAATTCGGTTAGACTCAGGTTTATCCCGTAACACTTACACAATTGCATAGGTAAGGTAAACCACAAGGAAAATCTTCTAGAATCTTTAGAAAGGGTATCAAATGCGTATAATATTCAGAAGATACATAATAATAATTTTGTCTATATTTGGTATTCAAGAATTTCCTCTCCATTAGGATGACCTGTATGAGAAGGCCTTTGCCTGACTTGTTGAGTTTATATGAAAAATATTCTTAGCATCTGTCTATCTAATTTTTTCTCTTAAGCAACAATGATAGATTGATTGGCTAACTTGGGACAAACTTGTAAAGTTGCACAAGTTATGGAATGCTAGATAAAGCATAGAAGTGGTACCGAAGTTTTATTTGATCCAAGTGATGGTCTCTCAACTAGAGGTAGCAAATGAGGATATGGGGGTCTACAAGTCAAAGAAGAACCGTAATAGCTTGAAGGATCTGATGGTTCAATGGAAAGCCGCATGGTGAATATGGAGGTCTTCATGGCAAATGTTTAAGGCAAGGTTAAGGATGTGTCAGCAAGCATGAAGGAGCTTCAATCTAGGATGGAGGAGCTTTGTGAGGTGGACACATCAACTAGCATGGAGAAGTGGATGGAAGAGCTTTGTGGGGGATATGCAAGTGCCTTGAACGCAATCATGGATGTGTTGAACAAACATATGAGTCTGTTGAGGCACTTATCGCTACCATGTGCATGGACATTAATGAAGTCAAGGTGGAGCTGACTGAAGACACGCATCAATGAGACAACCATTATTCGGTTGGGTGATCGACTAGACATCCTAAAGCTTAACCAGTTGAAGGGTCTCAAGTTGCGAAGGATGTTGACAACTTCAGATTGAGCATAGAGCCCTACTTTGAAGCGATAGAGTTTGAAGATTGTCAAGCCCTATAGGTATGACCTCCACATTTTTTACCGTCATTGTGCTGCTATGGTGGCAACATAGGTGGGAAGACCAATGCGACAACTTGATCTGAATTTGGGAGGAATTCAAGACAGAGTTCTAGCAATAGTTCTATCCCAATATGTGGAGAATGAAGCATGGGCCAAGCCTCATTGCTTTGAGAATAGGGAACAACAAAGAAGTTTGGGTAGGATCTTTCAAAGTAGATGTTGCATGGCCTTCTATAAACCTCAGTGGACGTGTCCTTGTTCATGAGTGAGCTGAAATCATAGATAAATGGTTGCAATGCCGAAGTTGAGAAATTAATCAATACTATGAAGAAAGCAAAACAATTGGTTGAATTTCAATCCTTGAGTAAGTTGACCTTGACTAAGTCTGACTCTAAGGAGAAGGGCAAGGTCAAAGTGGGGGAATTCAAGATAAGTCCTCTTGATATGATGGAGGCAAGTTGACCTGCAGCAGAAAGACAGGGTTGAAGAAATATGGGAACAAGGAACAAGGACCACCAAAGTACCCTTTACATTGAAGGTATGCTCAAATACATTGAAGTTCTCGACCTCGCTGATCATACAATGAGCAATCAAGTCGCTTGTTGAACTATCCGTAAAATTTCAAAGTGAGAGGCAAGCGCACACAATATCCTAAGCTATGGATTAGTATGTGAAATGTCTAAAGTGAAGGACTAATATGTAGAATATTAAAGGTGAAGGACTAAAGGTAAAGGTCAAGATTCGCTCCTAGTCGGGCTAGGCTAAAAATGTTATGAATGAGATACGATTCCATCACACACAACTGCCATCAAACCAAACTCAACTTCAATCAAGCAAGACTCGTTAGTACTAAAGAACAATTTCAATGACTTCTCAAGTCAACTAGCCTCTATCTACCTTAGCTAAGCTTCCTTGAGTTCAACTAAGCTCAATCTAACCCCTTGAAGTTTGTTTAGGATCCCTAAGGTCATATTGATCTTGTTGATTAACCCCGAAGCTTAACTTAGACAATCTAGGTTCAGCTCCCAAGTTCACTGAGATCAGCTCCTCTAAGTCTGTTCACAATTTCCCTCGAAAAGCACTATCTCTTCTCCCTAGATTGAGTAATTTAAGGACATTCAAGCTGACCCTTAGCTCATTCGAACAAATTACATGACCAATATGACAAAATAAGCAACAAACAAATCAATGACATCATGACAAACCAACAATCTGCATTAGCTCTTCATGGTTTTTGATCAAGTATATCCACATAAAGATCGAAA
This sequence comes from Lagerstroemia speciosa, assembly GCA_037672795.1. Taxonomy (NCBI): domain Eukaryota; kingdom Viridiplantae; phylum Streptophyta; class Magnoliopsida; order Myrtales; family Lythraceae; genus Lagerstroemia; species Lagerstroemia speciosa. The sequence goes on along the minus strand of CM075294.1, from coordinate 285,020 downwards.
CCAAAACCAAACCCAACATCACCATACCAATGGACTAGACACCTAGATGAGCAAAGAAGAAAAATAAGATGTTCATATCCATCAAACCTTCTAATCTGCCAAGTAATAGACATCACATCAATATATTAGATGAAGACAAGAGTAAATATGTGGATAAATGATGCCCGGAGAATGTAAACCTTCTCAATACACACAAGACCAAGACAATATGAAAGTTGCTGTGAACCCATCATATAATTTTTACGTTCCATAAGCCTTAAACATGCTTAACTTCTTTTTCCTCCTAGCAGCGAACTCCGAGGACTCAACATGACGGATAGATTGTCTAGCTAACATGCTTGCAGCTTGTGGACGAGTTTTTAAGAAGCCCTAAAGATTTCATAACATGAAGATCATAATGAGAAATGGATAGAATAAGGATAATGGAAGCTCAAGGCAAACCTGCTCATTGTCAACCAGAGATCATGGATCCCTATTTCTATCTTAACTATGATAGAATCCTCAGCATTCAAACTTGTGAAGTAAAATTGTGCATCACTCTACAAAGTCTTCTTTCGGCCAAAGGATCAATGAAGTTTTGCAAATTTTATGCATAAGGAACACATGAGCTAGAAAGGATATGCAATGCCGCAAAGATCAACTAAACTCATGAGAACAAAATCCTAGCTCAATCAAGACTGTAAAGCAACAAACGAAGCTCACGAGAATGACAACCGTGGATATCGAACGATAACAAGACAGCTAATACAGCATGCAATAGTATATTATGAACCTCTAAAAGCTCAATATGACAAATAACAACATGTTACTGCCTCTAAGAACTCAAGACAGCCAACCACGACACTATAACTTTGGTAAACAACAATAGGATGGCGATTAGATGTGCAGGCCATACCTGAAATCAGGAGCTAAAGCGACTCGGATTAGCATATCAATGGATTCTCAATGAAACAGACGGTCTAATCAAGCAAATCAAACTTGAATCTAGCGAGTATAACAATTCAAAACTAAGGGAGTTACACATAAACCTAAGACTCAGCAACCATCAATCATCAAGGGTTTACCATGGCCTCACGAGATATGGCATCGAGGAGTCATAGAGGGGAAGTATGGGAGAAAAGCGATATACCTAGCTTACCTTGGAACTTTTCAGTTCCAATCGAAACGACTCCAGGGGCTAGGAACAGAAATCGAACGACTTGTCACTGGTCTCGATCAAGCAAACAGTAGCTTTCTATGGTTGAGTGTTAGGCTCAAGGGACTCAAATGTACGAATAAGAAATATAGGGGGTGTTTAGTGTCGTTGTAAGTCATTGCTTGTAATAGAAGGGCAGTTACTCTGTTCCGGGGATTGTACGTTACCGCCCAGTCCAGAGTCCTATAAATCATCGATACACCTTGTACTCGAGATATATGAGAATACAATACTGATCTGCCCTCTCTCTCTCGCCTTCTGAAGTTCCTCCTAATCCCCTCTCCCTATCTTCTTCCTCTCGAACCCCCTGTTTTGTCGACTCTCTCTCTCTCTCTCTCTCTCTACAATCTCCAGTTCAAAGCCTATCAAGTGGTATCAGAGCCTCACGATTCTCGGCCATGACAGAAACACGAGCTCAAGAACTCAAGAAGTTAGAAGCGATGGTCCGCAATCATGAATTGCAGATGTCAAAACTGCAGTCGTATCAAGATCGGATGTACATTGATCTGAAATCGCAGAACGAGAAGTTACAGGAGGAATTGAGAACTCATAATGTGAAGATGATGGAGGAAATGCAAGAACTTCTCAAAACAAATGACTCGCAACAAAGCATTGGTGATAGTCGCCACAAAACCCAGGTTCCTCCCGCTGGAGAGCAGAAATTGGCAATGAAGATTGGACACCTTGACTTCCCAAAATTTAATGGCGATGAGTTAGAAGGTTGGATGTACAGGATCAAACAGTTCTTTGAGTTTGACGACACCACCGACGAGTCCAAATTGAAGCTGGTGTCCATCCATGTTGAAGGAAGAGCACTATATTGGCATCAAGCCTTCCTACAAAGTCTCAAGGACAATGGTGAACCATTGACATGGAAAAGGTATGAGGAAGCTATTACGGCTCGATTCAGTACCAGAGCCTATGATGATCCTATGTTCGAGTTAAAAAATCTCGTGCAGACAAGTACCTTACAAGCCTACCTTGACGAATTTGATTGGTTATGGCAAAAAGTGGGAATCTCGGAAGCTCTGGCATTGAGTATGTTCCCGGGGGGCTTGAAGTACAAAATGCAGAAGGTAGTACGAATGAGCAGACCACAAACCATACAAGAAGCTTATGTCCTTGCCAAAATACAGGAGGATGAATACTATCCTTGCAACAGCACTGCAAGTGTTAAATCCAACTTCAAGGCCTCAATAGCTTTACCTCGTCCTACCCCCTTAAATAACAAAATTGAGGCAGGAAGTTTTGTCGAAAGAAAGACTGAAGGAAGTCAGGGAACGGGGCTATTACCACTCCCTAAGAATGTTGCTCCCCTCGCTTCCTTGAAGAATGCTTCAAAATCTTCAAAATCCATCTCAAGTCGGGAAGTGGATGAGAGAAGAGCTAAAGGGTTGTGCTTCTAGTGTGATGAGAAATATACACCTGGACACAAGTGCCCTAAGAGACAATTGTATATGATTGAGGTGCAGGAGGCGGTGAGTGAAGACAGGGAGAACAAAGAGGAGCTGACTGAGATAACTCCAGAAATATCAATACATGCTCTGTCTGGTAGTATGAATTTCCAAACCATGCGAATCAAAGGGCAGGTGGGCACTAAGAATATACAAATCTTGATAGATTCTGGCAGTACTCACAACTTCCTGGACGAGAGGTTGGCAAGGAAGCTCGGAGGTTCCATCGTGAAGATAGCCCCCATCAAGGTATCGATGGCCAATGGAGCCACAATTACTTGTGACTCTTTATGCAAGGAATTTGCATGGAAAATGCAAGGGCATGAGTTCAAAACAGATGTTCTTCTGTTGGCTTCGGATAACTACGATATGGTGTTGGGCATCCAATGGCTGTCTACTCTCAGGGATATTATTTGGAACTTTAATTCCCTGGAGATGAAATTTCAATTGGAATAACTTACCTATGTCTTACGAGGAGATTCCAATGACAAATTACAGTTAATTTCAAATGAGGGAATGCAAAGGCTCTTGCAGAAACCCACTCAAGTAGCCTCTCTGCAGCTGTGCAGTCTAGAAGGCATGGGAGAGCTATGAGCCCTGACAGAAGGAGCTCACGAACCAAAGGAGATGATTGAGTTACTTCAGGAATATGAAGATGTATTCTGCGAGCCAACTGATTTGCCTCCTAAGCGAGAACACGACCACAGAATTCCCTTATTGGAAAGCTCTCAGCCTATTAACATCAGACCTTACCGGTATCCAACAATCCAGAAGGATATCATTGAGAAGATGACACAAGAGATGCTCGATTCTAGAGTTATACGCCATAGTTCCAGCCCCTATTCTTCTCCAGTTTTGCTAGTTAAGAAGAAGGATTAGACTTGGAGGATCTGTATCGACTACAGAGCTTTGAACAAGCTCACCATCAGAGACAGGTTCCCCATTCCTATTATAGAGGAGCTGCTGGATGAACTACATAATGCCACCATCTTCTCAAAGGTCGATTTACGCTCAGGATATTACCAAATAAGGATGCATGAAGTAGATATATACAAGACTGCATTTCGCACCCATGAAGGACATTATGAATTCTTGGTGATGCCCTTCGGTTTGACCAATGCACCGAGTACCTTCCAGAGCCTTATGAATGAGGTATTTCATCCCCATTCACGCAAGTTTATTCTTGTATTTTTCGACGATATCCTAATCTACAACCCAGATCTAAATTGACATGTGGAGCATCTTCGGGTAGCTCTTCAGCTGCTCAGATGCCATAGGTTGTTTGCCAAGAGAAGTAAATGCACTTTTGCTGCTGCAAGGGTCGAGTATTGGGGGCATCATATTACAGCTGAAGGGGTGTCTACAGATCCTAACAAGGTTAAGGTTGTACTCGAGTGGCCCTTACCCCAGAACATCAAGCAACTTCGAGGCTTCTTGGGCCTTACAGGGTACTACAGAAGGTTTATCAAGAGGTATGGGGCGATCAACAAGCCTCTTACAGAATTATTAAAAAAGGACTCCTGGGGATGGACCGAGATGGCCACTAGTTCCTTCCGAAATCTTCAACAAGCCCTGGCAACAGCCCCAGTCTTGGCTCTGCCCGACTTCTCTGCTCCTTTTGAGGTCGAAACAGATGCCTCCCAGCAAGGTTTGGGAGCTATTCTTCAACAAAAAGGGCACCCCATCGCCCATATAAGTAAAGCACTGAGTCCTCGACAACAAGCTCAGTCTGCTTATGAGAGGGAGCTGAATGCAATCCTCCATGCTATTAAGAAGTGGCACCAGTATTTGGCTCCTCGACCATTTATCTTGAAAATAGATCACCGGAGCTTGAAGTTTCTGCTTGAACAGAGATTAACCAACCCATTCCAGCACACAAGCTTGGCCAAGCTGGCTGGATATGAATTTGAAATCTACTATAAGAAGGGAAGAGATAACATCGCAGCTGATGCACTGTCACGATCCCCCTCTCTTCAGTTGGAATGCCATGCTCTGTCTACAGCAACCACTGACTTGTCGCAATTAATCAAGGGTAGTGTATCAACATATGATACATTGCAGAAGCTTCTCAAAGAAATGGAAGACAATCCTACTACCCACCCCAACTATCAGTGGCAAGTAGGAGTCCTTCGTCGAAAAGGAAAGGTGGTGGTCGGAAGGGATGTGATCTACATCGACAGTTGATCAAGCTGTACCATGACAGTGCAGTTGGTGGTCACTCTGGTGTCCGTGCCACCACCAAAAGGATCACTTCTCTTCTTCACTGGAAGGGAATGAGAAAGGATATACGTGAATATATAGCAGCTTGTGAAGTCTGCTCTCGCAATAAAACAGAGACAGTGGCGAGCCCTGGACTGCTGCAGCCTCTGCCCGTACCTGAGGGTGTCTTCCGAGATGTTGCTATGGACTTCATAGAGGGGCTGCCCAAATCTGAAGGCAAGGATGTCATCTTAGTTGTGGTGGATCGGTTGACCAAATATGGCCACTTTATCGAGCTAACCCAACCTTACCAAGCCCCTCAAGTCGCCAAGGTGTATATTGACAGCATTTTCAAGCTCCATGGCATGCCTTCCTCCATTGTCACAGACCGAGATCCTTTATTCCTCAGTAACTTTTGGCAAGAACTCTTCAGAGTCCAGGGAATCACCTTGAATCATTCATCAGCTTACCACCCTCAAACCGATGGGCAGTCCGAAGTGGTGAATCGTGGGCTTGAATGCTACCTTCGTTGTATGTGCAGCTGCTGCCCAAAATAATGGTATCGCTGTCTCTCTCTGGCAAAATGGTGGTATAATACAACCCACCATACTTCCATTAATCGATCACCTTATGAGGCACTATATGGCAGCCCTCCTCCTCTTCACGTGCCTTACTTTCCAGGAGATTCACTGAATGCCATAGTGGATTCACAATTACAAGAAAGGGAGAGTATGATTCAGGAGCTTCAACATTAGCTCCAGCGTGCTCAGCAATGCATGAAGACCTATGTTGATAAGCATCGAACTGAGAGGCATTTTGATATTGGAGACTAGGTATTCTTAAAGCTTCGTCCTTATCGACAGCAATCAGTTCACCACCGCAAACATCACAAGCTCGCTGCTCGCTATTATGGTCCATTTCTGGTGTTATCCAAGGTAGGAGCCGTGGCCTATCGACTGGTCCTTCCTGACAACTCAGACATCCATCCTGTCTTCCATGTCTCGTTACTTAAGCGAGCACAAGGACCCCCCACACAGGAGGTTATTCTACCTCAAGCAGATTCTTCCTCTCCGCCTCTCCTTCAAGCCATTTTGGGTCGACGAATGGTTCAGCGCAGCAAGCATGCTGCGACCCAAGTGCTAATCCACTGAACTCATTCAACCCCTGTTGAAGCCACCTGGGAATATCTCTACGACTTACGTCTGCGTTATCCCGCTTTGAACCTTGAGGACAAGGTTCTCTTCGGGGGGGGGGGGGGGGGGGGGGGCGTGTACTGTTAGGCTCAAGGGACTCAAATGTACGAATAAGAAATATAGGGGGTGTTTTGCAATAAAGAAAAGTGGTGTCGTTGTAAGTCGCTGCTTGTAACAGAAGGGAAGTTACTCTATTCCGGGGATTGTACGTTCCCGCGCAATCCAGAGTCCTATAAATCATCGATACACCTTGTACTCGAGATATATGAGAATACAATACTGATCTGCCCTCTCTCTCTCGTCTTCTGAAGTTCCTCCTGATCCCCTCTCCCTATCTTCCTCCTCTCAAACCCACTGTTTTGCCGACTCTCTCTCTCTCTCTCTCTCTACAATCTCCAGTTCGTAGCCTATCATTGAGGGAGGAGAGTGACGACTGGACTGTTGGAGGAGGACTCAACCTCCAATGGTCCGTGGCGGCTCAGCTGAAATCGAAGCAAAAGGAGGAGGTCGATGGTTGAACTTGGTTAGTCCTCTGAAGGTTGGCGTTCGTGACCCATTTTGTTAGCTCGGCAACGGCGACTCGGACACTGGCAGATGTGGATGGGCAGAAGCTGGGAAGAATAATGGGAATGGAGTCCTGAGCCCTCTTGCTGTTACGTATTCAAGATGTAAATGGGACAAACTAAGGAGTTGTGGTAGGTAACTGGAACATTTATAGATTGAGGGACTACTGCGTAAACATAGATATTCAAGGGATGATATTGTAACAGGAAGAATGGCAGTTGGCGAAGCTGTAGTAACCGAGCCCCTGTTCAAAGCGTGAGTACAGAGCCTGATGAAGGCACGCTAATGAATCAATAACCAACTTGCTCTCAACCTAAATTTCTTCTTCTCCTTCTCCCTCTTGAAATTATGTTCTCTATTCATCAATTTTGATTTTGAATCATATCAACTGGTATCAGAGCTCAGCGGTTCTCGGAATACCATGGCTGAAACTCGATCCCAAGAGATTTGCAGGATCGATCAATCTGTAGGTGAGTTGCGTGAGCAAACCTTCCAGAAGCTCGAGCAATCGGAGAAGGTCATGGAGGAGCTACAAAAAATGGTGGGAGATCAGAGCGTACAGCTAGCTCAAGTGGCCAGCAACCTATCACGCCTAACCCAAGCAGCTTTAGACCAAGGTGAACCTGTTCGACCAGAAGCCCGAACCAAAAATGTGTCAATGCCATTTGGTAGGATTGGGAAGGTAGAATTTCCCTGATTTAATGGTGAAGATTTCCTCAATTGGTTGTATCGCTGTGAGAGAATCTTTGAATTTGAAGAAATCTTTGATGAATATAAACTGCGACTGGTAGTCATTCATTTTGAAGGGAAGGCATTGCTGTGGCATAGGGGTTTCATGAAGGAAAGAGCTAAGGAGGATGGATCAGTGACGTGGGAAGAGTATGTGCAAGCCATGAATGCTAGATTTAATGAACAAGCTTACGAGGATCCTATGGTTGATCTAACTAATTTGGTGCAGTATGGGACTGTGAGAGAATACATTGAACAATTTGATGCATTGGTTAACCGAGTTTCCATCTCACAAGCATATGCTATTAGTATTTTCCTTGGAGGCCTTAAGGGTGAGATTTAGCATGCTGTAAGGATGCCCAAGAATTTACATGCTGCTTATGCATTGTCTCGTATGCAAGAGGCAGCTTATGCATCCTATTGTAATCCCACGATGAGTGTAGCTGCATACCGAAGGGTAGCTTCTGGGCAAGTTAAAACTCTAGCCCTTAATTTGAGCAACGATGAGAAGATTTATCATAAGCTTCCTGTTGCAGGGGTTCCTTCTAGAGGAATGGCCAATTCAGGAGGTAATATGGTTGGTTCTAAAGGCATCCTACCACTCCCAGCCAACATAAAGCCCTTGAACAATTCCAGGGTAGCTTCTACCAGAACTGTGAAGCCATGGTCCAATAAGGAATTTGAAGAAAAGAAGGCTAAGGGAATTTGCTATTGGTGCAATGAAGAATATGTACCAAGACATAAGTGTCCTAAAAGGCAAGTCTATATGATCGAAGTGGAAGGAATGGACAATGGGGAAGCTGAAGAAGAAGCTGACAATGAAGACATTAACCTAGAAATTTCAATTCATGCCCTCACTGGTGCTCAAAGCTTCCAAACAATGAGAGTTAATGGTTGGGTTGGAAGGAAGGAGCTCTACTTTTTAGTAGACACTAGAAGCACTCACAACTTCTTGAATAAAGACACAGGATCGAGCTTGGGTTGTCAGATTTCACCTGTCACTCCATGAAGGTCACAACAGCTAATGGGAGTGAGCTAACTTGTGAAGCCCAATGCTGTAACTTCAGCTGGAAGATGCAAGAAAGAACCTACACTACAGATGTCTTGTTGATCGAACTAGACACTTATGACATGGTCTTGGGAGTTCAGTGGTTGCAGTAGCTTGGAGACATCACTTGGAACTTCATGGAGCTGAAGATGAGGTTCCAATATCAAGGAGTTTAATGTATCTTAAAGGGGATTCCTAAACAAGGACTCCAATTGATTAGTGGGGAGGAATTACAGAGGGTTCTTACCAGCAAGAATCAAGTGTCTTCAGTGCAGCTATGTAGGCTAGAAGGCACGAGTTTGTTCAATGTTCCAACTGAGAGTGAGCAGGAATAGGATAAAGGGCTGAGTTCTCTACTTGTGGAATACAGTGATGTGTTCGAGAAGCCAAGAACCATACCTCCACAAAGAGGTCATGACCATCAAATTGTTCTCAAGGAAGGGGTAGCTCCTGTCAATTGTAGGCCTTACAGACACCCAGCTATACAAAAGGATGTCATAGAGCAGATGGTCAAGGAAATGCTCCACGCAAGAATTATCCGACATAGTAGGAGCCCTTATGCTTCACCGGTGATCCTAGTTAAAAAGAAAGACCACTCATGGAGATGTGTATTGATTATAGGGCCTTGAACAACATCACACTCAAGGATAAATTCCCAATTCCCTTGATCGAAGAACTGCTAGATGACCTTCATGGTTCTACCGTATTCTCCAAACTTGACTTACATCAGGATACCATCAAATCAGGATGGCCGACCAAGACATTCACAAAATGGCCTTTAAGACACACGAAGGACATTATGAGTTTTTCGTTATGCCCTTAGGGCTCACCAATGCTCCCTCTACATTCCAAAGCCTAATGAACCAGGTTTTTAAGAAATATTTGCGTAAATTTGTGTTGGTATTCTTTGATGACATCTTAGTTTACAGTTCTACATTACAGCTGCATTTAACACATTTGAGAGCTATGTTGCAAACCCTAAGAGAGCAAAAACTCTATGCTAAATGCAACAAATGCTCTTTTGGGGCAAGGCAGGTTCAATATCTTGGCCATGTGGTGTCCAGTGAAGGAGTTTCAACTAACCCAACCAAGGTGCAAGCAGTTAAGGATTGGCCAGTTCCTGCTAATGTGAGGCAATTACGTAGTTTCCTTGCACTTATAGGATACTACAGAAGGTTTGTTCGGAACTATGGATTAATCTGTAGTTACATGATTTATTGAAGAAGGAGGGGTTGCAATGGACACCAATTGCAGAAGCTACCTTCCAGCAGCTCAATGAAGCTATGATTTCGCCCCAGTTTTGGCAATTCCTGACCCAAATCAAGAATTTGAAGTGGAGACTAATGCATTTGGAAGTGGGATAGGGGCTGTCTTAATGCAAAAGGGACACCCAGTGGCATTCTTGAGTAAGACCTTAGCTCCTTGACACCAGAAACTGTCAGTCTACGAGAGAGAGTTGTTTGCTATATTGTATGCTATTAAGAAATGGTACCATTACTTGAACAATCGCCATTTCACCGTCAAAACAGACCACCAAAGCCTCAAATATTTGTTGGAGTAGAGGCTGAACACTCCCCTACAGCACAACTAGCTTACACAGCTTCTTGGGTATGATTTTGTTATTAGTTATAAAAAGGGAAGGGAGAATGTGGCTGCTGATGCACTATCACGCCTTACGTCCCCGAAATTAAAAGTGGTGGTTGTTTCCTCTCTTTCAACTGAGTTGTATGTCCGAGTTAAGGCTTTATGGTTAAGTGATCCAAAGCTCAGCCAGCTAGTGTAGCAATTGCAGCTAGGTGCAGCAGAGACTGCTAAATACTCTTGGTCAGATGAACAACTTCAAAGAAAAGGAAGGCTAGTTGTTGGAAATGATCCCTCACTGAAAAAGGAACTGATACAACTATACCACACCACTACTGTGGGTGGGCATTTTGGTGTGACTGCCACAACTCACTGTTTGACTAGCCTGTTTTACTAGAAAGGCCTTCGTAAACAGACATGCGAGTTCATTAGACAATGTGATGTGTGTTAGCGAAATAAGGCTGAGACAGTGGCAAGTCCGGGATTGTTACAGCATCTACCTTACCCTCGGGGGTTTTCATTGATCTTACAATGGATTCTATAGAAGGTTTGCCTAAATTCGAGGGCAAAAATGTTATTATGGTTATTGTGGATAGGCTAACTAAGTATGCTCATTTCATGGCACTTTCTCATCCATACACTGTAGCACAAGTGGCACGACTATACCTTGACAATATCTATAAACTACATGGGTTTCTGAAGAGCATTGTTAGTGATCGAGACCCTGCCTTCATGAGTTCCTTTTGGTAGCAACTTTTCAAGTTGCAAGGGGTCACCTTGCGACACTCTACTGCTTACCACCCTTTGTCCGATGGGCAGACTAAAGTGCTCAACTGTTGTCTTGAGTGTTACTTGAGATGCATGACAGGAGAGTTTCCCCAACAGTGGGTTCGTTGGCTACCCTTGGCTAAATGGTGGTATAACACTACCCATCATTCCACTATTCAGATGAGCCCTTATGAGGCTTTGTATGGCAAGACTCCACCCCTGCATACACCTTACTTCCCTGGTGACACAACTATAGCTGAGCTGGACAGCCAGCTAACTTAGCGAGAGCGAATAATCTAGCATTTACAACATCGCATTTTGCGAAGCCTACATCACACGAAACAATAGGCTGATAGGCACCGCACTGAGAGAGTTTTTCAAGTCAATGACTAGGTGTTCCTTAAGCTGCAACCATATCGTCAACAGTTGGTACAAGCTCGAGCCGTGCAAAAACTTTTAGCCAAATATTATGGCCCATTCCAGGTGCTACAACGAATTGGGGAGGTAGCTTATAAGCTACAATTCTCGTCTGGGTCTAAGATCCATGATGTGTTTCATGTGACCCTACTTAAGGAAGCCAATGGCCCACCTACTCAGGTCACCTCTCTACCTCGCGATCTATGTTCTGGTCAGTCTCTGGAACCAGTTGCCATTCTTGCCAGGCGAATGGTGCAACGAGGGAGAGTGGCGGCCACTCGAGTACTTACTCGTTGGTCTTCTGAATTGCCTGAGGATGACTCGTGGGAATTCTTGTATGATCTGCGAAATTGATTTCCCAATCATCACCTTGAGGACAAGGTTGCTTTCGAGGGGGAGGCAATGTTACGTATTCAAGATGTGAATCGGACAAACTAAGGAGTTATGGTACGTAACAGGAACATTTATAGATTGAGGGACTACTACATAAACATAGATATTCGAGGGATGATATTGTAACAGGAAGAAATGGCAGTCGGCAAAGCTGTAGTAGCCGAGCCCCTGTTAAAAGCGTGAGTACAGAGCCTAATGAAGGCACGCTGATGAATCAATAACCAACTTCCTCTCAACCTAAATTTCTTCTTCTCCTTCTCCTTCCTGAAATTATGTTCTCTGTTCGTCAATTTCTATTTCGAATCGTATAACTTGCCTCCTTTCTTCTAGCTGCTACTGATGGTTGTTCCCCCTGTCACCTGCCCTCTTCTGTCATCCCAACTATTTTTCTTTCAGCCCTAGTTTCCCCTTTAAAACCCACCCGAGCCCCCTTTTTCTAACTCGGTTGGTTGTAACGACCCTTACAACCTATTAGGACTAGAAATTGATTGCGGTTGATTTTTGAACTTTTTGGTGCTGCATTCTATTTTTATTTAATCTTCAATGAATTAATAGTCAAACAATGCTAGTCTTACTCAACGTGGACCTACTGATAATCAGTTATAATTTTTCAAATAAATTTAGCTGATGTTGAATGAATTTAATAAATTTGTTCAAGTTAGTTAAAAATCATATCTTCTTCTTTGAATCAAATCTTGAGACCCATTATACATCAAATCAAAGTTAGTTTTATACTCTTTGCAAGGACTACAAATTTGCTCTATGATGAATTTAATTGAATCTTCGATTTTACTCTTAAACATCGTATTGGATTAAGTATAGGCACATGCTCACTCAGTTTTTTTGAGATGCATATCCAAGTATTTTCCTGGTCAAAAAGAGGTGTCTCCATAGGTTACGGTTCTCTTGTCAGCAGGTGGTCCGACCAGCTCTCAAGTCTCATTTTTCTATTTGAACTCAATTTCCTCTTACATTGCAACCAGCCGATTTTCTGAATTGGGAGGCTAGGCCTCAAAATACGATGATGGATCAGGCGAATCAATGTCTTTTGTAACATATAGGAAATATGTTACGAAATCCCCGAAACCATATCTCTAAGGCGGTTTGATCTCTTTCATTTTGTCGATCCCGGGCCAATATGTATTGTAGTTTAGGAGGTAACTCTACCTCTAATGGATTTGACGATTGGCTTGTGATACTCAAGTCGTTCAACTAAACTAGTGAATTGCTAACATCTTACTTCACCTTCTATGGAGCATCCTACCATCATGCATCTATAGTTAAGTACATCTCCTCCCTCGAAATTAGCATTGCAGATTCATCTAACGTAAAATCTCTACTGATATTAATTTTCTTGGTTTCTGACACCATAATTTGTATCCTTTAACACCAGAAGCATAATCGAGAAAAATACGTTTTATAGCTCTAGGCACAAGTTTCCCTTGTTTCATATGTGCATAAGAAGGACAACCAAACACCGTTAGATGTGTAAATATGAAGGAGTACCTACCCAAATTTCCTCTAGAGTCTTCAACTCTAAAGCTCAATTTGGTGATCAATTCACCAAATGGCATGCCAGGTTGTTAGCTTCTACACAAAGTTCCTTTCCAAGTCCCGTATTTGAAAAGCATGCATTGCAAGGTTATCAAGTTCGAAAGTCTATGTAAACTCGTTGGTAGCCCTATAAACTTGAAACGTAAACTCGTATCATAAATTCATAGATTTTATTATCAAGTAAATATAATTATATATATTCTCATGCCACAACTATCACATAGAAACCATAAAGTAAGTGTAATCCAAATAATTTCAGCTAATGAAGATTCAAATAAGTTCAATCCAAAGTCTATTCTTCAGCTTCAATCACAAGAAAACATCAAACAAGTTCAAAGCAAATTCAATCAAGAAACTCCACTATAGGATCACAATCATCGAGTTTATCATCTTCTCTACTACCATTATTGAACTTAATGTCAAGATCGACCTTACCCAAACTAAATACCAAAGCAACGGATGAACTTGATGATAGAACGAATGTAGATGGGGAGGCAGTGGGCAAAACGTAGAAAAGTAGACAAAACATAGAAAGAATGTAAAGGAGAGGTAGAGTTACGTCCCAAATTCTAAAATAATTTGATCTATTTAATGGGCTGGATTAGTCCATTTATCACTTAAAAAGTGGGTCCTAAACATTAAGTAGTCTATTAGGCCTAAAAAAATTAATTTATCTAATTCACCGATTCAATGATTTGGTACTTACGAGTTTACCGATTCTACCAAGTTTATCAAGTTAACTCCTGAGTTTACTGAGTCTACTATAATTTCCGATTCCGTTTCAAGTTAACTCATTCTATAATTTAAACTCTTACAGGTTTACGAGTTAACTTGCGAGTTTAACAACAATGATTCATTGAGCTCGCTCGAGTAAAATTATGTTCATCCTTTCTACAATATCATTTCGCAAATGTTATGATGGATTGTCTATGGTTCTGCAAAAAGGAAGCTTCGTCATCGTGGGAAATTTTACATTGAATTTACACTACGGATGACTTATGGCCGATCATTGAGACATTGTGATCGCAAAGGAGTCAATTCCAGCCAAAGTTACGAACATCGTCTATGGTTCTAGAAAATGGCAACTCCATCGTTACGGGAAATTTTACTCTCAATTTACATTTCGGACAAATTGCGATCAATCATTAAGCCCGAGTGATTGCAATGGAGTCATTTCCAGCCAAAATTATGATGGATCGTCTGTGCTTCTAGAAAAGGGCAATTTTGTCATCACAAGAAAATTTACTCTCAATTCATGTTTCGGATGACTTGAGGGTGATCATTCAGCCTTGGTGATCGCAATGGAGTCTTTTCTTGCCAAAGTTACAATGGATCATCCGTGGTTCGGCAAAAGGGTAACACCGTGATCTAGGGAAATTTTGCTCTCAATTTACATTTCGGACGACTTGAGGGTGATCATTGAGCCTTGATGATCGCAATGGAGTGATTTCTGGAGGGAAATTTTCCTCTCAATTTACATTTCAGATGACTTGAGAGTGATTATTGAGCCGTGGTGATCACAATGGAGTGATTTTTGGCTAAAGTTACGATGGATCATCCGTGGTTCGGTAAAAGAGCAATACCGTAATCAAGGAAAATTTTGCTTTCAATTTACATTTCAGACGACTTGAGGGTGATCAATGGGCCTTGGTGATCGCTATAAAGTGATTTCTAACCAAAACTACGATGGATCCTTCGTGGTTAGGCAAAATGGCAACTCCATGATCACAGGAAATTGCACTCTCAATTCACATTTCAGACAACTTGACAGTGATCATTGAGGCTTGGTAATTGCAATGGAGTAATTTCTAGCCAAAGTTACTATGGATCGTTCGAGGTTCAGCAAAAGGGTACCTCCATGATCATGGGAAATTTCACTCTCAATTTATATTTCAAACAATTTGAGGGCGATCATTGTGCCTTGGTGATTGCAATGGAGCGATTTCCCACCGAAGTTATCATGGTTCATCCATGGTTCGGCACAAATGGAACTCCATCATTACGGGAAATATCACTCTCAATTTACATTTTGGATGACTTGAGGGTGATCACTGACCATTGGTGATCGCAATGGAGTCATTTCAGGCCAAAGTTATGACAAATCGTCCCTCGTTCGGCAAAAGGGCAACCCCGTGATCACGAAAAATTTTGCTCTCAATTTACATTTCGGATGACTAGAAGGTGATCATTGACCCTTGATGATCGCAATGGAGTTATTTCTAGCCAAAGTTACGACGGATTGTCCCTGATTCGACAAAAGGGCAACCCTGTGATCACGGAAAATTTCACTCTCAATTTACATTTTGGACGACTTGAGGGCGATCATTGAGCCTTGGTGATTGCAATGGAGTGATTTCCAGCTAAAGTTATGAGGATCGTCAATGGTTTAGCTAAAGGGCAACTCCGTTATCACAGAAAGTTTTGCTATCAATTTGCATTTTGGATAAATTGATGGTGCTCATTGAGCCTTAGCGATCACAATGGAGTCATTTCCGGCTAAAGTTACGACGGATCTCCCATGGTTCGGCAAAAGGGCAACCCCGTGATCACCGAAAATTTCACTCTCAATTTACAATTCGAACGACTTGAGGGTGATGATTGAGCCTTGGCAATTGCAATAGAGATTTCCGGCCAAAATTCCAGCGGATCATCCGTGGGTCGGCACAGGCGGAACTCCGTCATCATGGAAAATTTCGCTCTCAATTTACATTTTGGACGACATGAGGTGATCATTGAGCCTTGATGATCGCAATGGAGTGATTTCCAATCAAAGTTACGATGGATCGTCCGTGGTTTGGCAAAATGGCAACTCCGTGATCACGGGAAATTTCACTCTCAATTTATATTTCAAATGCCTTGAAGGTGTTCATTGAGGCTTGGTAAGCGCAAATGGAGTGATTTTCGGCCACAATTATCACGGATCGGTTGGGGTTCGGCAAAAGGGTACCCCCATTATCATGGGAAATTTCACTCTCAATTTACATTTCGGACAATTTGAGGGCGATCATTGTGCCTTGGTGATTCCAATGGAGTGATTTCCGGCCAAAGTTATGACGGATCATCCGTGGTTCGACACAAACGGAACTCCATCATCAAGGGAAATATCACCTTCAATTTACATTTCAAACAACTTGAGGGTGATCATTGACCTTTGGTGATCGCAATGGAGTCATTTTCAATCAAAGTTATGACGGATCATCCCTGGTTCGGCAAAAGGGCAATCCCATGATCATGGGAAATTTCACTCTCAATTTACATTTTGGACGACTTGAGGGTGATCGTTGACCCTTGGTGATCGCAATCGATTCATCGGCCCAAAGTTATGACGGATCATCTCTATTTTGGCAAAAGGGCAACCTCGTGATCACGGGAAATTTCCCTCTCAATTTACATTTCGAATGACCTGAGGGCGATCATTGAGCCTTGGTGATTGTAATGGAGTGATTTCCAGCCAAATTTATGACGGATGATCTATGGTTCCGCTAATAAGCAACTCTATCATCACGGAAAATTTCGCTATCAATTTGCATTTTAGACAAATTAAGGGTGCTTATTGAGCCTTGGGGATCGCAATGGAGTCATTTCCGGCCAATGTTACGACGGATCGCCCGTAGTTCAGCAAAAGAGCAACTCCGTTATTACAAGAAATTTCGCCTCAATTTACATTTCGGACAACTTTAGGGGGATCATTGGGCCTTGGTGATCGCAATGGAGTCATTTTTTGCCAATGTTACGACGGATCTTTTGTGGTTCGACAAAAGGGTAACCCCGAAAATTTAACTCTCAATTTACATTTCGGAAGACTTGAGGGTGATGATTGAGCCTTGGTGATTGCAATGGAATAATTTTGTTGATATAATGATATGTATGATTTTTTTTATCCATTCTCGACCTAGAATCCTAAATTTGAGGCCAATTCCCATACATTTAGAAGTTAATTGCATAAGTTTTCATCATTGGGATTGAATGATTATAAATGATAGTTTTCAGACCTTTACATATGGATTAGATACTGCTGGGAGTTGTTTGATGTGCAGGAAAGGCAAGAACATGTGTAGAAAGATGATGAAAACTTGGCTTCTTCAATGTAGCAAGTTTCAGGGGGAATTTTTTCATACTCCATGTGTGATAATTATGGAAAATAATATGTCATCGGAAAGCCTGTTGAGTCAAGATTCCAATGCATCAAACGGATCATGAATTGGAGTTGAAATGAGAAAGTTATGGCTGAAGGAACAAAACTGCACGCAAAATAGGGAATGGACCGCGGTCTACTGAAGAAAATTGTTGAACCCACTACCTCCTATTCCACACAGATTAAACCAATAATAGAGGAAGTATAGTTGCTCTATATATAGTGGTGCCCCCTACAATTGAATATATACATACATACATATATAAACATACATATAGATAAAAGTTGAAAAGGAGAAGAAGGGCAACAATCAAAGAATACGAAGAAGGGATCACAGCAACAAATCGTAAAGTCAGGATCGGGAGATTTAACTTCACCAACCAGAGTTCTTTCTATCCCTTTTCTTCTAATTTTCATAATGTTGCCTTCTCTTCCAACTTTTGTAATTTTGTAGATGTTGAACTAAACCCCTAGATTCCTAGGAGGATCAATGGAACTTTTCAATGTTTTAAGTAAAAATCTTCTTTCCTACGTATGATTCTATCGAGGCGCACCTCCTAGGTGTTATTTATGTAATTTTGTACTTCATGCTTTCTCTTGGTCTGATCACCCACAAGATCACACTTGAGACAGAGAGGAGCCTCGGGAGAGGAAATCAATGTCATGCTAGAAGTTGCATAATCTAGGTTAACTTATGTCAGAATGTGAGGCTATTCGTGCAAGCACATCGGAAGATAGTGAGCACCCTAGATAGCCATGTAGGGTCGGTTTAGTTTGACCTTTCTATATTAATCGCCTAGCAATAGAGTGGATTAGTATCTTCTACTTAGGTACATTCATACGACATCGGAAGGTGCGTATGCTGGTAGTGGGGAAACCCTAAAACCCTAGGTTAATAACACGACAGAATTAATTATGTGAAAAAGGGATTATTGCTTAAGACTAGAATTAGGGAAGTTGTGAACCTTAGGAGTTCTTTATCAATTGACTTCTGTCTGTTTACTTTCGGTCTTTTTAATTACTCGCACTCTACTCAACTTATTCGATTGACTTGACTTAGAATTAGTTGTGCCAATTTTAGTGATTAGTATAAGAGTTCTCGTGGGAACGATACTCTACTTACTCTGTATTACTTGTCTGCAATACATATATTTGCGTGCATTACCCACAATCACTCGCAAAAAGTTTTTGGCACCGTTGCCGGGGACTCTTTTTCTGCTAACCTAATACCAAGCAACTGTTCTTTAGCCAAGTTCTTTTTTTGTTTCTATTTTTTATAACTTTCTATTATAATATACTTTTTCTTCTTTCTTGCTTTTGTCTTTTGTTTGTTTTTCTTTCTTTTGTGATATGCACTTTAATTTCACTTTTGATAGATCTTGAAGCAATCCTTTTAGAAAATATGGAAGATAATTGAAATTGGGTAGGTGGACCCTACAGAGATTCAATTAATGAAAGTTATAATATGTTCGTACAAAACCATTGCATCTCTTGTGGTTATTGTGCAAAGTTTCATCTACCCAATTGTTGTCCCAATTATGTTGAGTTGATGAATCATGTTGAGCACAATGCATGGAATAATTCCCCTTATGATATGTGTGATTCAGGATTGGGAGCTTGCCATGATAATGAGTAGGAACATCAACAAACATGGCAATCGGAGTGAAATAATGCTTCAAACTTCAATCGACAATATTCTGACCAAGATTCTTCTTTTAGATTTGAGGAAGCGCTCCACAATTTCATGAATTCCTCACAAAATCTTCCACAACAAGTCTTTGAACAACAATAGACTTTAGATCACCTTTCTAAACTTGAAAAAACTTTAATTAGTTTTATGAATTCCTCTCAATTGACTCATGATGCTATTCAAGCTAATTCTAATCAATTTGCTGCTTTACAGTTGCAGATGTAGAACTTGGAGAATCAAATGGGCCAAATTGCTCAAGCAATCAATTCTCACCCACATGGAACATTGCTTGCCGAAACTGAGGTCAACTTACAAGCAAAAGATAGCAAGCATAATGAGATGATCAGTTTTTGGAGCAATGTAGAGTTAGAGGGCAAGGAAAAAGCCGATGGAATCGAGATACAAAGCACAGAGTTCTCAAGGGAGGAGGAGAATGACACCACTAGCAATTCAAAGGATGAGGTGGATATGGCTTCACCAATATCAAGTAGTGGAATATGGGAAGAAGCCATAGGAGTCCAAAGTTGCAATTTTGACACTTCTATCGATCTTATGGCCAATCCTAAACAAGGTAATGAGGTTTTATTCATTGAAAATCATTTACCTAATGATTGTTTCAATACATTAACAGAAGAAACACATGCTACATGGATACTTGATAAGCCAAGACAGCACATGTATTTTCTTGGGATCTCCCATTGGTTAGAGCCTAATCAAATACTAATGAAGCAATTAGTTCTCATGGAAGCATTGCGATTCTCCAAATCCACAAAGAGAGCATACAAGCCACCACCAATATACCAACAATTCCACAAACATATCAACTACCTTAGAGGATTGTTGAACCTTCTTCATCAAGAGCTAAAAGAGAGAGTCCATCAACTGAGGAATGTGATCAAGTGGCAAACAAGAAAGGGGCAAGCACTAGTTCATCGAAGAGGATGCCTACTTCATTCTAGGGGAGTAATCTACCTTTCCTTTATTTTTTGTTATATTATTTTAATGATGATTCATGGATTAGGTTTAAGTGGAATTATGCCTTACTGTATTGACTGTTTTCCTTTCTCTAGATGACATTTTATTTTATTTTGTTTGTTTTTGTTGTATTTAGGAAACATGGGTCAGACTTATAAAGTAAAAATTGAAAAATTTCACGAATGGGGACACGAGGGAAAGAGATCATGGTCTACTGAGGTAGCCACAACATTGAAGTGTTAGACCGTGATACATAGACCAGGTCTAAACATAAGAACAAGAATCGGGACTCCATCAACAAACTAGCAAGGCAAGTTTCTATACCCTTACTATTATTTCACATTGGGGACAATGCTAAGTTTAGGCTTGGGGGTGCAAACATATGCCTTACTTGTGGGATTCTTTGTTTAATTGTTGGTTTTCTCATGCACTCTTATCTATGTTTTAGAATTAGGTTTGCATTTAGTAGTTGCATAATAGGTATTTCTAGGTTGCATTGTGTGAATTGTTCTTACGTAATTTTTTTTAAAAAAAGAAAAAAATAGAAAATCTTTTGAAAAAACCAGTTGGTCTTTGTTCTATGACGACTATTAATGGCGGAAAATTCGAAACATTATTGAAGTTGAGAGTGCAACGAATTTAGGACATGTTTTTATAAATTTGTCAGGATGCCCAAACTTCATTATTTTCACGACACTCTTACATTAGTGATAACTTAAAATAACCCTTGAAATTGTTTGGTTGTATGGCATACATGAGAATGGGCAAGAACATGAACTTAGATATCCTACTAAAAGCAAATAGAGAAAGAAACAGAATGGTGAAAAAGTGAAAAATCATATGAAGAGCATAGTTATGAGCTTAAGAAAAAGATGTGCCAAGGCTCTGAGCACCGCTATACGAGCTTGAGCAGAATTTAATGCAAAAAACATATGCAATACGGCCCGGCATGTGCTTGTAATGGAAATTATCCATTAGTCGAAGCTCGAGAATATATCCGAAGGGGTATCGCAAAAACCTAATGCCTTGGACCAACTGGGACGGAAGCCATTGGTCGATACCTCACCACACGGGCCTAGCTCTTGGACATGACACTCAGAGTCATGCACCACCGGATAAAGAACAAAGTTAAAAGAAACGAGCAGAATTGTCAAGGGCAATATCTAAGGAAGTGTTCGAGTGTTTTGATTGTTTGCTTGACCAACTTAGCTATTGATTGGGTGCTTAAACTATGTTAAGAGTGTTTTGCACTAACACTGCACAAGTGAGGGCTGAACGATTTTGAAAATTTGACATCCTAAGGTAGAAGCATTTGAGATGAAGATTGTATGACGAGTAAGAAGCTATTTCTGAGAATATTTTGGGACCAACTTGGTTTAAATCTTTTGATTGCATGCTCTGAATTTTTGCCCGGGACGAGCAAAAGTCTAGGTTTGGGGGTGGGTTGATATAATCATTTGAATGATTTGTTTATCCATTCCCGACCTAGAATCCTAAGTTTGAGGCTACTTCCCATACATTTAGAAGTTAATTGCATAACTTTTCATCATTGGGATTGAATGGTTATAAATGATAGTTTTCAGACTTTTACGAACATGTACAGAAAGATGATGAAAACTTGGCTTGTTCGATGTAGCAAGTTTCGGAGGGAATTTCTCATACTCCATATGCGAGAAAAATGGAAAATAATATGTCATCAGAAAGTTTGTCGAGTCAAAATTCCAACACATCAAACGGATCATGAATAGGAGTTGAAACGAGAAAGTTAGGGCTGAAAGAACAAAACTGCACACAGAACAGGGGATGGACCGCGATCTACTGAGACGTTTTAGCAAAGAAGTTAGACCGCGGTCTACTAAGCCAAATTGCTAGGAACCACTACCTCCTTTCCTACACTGATTAGACCAAGAATAGAGGAAGTATACTTGCTCTATATATAGTGGTGCACCCCCTACAAATGAATATATACATACAAACATATATAAACATACATATAGATAAAAGTTGAAGAGGAGAAGAAGGGCAACAATCAAAGAATACGAAAAAGGGATCACAGCAACAAATCGTAAAGTCGGGATTGGGAGATTCGACTTCACCAACTAGAGTTCTTTCTATCCCTTTTCTTCTAATTTTCATAATGTTGTCTTCTCTTCCAACTCTTGTAATTCTTGTAGTATGTTGAACTAAACCCCTAGATTCCTAGGGGGATCAATGGAACATTTTCAATGTTTTAAGTAAAAATCTTCTTTCCTACATATGATTCTGTCGAGGTACACCTCCTAGGTGTTTCGTGCATATGATTCTGTCCAGGTATGCCTCATAGGTGTTATTTATGCAATTTCGTACTTCATGCTTTCTCTTGGTTTGATCACCCACGAGATCGAACTTGAGACAGAGAGGAGCCTCAGGAGAGGGAATCAATGTCATGCTAAAAGTTGCATAATCTAGGTTAACTTATACCGGAAGGTGAGGTTATTTGTGCAAGCGCATTGGAAGATGGTGAGCACCCTAGATAGCCATTTAGGGTTGGTTTAGTTTGGTCTTTCAACATTAATCGCCTAGGAATAGAGTGGATTAGTGTCTTCCGCTTAGGTACATTCATACGACATCGGAAGGTGTGTATATGGTAGTGGGGATACCCTAAAACCTTAGGTTAATAACATGACAGAATTAATTGTGTGAAAAAGGGATTATTGCTTAAGACTAGAATTAGGGAAGTTGTGAACCTTAGGAGTTCTTTATCAACTTATTTCTGTCTGTTTACTTTCGGTATTTTTAATTACTCGAGCTCTACTCAACTTATTCGATTGACTTGGCTTAGAATTAGTTGTGCCAATTTTAGTGATTAGTAGAATAGTTCTCGTGGGAACGATACTCTACTCACTCTGTATTACTTGTTTGTGATACGTATACTTGTGTACATTACCCACAATCACTCGCAACACATTTCCGACCAAAAATCCAGCTTATCATCCGTGGTTCGGCACAAGCGAAACTCCGCTATTGCGGAAAATTTCACTCTCAATTTACATTTCGGACGACTTGAGAGCGATCATTGAGCCTTGGTGATCGCAATGGAATGATTTCTAGCCAAAGTTACGACGGATCATCCTTGGTTGTCCAAAAGGGCAACTCCATTATCATGGGAAGTTTTACTCTCAATTTACATTTCAAATGACTTGAGCGCAATCATTGAGTATTGGTGATCGCAATGGAGTGATTTCCAACCAATGTTACGACAGGTCGTCTGTGGTTCGGCAAAAGAGCAACTTCGTCATCACAGAAAATTTCGCTATCAATTTACATTTCGAACGACTTGAGGATGATCATTGAGCCTTGATGATCGTAGTGGAGCCATTTCCAACCAAAGTGATGACGGATCGTCCGTGGTTCGCCAAAAAGACAACCCGTCATAATTGGAAATTTCGCTCTCAATTTACATTTCGGACGACTTGAGGATGATCATTGAGCCTTGGTGATCGCAATGGAGTCATTTCCAACCAAAGTGATGATGGATCGTTCGTGGTTCAGCAAAAGGGTAAGTCCGTCATCACGGGAAATTTCGTTCTCAATTTACATTTTTGACAACTTGTGACACGAGCCCCACCGACAACAATGATGAAACCTGGGAACAATGATGGATAGAACCCCAAGAATTAGAAGACAAGGGTTCAAGGCTTGACCCGTAATCAAGATCTGGAACTAACCAAGACTACGAAGAGAAGGAATGCCACACCACGAGGGTGATAAGTTTCGATTATTTGAACGCCACGAGATAAACTAGATAAGTTCAGAAATTCTCTCAAGAATCAAAAGAGAGCATAAAAGTTTTCAGTTCTGAGAATAAGCAAAGGTTCCTTACAAAGTGGCTCCCTCCCTTATCATGGGAGCAAGCATTTAAAAGAGGAAATGCATGAAATCCATATGGAAACTACTCAGCATCCTATAATAAACAACTCCCCACATGGATACTACTCAGCATCCCATAATAAACAAGTCCCCACATGAAACCTACAGTTGTGGATATATTATTCCAATCATGTGGATTAGGCCTTGATCTGCTCTTGGGCTTATCTCGGTCTCTCCTTTTCCAATAATTAGCCCAATGCTCTTCAATTAGTCCATTTAGTGCTACTTTGAATCGCTTCCCCTGAAATCTTGTAACCGGACCTTCTAGAAGTGACAAATGGCCTTTTGTACCTCCAGCATTAAGCCAATGACCAGCACCTTAACCTGCATCACAATGGAGTCATTTCTAGCCAAACTGTCGACGGATCGTCACTAGTTCGGCAAAAGGTTAACCCCGTGATCACGAGAAATTTCGCTCTCAATTTACATTTCGGACGACTTGAGGTTGATCATTGACCTTTCGTGATTGCAATGGAGTCATTTCCAGCCAACGTTACGACGGATTGTCATGGTTCGGCAAAAGGGCAACCCCGTCAGCATGGTCCCAATTTACATTTCAGACAACTTGAGGGTGATCATTAACCCTTGGTGATTGCAATGGAGTCATTTCCAAGCAAAGTTACGACAGATCATCCCTGGTTCGACAAAATGGCAACCCCATGATCATGGGAAATTTCGCTCTCAACATACATTTCGAACGACTTAAGGGTGATCATTGACACTTGGTGATCGCAATGGAGTCATTTCTGACTAAAGTTACAATAGATCATCCCCAGTTCGACAAAAGGGCAACCCTGTGATCACGGGAAATTTTTCTCTCACTTTACATTTCGGACGATTGAGGGTGATCATTGACCCTTGATGATCACAATGGAGTCATTTCCAGCCAATGTTACGATGGATTATCCGTGTTTCAACAATTGGGTAACTCGTTGATCTGGGGAAATTTCGCTCTCAATTTACATTTCAAATGATTTGAGGATGATCATTGAGCCTTGGTGATCACAATGGAGTCATTTCCAGCCAAAGTTACGACGAATCATCCCTGGTTTGGTAAAACGGTAACTCCGCGATCATGGAAAATTTCGCTCTCAATTTAAATTTCGGATGACTTGAGAGTAATCATTGAATCCTGGTGATTGCAATTGAGTCATTTCCGGCCAAAGTTACGACTGATCGTCCGTGATTCGGCAATAGGGACTCCTTGGTCACGGGAAATTTTGCTCTCAATTTACATTTTGAACAACTTGAAAGTGATGATTTTACCCTTGGTGATCGCAATGCAGTCATTTCTAGTTAAAGTTATGATAGATCGTCCCTGGTTCGACAAAAGGGCAGCCCGTGATCCTGGGAAATTTCGCTTTCAATTTACATTTCGGACGACTTGAGGGTGATTATTGATCCTTGGTGATCGCACTGGAGTTATTTCTGGCCAAAGTTATGACGGATCGCGCCTGGTTCAGCAAAAGAGAAACCCCGTGATCATAGGAAATTTCGCTCTTAATTTACATTTCGAATGACTTGAGGGTGATCATTGATCCTTGATGATCGCATTGGAGTTATTTCCGGCCAAAGTTATGACGGATCGTGCCTGGTTCAACAAAAGAGCAACCTCGTGATCACGGGAAGTTTCGCTCTTAATTTACATTTTGGACGACTTGAGGGTGATCATTGATCCTTGGTGCTCGCAATGGAGTCATTTCTGGCCAAAGTTACGACGGATCATCCCTAGTTCGGGAAAAGGGCAACCCCACGATCACGGGAAATTTTGCTCTCAATTTAAATTTCAGATGACTTTAGGGTGATTATCAAGCCTTGGTGACCGCAATGGAGTCATTTCAGACTAAAGTTAAAAAGGATCGTCCCTGGTTCGGAAAAGGGCAACCCTGTGATCATGGGAAATTTCATCCTCAATTAGCATTTTGGATGGCTTGAGGGTGATCATTGAAACTTGGTGATCACGATTGAGTCATTTCCGGCCAAAGGTACGATGGACATCCGTGGTTCAGCAATAGGGCAACTCCTTGATCACTGGAAATTTTGGTCTCAGTTTACATTGCGAATGACTTGAGGGTGAACATTGACCCTTGGTGATCGCAATAGAGTCATTTCCAAACAAAATTGCAACAGATCGTCCCTAGTCTGGCAAAAGGGCAATCTAGTGATCCTAGAAATTTCGCTCTCAATTTCCTTTTTGGACGACATGAGGGTGATCATTGAGCCTTGGTGATCGCAATGGAGTCATATCAGACTAAAGTTACAACGGATCATCCCTGGTTCGGCAAAAGAGCAACCACGTGATCACAGGAAATTTCGCTCTCAATTTACATTTCGAGTGACTTGAGGGTGATCATTGAATCTTGGTGATCACAACGGAGTCATTTCCTGCCAAAGTTATGACGGATCGTCCGTGTTTCGGCAATAGGGCAACTCCTTGATAACTGGATATTTCGCTCTCAACTTATATTTTGGACAACTTAAG
>CM075294.1:242286-258234 GCA_037672795.1 Lagerstroemia speciosa | reverse complement strand
TTTAAAAAAGCTCGCATTCCCAAATCCACCTCATTCTGTTAATCATCATTTTTTTTTCTTCGCTGAGTCATTATGATGATATAAGATATAAACTTAGAATTTATTTAGAAAATTGAGTATCATCACTTAATAAATTAATATTTTGAATGATAGAGACAGATTTAATCACTTATATATTCAATTAATAATAATAATAATAATAATACGGAGTATCTTTACCTCGACAATTTCTGACATAAACCCGGCAAATCTGACAGTCTCATCTTGACTCATCAGCTGAGGCTCTCTCATAAAGACCAACAAATCTGGCAGTCTCATCCTTACCCAACTGACAGTACATCGATGGTGTGCTCATAATAATTTCAGCATTGAAAACGGATAAGGCTATTGCAATTGAAAATTGGACGGTTTTGATAAATTCCTCGGTACCCTCTTCAACTTGGAATCGGCACCGGGCCAAAGAAAATTGGACGGTTTTGACAAAACCCTCGGTACCTACTCCAACTTGTGGCCGAATAGGTCAACGTTGTTGAGTTAAGAAAAGGCAGCCAGGCAAGAGGAAAGGTGGCGAAAGAATGGCTCGTCCTGGCAAATGAAGTGGAGCCACCGACGCTCGAATCTCCCTTCTCTCCTGCTGCAAGAGCGATGAGAGATCGGAGTTGTGTTGGCTTGTCTGGACAACGTTATGAATAGTCTCCGAGGTCGTCCGCTACCTCTTTGTAGGATTTCTACATGAAAATCCTTAATCTTGTGTGAACGCATGTACTATCTGTGAACATGTTATCATGTGAGAGCGGGTATTGAGGAGTCAATCTCATGTCGGACAAATAAGAGATTGAAATATGATTTTTAGAAGAGTCAGCACAACTAACCTGTCAGCTTAACTTTTTGGATTAGACGTGCACTAAATCTCTGATAGGTTCGGTAGATATTTTACATGATACGAAACTTTTTAGGTTGGCTAAACAAAAAAAATGAATTTCTAGGATTGATGTGTTGAATTGAGTCACTATCAAACACTTGCGCGGGCATGATGTACTAGATGGTCCTCATTGTGCGATAGCTGAACATTATTCACGGTGCAAGAACCTTACTGTACAGTCTCTTACAATGTGTGATAGAAAAGCAGGTACGGATAGGATATCCCAATCTCTTAGAGTCTCATGGGGAATTCCTGCGTACATTCATTCAGCAGAATCCCTCACTTATAACGAGTGCAAATGGTGAATGCCATAATTCTCCACCATTATGCAGGGAATATTGGCATTAAACTCCCCTTCCAACGCATTCCCAAGAGAGATTATTCGGTTGAGTTCGGTCAGTCAGTTGACATGGACAAATCGAATTTCCTACTACGTTTGAGAAACAAACGTACATAAGGCCGAAGCAAAAGCCAGAGGCCAAGTTTTCGATTTAGCTATCAAGCATTGTGAGGATAAAATCCCATATCCTACGGGTGGCAATTCATGTCGGGCCTGCCCCATTCATTAAGGTTATTGGGCCAGGCCAGCACCGCTTAACAAGAAAGAAGCCCGCTAAGCCCTGGCTCAACATGGTAGGCTCAAATTATCGGGCCACTGGATGGGCCCAATAAATACAGAAATTTTAAAATTTCTCACATATCAGAACAAGAGATTAGAGTTGAAATTTGAGTGAAATAATTTATTTGAAAATAATTGGTCGGCAAATCCACTCCTTTGTCCTTTGTGTGATAGTGTTAATGAAGAGGAGCGGGTTGCGGCTGAATAGAATGAGAATGGGTTAGGGTAGGTTTCATTTTATTTAAAAGATAAAACACACTATCCTTTTTTTTTAATGGGTTGATGGGCTGTGTCGGACTTAATTACATGGCCCAGCCTAGCACGATAATTTTCCATGTGAGTCTGGCACGCCCTGATAAGGTATAGGCCAAATAAGTCTTGGCCTAGGCATGACCTTATCATGCCATACTATCGAGTTAGTTGAAAATTTAAATATCACTAACTCTTTTTTTATGCTGTTGGCCCAAAAAAGGAATACTACTATAAAATAAAAATTGAATATCACCACTTCTAAGTTTGTGCTTTTATGCGGATATGTGTTCTATTTCTTATGTGGTGTGAAGCAATTGGTCTGGATGTATATGGTTGGACCTTTTAAAATCTCCTTCCACTTGAAGGCATTGCATTCGAGTCGGGAATCTCTTAAGTATTACGCAATACACATATATTCATTTGTTCATGGATCCAAAGCACCAAGCGAAAGAACTTGGGATGTATTAGGAAATTAACCTGATATAATGTTATCCCATATTTATTGTATCATATATTTAGGTTGTTATAATAGTTGTAAAACTAAGAGATTTACCGTCCATGATTCTCTCGATTTGTTACTTGATTTATTTCCTCATTAGTTTGTATATATTCAATGACAAGAATATCCAGCCCCGAATTATTCTACTACTCTCAAACTTTAACATGATATCGGAGCAGATCGTGTTTTAACCATCGTCTTCCCATCTATATTCTAAATTGTCGTAGTGATTCAACCCAGCGTGCCCACTGTTCCCACCGCGCCTTCTTTCTCTAAGCAACCCGTCCAGAGGGCGAAGTCCAATGAGTCTTCCTCAGTTATCATTCCCTCAGCTTTCACATTGGGTAATGCAGATAGCCTTGGTACCGTGTTGACTTCCTGTTTGCTAAACGGAAGCAATTACCTGACTTGGCTGCGAGTAATGAAAATGGTCTATATGCCGAGAACGAACTTGGATTTATCGATAGGATAGTTAGGAAGCTCGAAGACAGCGACCCACTTGTCGAATAATGGATGATTTGCAATTTGCTGTTGATCGCATGGATCTTCAGCACCTTGGAAAAGGGTCTTACAAGTCACTATGAGACATGCAAAAGATGCAAAAAAATATTATGGAAAGATCTAAAAGAACATTTTTCTGAAGGTAATCGAACTTGAATTTATCAGATTAAGTCTCAAATACGTCTCATGAAGCAGGATGGGAAGACTATCTCGGAATATTATTCCAAGTTGAAAAGCCTCTAGGACGAACTTGAGAATTATCTCGATCTTCCTGTGTGCACGTGTGGAGCTATAGTTCAAGCTATCACACAATGGGAACAAGAAAAGATATATCAAATTTTTACAGGGCTTAATTCGATCTATGGTACTATATGTTCGACTATAATTAGTATGGAGTCTCTCCCTTTGATAGAATAGGAGATGTAGTTTGAGAGGATTTCCTCATACATTGTGAGGATTGTATTCACTGTAATATATAGGATCGTACACTGTACAAGAAAGGTAACCGAATATACTCAAGGAATATTTACAGAAAGTAATCAATGAGAGTTATTCCTATCCTGATTCTGATCTTGCCTATTGCTCCCCTGCAAGTTCATTGGGTTGGGGACCACATTGAACTTGGACCGAACATCCAGAAAGCGAGATGAGGGTAGACCCTTAGTGAGCACATCTGCTAATTTTCGTCAGAACTAATGAACTGCATATCAAGAGATTCTGTATGAATTGTTCTCGAAAAAAGTGGTAATCAATCTCAATGTGCTTAGTGCGAGCATGAAAGATCAGGGTTAGCAGTGAGATAAACTGCAGACATATTATCACACCAGAGAGTGGGAATACGTTGGAGAGAGATGCCTAGCTCCCACATGAGAGATTGCAGCCAGATCATTTTCAAGGTGATGTTAGCAAGGCTTTTTTTTTTAGATTCGGTGTTGGATCAAGCAACTATATGCTACTTTTTAGAGCTCTAGGAGTTTGGGTTTGGGTCCAAATAGACAATAAAGCCACTGATAGAATGGCGATCATCCAGATTTCCTGCCCAATCAGCGTCGAAAAAACCATGGAAAGAATGTGGAGGTAGGGCGCAGATGAAGACCATGATTAATGGCACCTTTATGATAAGGTAAAATCTGTTTCACAGCAAGCCAATGTGTTGTGGATGGAGAGTGCATGAACTGGCAAGCTTGATTGACAATGTAAGCTATATCCAGCTTGATTAAGAAAAGGTGCTAGGCTATGAGGAGGAGCCCACTGGCGAAAATGAGAAGATTGTTGTTTGTCTTGTGGGCCTCCAACGCAAGCCGTGAAAAAAGAGAGGCCACGTCTAGAAGAGAATCCGTGTCCCCGTATTCTAGTAATAGTAGTGCCCTGCATGTTCGCAAAAGAAGGGAAGGTAGAAAAGAAATTAGGTTTCGACCATGCCCGCGACTGCTATTCGAGAAGGCGTCCATTCCTACCACGCTCACAACTCTATCCAGGTGCATATTGCGGTCGCTGCCTGTCAGCATAATGAGTTGTTGTTGGTGCCGAACCAAGAATGCCAGAGAGAGGTGAATTTTGGTCTCGGTCATTAGTAAAATTCCTGCGAACTTCTTTATTCAAGAGGAGTGCTGAGAGTTTGTCAGTACCCATAGAGGCTAGTGATGGTGAAAGCGCAAGAACGAGGGGTTCCGAGTCTGAACCAGGTTGGTGACGATGCAACGATTAACCTGTGCCACTATTTTAAATTTTCCAAGCTGAGTGAATCATGTCACGATTTGTTTCGCCGAATGGATATAATCCACAATGGCTGATGACCATTTCCATAGGGCACGCCATTGCTGTTCGAGGAAGTCCTCCTGGGCCGTTGTCTAAGAGTCGAAGAGGGTGAGGGTCGTCCAAGCTTCATGGGACGTCTTGACCCCGAGAAGGTTGTTGCCAACTTCCTCTGTTGCCGAGACCATCAAGCAAGTGAGAGCAAATTTGTCGTGCGAAACCCATTGTATATAATGAGGATTCTAGATGAGGAGACCGTTGCTATTTGTTTTCTTTTCTTTAGGAGCTGGAATTTTGCCTTCAACATAGTTGAGAAGGCCATAGGTATCAAGAAGGGGACTCATAATTCCTTTCTAGAAGGGATAGTTCTGACAAGTCAATTTCACTGGAATAGTGGGGGAAAGGAGGTAGGGAGAGATGAGTCAGAAAATTGCTTAGCAATGGGACAAATGCACAGAGGGAAGAATTTCTGGGTAAGGCTTGAAGGAGGGCAGAGAGGATGATTTGTGTGATTGAGGGATGACTTTTGGATGTCTGGTTTTGAGGGTTAATTGTTGGAAGAAATTCGGAAAGGATTGGAGAAGAGTAGTCAGAAGCACAATGGAGGTTTAGTGATGCAACAAAGGTGAAGAAGAAGGTTTTGTATGTTCGGAAAAATTACCGAGGCTTGGCTCTGTTACCATGATAGAATAGGAGAGTGTAATTTGAAAGAATTTTCTCATACACTGTGAGGATTGTATTCACTGTAATATATAGGATCGCACACTGTACATGAAAGGTAACTGAGTATACTCAAAGAATATCTACATAAGTATCAGTGAGAGTTATTCCTATTCTGATTCCGATTTTGCCTATTACCCTTCATTAAACATAATTTATTTTATTGTCATTCGAAGAATTGTTTCTCAAGTCCCCGACACAAGAGTGGTGGCCTTTGGGGCCAAAGGAAACAGTCGTACAGCCTTTTGAGACAGATCGTCTTGTAGTTATTGTGGGCAAGATAGGCACGCTCAATCAACATGTTGAGCCTTGCATGGTTATCAGGAGTGGACAGAGTAGCAAAACAGGGATAGCGTCTAGCCCAGGGTTGATCATGGTCTAATTCGTGGGCCGCCTTGCATAGATAAGCCCAAAAGAGGGGGCAGGAACCACTCCCTAGTGCCAATAATAGAGCGAGCATAATGGGCCAGGGTAGATTTAATATAAGCGCAGAGAAAACCAACGAGCCCATTCAACTCAGCAGACTCTTCCAGCCCAGCTGAAGGGGTGTGCACGGGATAGGGTAGGTCCAGGTAAATTCTACTGGGAGCATGATAAGTTCCGAGTAGAAAAATAAGGAATCGATTAAAATATATTTTGATTCCTATTCCATTAAATATGTACTTGGGCACTCGTGCACACCCCTTGTTGAATGACTCAGTGAGCCAATTTTGTGCAGTGTATAGACACCTCAAGTCCATCGAGCCGACATCAACAAGACCGGGGTGACGGGGAGCCAGTCCGAGACTTCGTTAGCTCGAATATTGTCTGATTCACAATTCAACCATCTCCTGAATATTTTGGGCACTATGAGAATGATTCTTAGCTCATATCCGGTAACTGCTTTATTTCCGTTAGGAACTAGTGCCTCAATGCACATGAAAGGATGTTCGAATCTAATTGTGAATCCAAAATTAATTAAGAATTTTTTGCTCGTATATATACCTAATGGAAAGTCCTTAAAAGTGACACACATGGGATACTCTGATTTTGGGGGTGACATTTGTTTAAAAGACGTATTATTAGTATCTGGTTTTACTTACAATTTAAGCTCAGTTGGAAAACTTATTGCTAATATTAATTATAGGGTGATAGTCTCACAAGGTAGTTGTCTCATACAGGACTGTACATCAAGGATGATGATTGGAGTGGGTGAGTATCAAAGGGGGTCTATTACCTATGATGCGTGGCACGCTCGGTTATTACATGTACATCGACAAGAGATGATGGGTTATGGCACATGAGGCTCATGTATCTCAGAGGACAAGTTAGAATAAGTGGGATTGGTTTGAGTTTAGTTGAGAAATCAAATAAGGGGTGTGACATCTGTCATCGAGTGAAATAACCTTGTTCTAAATTTTCAGACAATATTAATAAAGCAACATGTTTATTTTAGTTAGCCCACTATGATTTATGGGGATCATGCAAAATTCCTTCATTCTATGATGCTCGTTATTTTCTCAAGGTGATTGATAATACGTCATAGGTATTTGGCAAGAGAAAATATGAAGCTAAATGCTATCTCACAAGATTTTGTCACTTGGTTAAAAATAAATTTGATCGGACCTTTAAAATTATTCGAAATGACAATGGGCTGGAGTTTTTGTCAAAGAAATTGCAAGATTTCTTTTTGGATAAAGGTATCATCCACCAAACAAGTTGCGTGGATAGACACTGACAGAACAGTCAAGTAGAACGGAAATACTGTCACATATTGAACGTGCCACAAGCACTATTCTTTCAGGCATCTCTTCTGGTTGAATTCTGGGGTGAGTATATTACAATTACAGCCCATTTAATAAATCTCACACCCACTCCACTTTTCACCACTTTCCGACACTAAAGAATCGGATTGTTTACTGACCCGGCCGGACAAGTTCAATTAACACATGAAGCCTCGGGATTCAATTAACACATGACTCGGACAGAGGCCCCATGGATGACTCTCGGCAACACGGCCCAGATGAAAATCAGATGAACGGGCTTGGAACGAGAGGCAGCAAAGACCCAGGATGTATCTCTCATTCAATCAAGGAACGGCAAGCCCAATCTGATGAAGCACGGGACGGGCCAAGAGACAACATGGTCATGAGCCCATCGGCCAGTCCAACGAAGGCCCACTTGGTTAAACAAGTAATGAGCCTCGAGGTGATACGAGCCGAATAGATCGCCAAGAGATGGATGAACCCAATCATTTACCCGATTCCACCGCGGGTGATTCAAGAAGATTTGTTAATGATTCATCCATGGAATTACGAAAATCATTGAGACAAAGAACATTGCCAACCCGACTGTCGGATTATATATGCCACACTCCAAAGACATCCCTCCCTCGCTCACTCACTCTGTCTGACTCCTCAGGAACGTATCTATCTATTGAGAACATCATTTCATATGGTTATTTAACTAAATAGCACTTATCATATTTGATTCCGACGTGGAGCCCAAAATTACAGACAGACAGCCCGAGACCCGTATTGGTGTTAGGCAATAACTGAAGAAATTTGGGCAATGGAAGCCATTGGTACATGGAGTATTCAACCATTACCCACTGGTAAAAATCCAGTGGGTTGTAGATGGGTCTACAAATTAGGTGTCGAGCTAATGGAACTATTGAGCAATACATGACACATTTAGTTACTAAAGGATTTACTCAGGTTGAAGACATTGATTTTCACAAGAAGTTCATCCCGGTTGCAAAACTCATTTCAATTTGATATTTGTTAATTATGTCTATTACCAAAGGTTGGGAGATATACCAGATGGATATTCATAATGCCTTTTTGCATGGTGAATTTGAGAAAGAGCTATTCATGTCTCTGCCTCGGATTTTTTCTTCTACTCAAGGAAACGTATGTCGATTGCACAAATCTCTATATGAACTTCGCCAGTCATCGAAAAATTAGTTTTCAAAATTCTTTGATGCATTCCGGCGCTTTGGCTTCGTGCAAACAGGTGCTTAGCATTATGTTTTGCTTATCATTATGTTTTACTGGTACAAGGGAAATCTATTCCTAGTTATATTGGTCTACATTGATGATTTGCTACGAAATAACCCTGATTAATGTGCCATTTTAAGCTATCTTGGTACTTGTTTTGGTACTAAATGTATGGGTCCTCTTAAATATTTCCTTAGTATAGAATTTACTCGGCTACACTTTGGTCTCTTTTTAAGCCAATGCAAGTGTGTCCTTGGCATACTCAATGAATGTGGGATGTCTCGCTCCCAACCTTCTCATTTCCCTTATAGAATAGCACCACAATTTATTGGACTCTGGAGCACTTTTAACTGATCCCGATAGATATTATCGTTTGGTTGGTTGCTTGATTTACCTCACCATTACTAGAGCTGAATTTTGCTATTCGGTCCATAGTTTATCATAATTTATGCACCAACCATCTGAGGGGCACTGGAATGCGGTTCTAAGGGTATTTTGGTATTTAAAACAGTTTCCAACCCAAGGAATACTTCTCAATCCTTCCTTGTTGGAGCTAGTAGCACACTGTAACTCTAACGGGACTTCTCGCCCCATAACTCGACGGTCTATATCCAGATACTTCATTACACTTGGTGGTAGTCCCATTTCTTGGAAAACAAAAAAGCATACCAGTATTTCCCAATCCTCTACAAAAGCTGAATATTGAGCTATTGCAACTACTGTTAGTTAATTGTTATAGTTGCGAAACTTACTTTCAGCTCTTCATGTCACACAAGAAAGACCCATGAAGCTCTACTGCGATAATCAAGCAGCTTTGCATATAGTTGCAAATCTTGTGTTGAGGGGACAAAACACACTGAGATCTACTACCGTTTCGTGCGAGAACACATCAAGTTAGGTGCCATTTCCCCAGCTCACATTACCACTCACCTGTAGCTGGCGGACAATTTTACAAAGGTGCTTGCTCGAGATCGTTTTTAGTATCTCCTTTGCAAGTTGGGGGTTCGGAGTTCTCTCTGTCCAACTTGAGGGGGAGTATTTGGAAATTAGCTTGCTACAATATTGTATATTTGAGTAGTTAGGATAGCTGTAAATATTTGAGATTTACCTTCCATAATCCTCTCAATTTGCTACTTGATTTATTTCCTCATTAGCTTGTATATATTGATCTCCCCACATATTCAATGACGAATACTCAGCCCCAAATTATTCTGCAACCCTCAAACTTTAACAGCATGAGCATTCTGCATTCGTCGGAATCAGCAAGACAATCACAGACCTCAGCGGAATAACTGTTCGGTGAAAACTCACGTAGTGAGACCCGACATGATCTGGGCAGTCGAAACTTGGAAGCCAGTGAAGCGCTTGCCATCAAAGGGATTGACGTGTAGAGTAATTTTGAAGGGGAAAATGAGAATCTTACTGGCATCTATACGTCAACATAAAACGATTATATCAAACGATACATGCATAAAAAACCGATGATGTGTCTTAGAATCTGTCACAGAGCTTAGCCCACTGTGCACATACAGCAGAGGCAATGAATCTATAAGATATGGAATGCACTTCGCTGTTGTGGATAAATAGCTTGCTGGGGAGTCCTCATAGATAAAATCTCCTGCAATGAGATTTATCAGGTCAAATTCAATACTTATCTATATATGATCTTGTTCTAAATTATTGAACAGGAGAGATTACTGGTACTGGTACTGGTACTCACAAGGTCCACGATCTGGGGTTGGTCGACTTCCAACTACTGCTCCACGAGCCACAGGTGATGGTGAAGCTGGAAATAAACATCGGATTATCATTTAAGAAGGTATACATATGCCCTCTATATATATACACATTTCAATGGATTCTTGTTCTACAACAGCGGAGATGCAACTTCAAAATTTATTCAGGACGAGACAATAGCACGTACCAGCTGTAGTACTTGCAGTGCTCGAGGAGAGTGACTTCAGCTTCATGACCAAAGCAAGGCAGCAAATTACGATAAAAGGATCATGAGATGTTGGACATGAAGAGGGTTTGCTGTCCATGGCGTTTCGTAGTTTGTTTCTCTCTGTGATTGCTAGAAAAAAATATATATATATATATATATATAGGAGTTATAGCTGCTTGAGATATTTAAGAATGTACTATTTATTTAAGGTAATAAATTATTAGAATTGATAGTTGGAGTTTATTGACCAGGCAATTCAGTCACTAATGTGAATATTGAATATGCCAGATTGAACCAAGTCTCGTCCCACTTCCCCCCTGTTTCCTTACATTCCCACTGGTTTCGTGTCAATGGAGAAAAAGGGAGACGAAGCTGGTACTGGTGGGAAGAGAGAGAGATGGGAACAGTCAGCGACCGAATTTGTACGCACTGAGAATTGGTAAACCTAGTCTCGGCAAACATGAGTATTGATCGTGTCGAGGAGCGTGATTCACATAAAGAAAATTTGAGGTCGGTCGAGCCTGGCTGTGTCGGGAACCAGTGAAAAGTCTATTGATTAGACTCATAGTAACGCGATAAGGAAGATAGATAATTGAATTGCTCCGATTAGTAATAATTAAGGTAACTGCTTAAATAATTAACACCAATTTATTCATTTGTCACAATCTAACTGGTATTTTCTTATGTCAAATGATGAATCCGGACCATCTAAGAATTTCTCGCCTTGCACCTTCTACTTTGAATTTTATAAAAAAAAAAAAGAAGAATAATGTTCTACTTTGAGTTTTAATTTTGAAGTGTTCATATACGTGATAGACGTAGCTATTACCTATTTTGTTTGGGTCCTCGGCCTCGCTATTATGTGTTCGACTTCTTTTTCTTGGTCAAGTAGGTTATTTGGGGGAAAAAATCTTAAATATTCCTCCCTTATAATGATGTAGTAAAAAGAAATCAATTAAATCGCTTTCATTAGTATTAATTATAATAACTATTCGGTTGATTAACATTAATTTACTTATTTATTATATTTTAATTGATATTTTCTCATGTCACATGGTGAGACAGAATCGTCCAAGAATTTCTCGATGTTTGGACTTTTGCAAAGCATGGACCATTCTAAAACAAGTTGCTCAAATAGACGGAACCTGTGGAGAGTTCTGCCAAAAAAGAGACTTGACCAAAATATCAACAAAATTTATGTCATATTATATGAACAAATCTGTTCTTGTTATTGAATCTCTTCTACTTAACTTGATTTTTTAAATCCGTCCATTGTCGAAAGAAAAGGCTCATATGAGTTTACACTACTGGCTAAATGAATAAGTTAGGAGGGAATGGTACCACTAGCAATCGAGAATTTTGCAACTGATATCAAGTTACAGTTAATTCACGGCTATTAATATATTCATATAAAACCATTGGCGAGATTAAATTTTCCGATTCGTGCGACTAGAGCTATTCCTCCGTTTGGATTATAAATAGAAGATGCTTTGATAGTTATTGACGCGTACTGCTGCTATGCATATCCAGTCATGTAAATCTATGCATCTATGCGTCCTTATCGACAATCCATTCAAAATCAGAGTTAATCGGAATAAAATTGATACCGGAAAGTTTCTCGGATCCCCTTTCACATCTCTAGTACTTGCGTAATGTCACAAACTAATAATTATAAGTTTTTTAAGATTTTTTTACTAAATCTTAAAAAAATATATATGATCATAAAATAACTGAATCTTATTATTTTATATTATTTCGTAAGTACTATCATGTATAGGTGATGATGCTTAATTCTCATCACATAAATCTCTCCCCATTGAGTGTACCTTTACATCAATATTCTCAACCCCACATATACACCCTCGCTTTTTCTTTACTTGGAGCATTTTTAATAAATCAGGACACAATCCTCTCAAAAGACTGTTAATTAAATATAAAAAAATAAGGAAATAAAATCGAGTTTATAACTACATTAAAAATTCAAAACACTAAACACCAAGAATAATGGAAAATAAAGTACACAGTGGAATAGAAATAATGTGTCATATCCACCGAAAAATCTAATCTTATAGGTGATAATGCTTAATCTCATTACATTTTTAGGATTTTTCTATTAATTTTTCAGTGTAGGCTACAATGCTCAATGCCTCAATATTTTACCCGAATCCTGCCCGCATTTTGTTTGAGTTTACAGGATCGATCTAACGGTCCCAAATCTACCTGGTATCGGTGCCTAAGTCTAAGGCGATGAGCCCAAACGGATCAAGATTGGTGTTCGGATTTGATCCACGCAATTAGGTAAGTTTGACCATTGGCTTGAGTAGATAGCTTGACCAAGTCCGTTGTGCAACTACCAGAAAGTAAAGTAAGGTGGCCTTTGATTTCAGTATTATCAGATCCCATAAAATATTAAGATTATATGAAGAATTATAATCATAGTAAATTTTTATTATAATATAAATTGAAATGCGAGATAATTACGTTTTTAAATATTACCAATGCTAGTAAAGTATATACTAGATTCCAACAGGGGGCTTTACGGATTGGGGGAAGAGTTCTCGATACCATGAGATCCCAAAAAAGTTGATGCGCAGAGAGAAATTCTTCTATGTAATTTCTCATAACAGTTCACGATAAACTCAATTCGTCTAAAAAAGTTCTCATACGCAGCTGCAGCAGGAGAGGCATTAAACAGAGTAAAGTTTGTAAAGGGAGTAGCCCAATAACTAGCTAACCAATCGGCCATGAATTTGCTTCCCCCAATAGTATTGTGTGTGTAATAGGTTTACTGCGTGGCAGTACTGATATAGTATTACAAATCTATAAAACTCAATTATTTTAAGGTTTTTTCAATGAAATCCCAAAAAAAACCCTTAAGAATAACTAAATCTTATTAGTTTATAATATTATATTAGTACTATAACGTGATATATCTATTATATACAAGACTTTATGCTCCACCAGGCCTATGATAGAGCATCTTGCAATCATAAGTAAAGAGGATCACTAGAGAAGGGTTCTCTCAAAAGCATCTCCCAGACCACACCTTAAACTAATATTAATTTTGCACCAATTTGGACCGCTGTAGCTGATGATGCTGACAAGGTCCATGATCACCGCCGAGATCGCTGCCAACAACTACTCCGGCAGCGAGGTGGATCTGCAAAATATCCATTAATGGTTTCTGATGTGGATGGGACTGGAATCGCAACATGGAGGGCCCCGTCAAAAGGTAATGTCCACTTTGGGTGGCGGTACGGCAGCTCGGCCCTCATAGGTTTATCCTTGAAAAGGCGCATCTCGAGGGAAGAGAAGTATGCGTGAGTCTTATAAGGAGCTCACTTCCCCCTTACCTCTTTAATGTGGGATTAGTCCCTATCACATACCTTTCGAAGAGAGAGGTCGAAGCTCGGGTTCGACTCTCAAAAGACCACCAATAATGTGGATGGGACCGAATTGCCGACATGGAGGGTCATGCCAAGAGGCATTGTTCACTTTGGGCGGTGGCGTGACGACTCGACCCTTACGAGTTTGTCCTTGAAAAGTCGCATCTTGAGGGAGGACGGGTATGTGTGAGTCTTATAAGGAGCCCACTTCCCCTTACCTCTCCGATGTGGGATTAATCCTCCTCACCCATACCCCTCTTCCCTCGAGAGGCTCCTTTTCAAGGACAAAACCGTGAGGGTCGAGTCGTCACGCCACCGTCTAAAGTAGACAATACCTCTTGACGGGGCGCTCATGGCAATTCCAGTCCCATCCACATCAGTTCCCAAAGTTATATATTCAACCTCTTGCACGCTCATATCGATAATATTGATTATCATCATGATCTATATATATCTCTTTCCAGAGCAACTTTATGGTCAGTTTATTCATTGTAGGCCGATAAGGTCACTGATTTTATCAATAGAGATCAAACTGAGTAAACCAAGTGCCAAGATCAATGCGAAGCAGCAGGTGACGATGAAAGAGTTATAAAACATGGAAGATGAGGACCCTAAAGAAGAAGAAAATGGACTGGCCATTGTTGTGTTTTACTGCACTATATCTTTGCACTGTCTCAGTTATGCTGAGGACAACCATATATAGGAGACAGTATTTTACTAGATGATTTTACCATATAACAGTACTTATGTAGTGACACAAACTAATCAAATATAGTCATTTCTTAGATTTTTTTTATAAAACCTGAAAAATGAAAAATAATGGAAAGAATAACTTATTTTAATTGATTTGTAGTGCTATATAAGCATTTTTTTTTTATGTAAAAGAAATAATATTAATAACTAATCATAATTTGGGCCTAGATAATAGCCATAAAAAATGTGCAAGTCGTAATATTTAGCATTACACCCCCGTTGACATAAATTATGAGCTTTAATATTGCTACTCCTAGGGATCCACACACAATCCCAATAGTGGAAATATTCTACTTGAGATAAAAATCGGATACAATATGCTTGCAATCCCATAAAGTATTTCATGGGTTGTGAATCAATGATACAACCTCTTTAGCATTAGTATAGAAAATGACCCTTTGCCAACCACGCAACTTAGCCATGGGGCTTGCTAAGAGGAGGGCTTCAATCTCAGCTAGAGCTGGAGAAATAGCCTGACATTTTTTAACCCAAGAGCGAAGGCATACTCCTTCTTTGTAAGCTAAATCTGCTATGCAGGTCCTTGAATCTTTCGAACTTGCATAAGTGAATATTATGATGGAGTTCTACAGAGTGGAGTTTGAGATGCCAATATGAGATTTCCCCAATTCTTGAAACTCAGCATACTCCATGGAAAGCATCATATTATTTGGTTTATATTGAGCATGTTCATCATAAATCTTCATGATTTTATCTAAAAATTATAAATAAAGTAGGGAAGAGTTAGAATACAGCACATAAGTTCTTTCATTCCAAATATAGTACATTAAGATAGCACCAAACAAGGAGAATTTAATTTTTTCCTTACTACCCAAAGGGAAATTAGGAGGCTTGCAAAAAAAAAAAAATCAATCAAATCTTTTAGGTAGTTTTTATTAACATGCAAATCTTCTATTCTGACTCTCTCCAAGCTACTCTGGTATAAATAACACACTCACCAAATAAGTGAATTAGTCATCAGTAGCTGCCCTACACAATGGACAAATATTATCCTCTGTTCTTCCCCAAGGTAGACTTTCTGTGGCGATTCTCCAAAGATGGAGTTTGAACCTTTCATGCATTTAGAGACCCTACAAGTTCTTCCAAAAGGGCTCATTTCCTTTGTGAAACCTGTATGCTTGATCAACAATATAAAAGCTTTTAATTTTATGGTACCCGATCTTGTTAGTGACTAGAAGAAAACATCTTTGTTCTTAGCTTGTGGGATGTGTATTTTCAAAATATTATTGATTGTATCTCTATCAAATAGAGAGTTTAATACCAAAATATTCCAAGTCCTTATTTGTGGGTCAATTAAATCACTTACTAAGAGATTGGGATATAAAGATTGTAACAAAGTGGCTAGCTTAGCAAGAAAACCTTCATTACTCGGAACCCAACGGTCCTTCCATACGTAAGTATCATATCCACTGCCAATTAGTTTTACAATAGCCTTTTTGGAGGTTGGTAAGCATACCTGTAAGTCCTTCCAAGCTGTGAATGAGGAGTCTTGAGTCATCATTAGGGGTAATGGATTTCCATACTTCATAATAAGAGCCTTGGAGGTCCGACTGTTAGAATCAGAAATTCAAAGACCAAGAACTTTGGAAAGCATGGTTGT
>CM075294.1:39693-241786 GCA_037672795.1 Lagerstroemia speciosa | reverse complement strand
AAACCTTCCAGGTCAGCCCAAAAACTTCAGCGAATTTACAGATTAGTCCTTGAGGTTTCAAATCAGTCTAGAAAATTTTATATGGCCCCAGAACTTCCTGGAATGCTTCAAATCAGTCCTCGGGATACTTTTAAGTTTTTTAAAGCTGGAAATTTTTTTTTGAAATCTTTTAAGTCCTGAACGATTTAACCCAATTTTTACGTCATTCTTCCAATTTTTCGTACGTTTAACGTTTCGATTTTTTGAAAAAACTTGTTTTGATTGATTCGATCGGTATATAATTGTTGAGGAATTCTATCGATGTGTATTACTTTGATTGCATGTGGGAAGGGAAAATTCAATGTATTGTTGGATCAATGTAATTGGGTGGGTGTGAGAGAGAGAGATGATGATGGATGTATGTAATCCCGAATAGATGAAAATCTTTACTTTCCGCACTTAGAATAGGACGGTAGTGGCATGCTAGGGTCTGGTACGAATTATCGAATTTCTCTCTGGACCCATCGATTCGAACTTCGATCAGGAAATAATTGGACAATTAAAATGTGCGAACAAACGACCTACACTTAGGGACGGGTACCAAGTTTG
This sequence comes from Lagerstroemia speciosa, assembly GCA_037672795.1. Classification (NCBI taxonomy): domain Eukaryota; kingdom Viridiplantae; phylum Streptophyta; class Magnoliopsida; order Myrtales; family Lythraceae; genus Lagerstroemia; species Lagerstroemia speciosa. The sequence continues at coordinate 241,198 of CM075294.1, read as the reverse complement.
GGCGTATTTTGGCTTTCGAGCTTCAAGATACGTAACAGGACCTCCAGACTCACATCTCGGTGTCAAGACCACAACAACCTAGGTGGTTAGTATCATGATCACTTAGTGACTTAGGCGCCTAAACGGCCTTAATAAACGGTTTAGTGGCGACTCCAACCCAACACCGATTCAAAGTCCCAAGCTAGGCCTCGTGCGTGCCTCATGAAAAGCTTATTCTTTTTCTCAAGTCGGAAATCTCGACGTCCGACAGCTGGAACCATCCACTCCTCCTCCTCAACGGTTTTCAGCAAACATTGGTAATCACACTCCATAAGATGACTGCATCGATCGATTTTCACTTTTTAACTCCCAATTTCTCTTTCTCATAGTTCTTGCAGTTTCTCCCTCTTCATGTGTGAAGATCAATGATCAAATAATGCAAATCCTGAAAGGTTAAATTGACACTTCATGCCTAATTCATTTATGAAGTGGGTATGGTTTTATTAAGTCCTATCATTTCCCTCTTTGCACGTAGGGATGGCAACCCACCTCGCCTCATGCGTAGGTAATATCCTTAGGTGGTCCTATCTCGTCACGTAATGTGAATAAATACCGATCAAAATACGACAAACAAGTAAATTAATATTAATCACCCGAACCGTTACTATAATTAACAGTAGTCAAAGTAATTTGATTGATTTTTTCTCACCACGTTATTATGAATAAGAGGATTTGACATTTTTTTCGTGGTTAGGGCAGGTGTAGTTTGTCTCCCGTCCCGCCCATATCATATCATATTATATTATATAATTATATATTTTAAATTAATTTTACCTTTTTTATGAATATTTTGATCAGATAAGAATTATATTTTATCAAATTGTGTAAATTTTTAATTTTTTGAATTTATTTGTTTATTTAATTATAAATATGTAATTTATATTATATTTAATTTATAATTTATATAATTTTTTTTGGGTGAAGAGGGGGTCGAAACCCAGTTGCATTAAAATTAAACAGTACAGAAGCGAGGCATGGTGGCCCTAATAACATCACGATTCAATAGATAATCGAGTCCCAAAGGATAGGAACTTAATATATGTACTCAGGGTGGTAGCGAAATAGCGTGATTTGCCAACCAATCAGCATAGCTATTGCCCTCCCTATAGGTATGCTGGATTACCAACGACCAATTGCGGACAAGAAATGCAAGTATTTCACTGATGATGGATGCATTCCAGCCCACAACATCTCGATGGGAGCTTAACATGCTAATGATAACCTCAGAATCAACCTCAAGTATAATATTGCGAAAGCCCATATCCCAAGCCAACTCAAGGCCGGTTTTTATTGCCCACAGTAAAACATTTCAATTCGTGCCCTGACCCACGCAGGGCGGGCAGGGCACGACCAACTTGTAAAGGGTGTGGGGCAGGTCCGGGTTCGAGTCCGAGTATCCAGATTTAAAGTGAAATATATTGAAATTTTGTAGGTTATCAAAATATATACATGTTTAGCTTGTTAGTCAGGACAGGTGAACGCCTAAGACCTTTCAGGCGCCTGCACTTGATGTGAGCTGAAGAGCTGGTAGTTGAATTTGGAAGGAAAATACATTATCAGTTGTGCTATACAAGTTAGAGAATCTCAATTATCGAATAAATATATGCGAAAAAATTTATATGAACCTACCTCACAATGATGTGATGAAAAGCAATCAATCTAATTATTTTGATTAGTATTAATTATAGTTATTACTCAGGTGATTAACGTTCATTTACTCATTTGTCACATTTTAATTGGTACTTTCTCACGTTACATAATAAGGTAACATCACCTAAGAATTTCTCAATATATGCATAGCATCATTGTTTCGAATCTCGGGCAAAACATTAGCATTCTGGATAGTCAGTTGGTGGTTAAATCTTGGCTCGGACTGGTTTCTAGCAAAAAAAAAAAAAAACTTGTTGGACATGTTAATCATTGTTGAGAGTTAAATTTCATATTAACTAGGCTGAAAAATAAACTTTTTAGGTATCGCCACATAATAGCCCAATCTTCTAGATAGATATGGGCTGGAGGCTCTTGTAGATCCAGGTAAAAATTTAATATAATATTAAAATGGATTGATTCTGAATTCAAACCATACCAAGCCTTAGTCTGGAACTCTTACAGAGAAAAAGCCTGATTCGCATATTAGCCGATAGCATAAGAGAAGACCGATAATATGGTACTTTGTTCCCCTTACCCGAGGTCAGAAGAGAAATGCCCAACTCGAAATTAGTTGATGAGAGCGGGTGTTTAATAATACATTTCAAATATAAGAACGTTGCCACTCGAGACCAAGAAAATTAAGTACCACCTCATATCAATTTAGATTCTTCAGTTGATATCAATTCGAGATTCACATGAAAATTCAATAATGACAAGTAAAAAAATGATGGAAACGAACGGGGCGGTACATTGTTTCAATGGTGAAAAGGACAGGGAAGGATACATCGTAGTCTGCAATAATTCGGAGTCATTGTAAAGGCAATTCATGTCGTAAATGCTGATGTTGACTCCACTGTGTTCTTCTTGTAACCCGGGAATACAAAAACAAATCCAACAGACAAAGAGAGATAAATAAAGAGAGAGGATTGACTCAGAGAGTCAGAAGAGACCAGAAAGTAAATTCACTTCCATGATCGGCGTGTGATTGCTCCAGAAAATGTTCGGTGCGTACTGTACAGTGAATTAATAGTATGAATCACTATTTAGATCTTAATATTTATAAATCGCTCGACTTCTGTAACTGATAATAGTATTTTTTTAATTAATATTTTCTACAGTTTATTTACTGAACCATTATGTAAAAACTTTTCTATAGGTAGTCGGACTTTAGTTGACTGTTGCACTGATTCTTCTTCATTACCGAATGGGTCGTTTACTGAACTGTAGTCTTTTTGGACTGACTCTAATTTAAATCCCACCCCAGATCAAAAGCTTTTAGATGTTTTGCAGCAGCTGTCCAGTTGAACACTGTGAGACCAGTAGAAGGGTTACATCTAATTTGAATGCAATTAGACAGCGGTTATGCCTTTGATCATACAGAAGTATTCAACTTAATTACTAGGTCAAAACAAAGTTCATGGATCAAGCAAGGAATAAATCTCAACGGCTAACATTTGTCCAGATCATTTCTTTTCTTATAAACCATTTAGCTGTAACTGAATTTTTCGACACCACACACAATAGCACCAAGCACAAGGCCCATCCAGTGATATTTCCTTCCGACTCATCAGATCATAAAATGAACCTAAATGAATGAACGTTCGACCGTTGCTTCCGAGCGCTTCTTTGGGTTCCCATAATGAATCCTCAAATCAGTAGAGAAAAACTACTTGATGATTGTAGCCGAAATCGTCTTGTACATGCATTGATCCGAAAATGTCGGTTTGAATGCTCCATTAGAAACTTTGATCGAAGTAATGGCCCAAACTCTGGTAAGCAAATACCATTGCATTGCTCAATTTTGAGATATGCAGCATCGAAACTCAACAGCGACCATCAATATTTTCTAAGATAATAATACCCATCCTCCCGACCGATATAACAAATATGAAAAAGATGCTCTCCGATCTCGGATGAAACATTTTACATAGATCTCTCACACCCTAATCTCTTATCCTCTTAATTAAATAAAAGGGTAAGAGAGCAAGCAAGCAAGCATTCACGGGTTTTTAAGACGTGAATATTCATACTTAATTCAGTGCTTGATGAAGAAGACGTATGTATGAAATGTAAATCTGTGAGAGCTTGGAGCTCACTCCCACACAATGTAACAAAACGAGACTTCCAAGGTCTAGGCACAGTCAGCAGGTCCCATCATCCATCACTTCCTTGAAAGCTGCAGTAGACCTCACAGTAACCATTAATTAGCACATGATATTATTTGAACCTAAAAAAAAAAAGCCTTTTCTCGGCGACAGAACATTTGCCTAAGTCCTAGACTCGTTAGATTTGTCACGGAGTTGTTTACCACTGGACGGTCCCTGCATTACCCGAAAGTTGATTAGTGAGTAGTGGTATACTGGACAAGATTATTTGAGTTCCGCATCGTCAAAGGAGTGGCATCCCATTGTGTTTTTCCATAAGCTAACATTGGAAACTCACTGCTGAATGAAGAACTTGCGATAGGAAAATCGGACGTGTTTAGTAAGGTTAGAAAGATAAAGGAGTAAAAGTCAGGAACACAGATCAAGAAGATGGTACTCCTTGAGTTACTCATCAAAAAAGAAGAAAAGGTGAACAAAAAGAGGAAGAGACAAAATGAGTATGATATATTGACATTATTCTCAATCTGAAACTAAAAAGTTATCGATTTGATTCTTACCAAACACTTCCTGTGTAAAATTTGGCTCATCTTGCTATCAACTTCTAGGTTAAGGAGTCTCATTTGAAACCCGAAAAGGAAAGGAGCAAGGATATTCAATCTATTAAACAAGCTTTAACTAATCTTAGATCCAGTCCTTAGCCGATATTGGGGAAGGTAAATAAAGATAAAACCCCACCAAGAGGAGAAAATCTTTAATAGAACGGTCATATCAGGTAGACATGCTGAAGTAGTATATCTATCCAATCGGAACTTAACATGTCATCAATAATTATACAGTGGTCATTAAATCCTAAAAAATCTTTAAAAAATATAAAAAAAATCTTAAATAAATGGTGAAGTCTTTCTCTATCAACAGAGCTGCATCAGAGGCAAAAAAGGATGGAACTCAAAACACATTAAAAAGAAAGAACTTCACCTTCACCATGTATGACCCTCATAAAACAAGATCATAAATTATCATACAGTAAGTACAATAGTACATTAGTTGAAAGTTGCAATGTTGTAACTCGTGTCTTGTGTTAGATCCGTCGTGTGGCTTCTAGTACGTGTGATTACTTTGGTTGATGGGGTTTAACCGATGGACGAAGGGCACCCACAAGAAGAAACCCTAATCAATTGGAAGGCTAATAGGGAAGAAGTCACTTGGGAAGAAGCAGATCAGAAGAGGACAGAGAAGATTGGGGAAGCCATCATGGGGGAATGATGATGTTTTTGTTTGGGAAGACTTGAAACTATAAAGAGACGCTGACAGAACAAAACAACCCCAGATCCGTGCAGGAAATGAATGTGCTGGAGAAGTCGAAAAGGTTGTAATGATGATGAATACTCTCTCCCATCTTCCAGTCAGAGAAGAGAGAGAGAGAGAGAGATGCGCATAGAGAGAGTCAAATTCCATCATCATTGCTTGGGTCCGTCTCATGCACACAAAACGCCCTCGTATTCCCCTCGCTATACCATGGCAGATGAGATCAGGATTTTTTTAAACCATGTGAAGAGCATGGAGCTGCTCTATCGGAGATCCGACTTACCAGGAGAAATTGAAGGTATACAGCATGTCTGGTGAAGTGCCGTTGGGGGTGAAACGGAAGCAAATTATTGGGGGGAATGAAGCCTGGTCCGAGACTGCCAACCACGACCCTTCGCATCTTGCGTGAGTCCGAGATGGCTCCGGATTGAGAGGTTGTTGTAAGATGGATCTGATTTGGAGATCGTCGATCTAGCCAAGGATCCTCGAGCCAGACAACATTCCCCTCAAAAGAAATGGCTTCCTCACCCTCAGTACCCTTAGAAAGGGAGATCAAGAAGGCTGCACAGAAGGAAGGGTTAGGTGGTTTATGGGACAGAGAGAGAGAGAGAGAGGAAATGGTCCGGTGGGGATTGTGTGGAAAATGAGAAGGAAAGGGGTGGAGATAAAAAGGGCAGGGAAAGAGAGATAAGGCTAAGGTCCAAAAAATCCACAAACGGGCAATGAAACTAGCCGACCCTACTCCATTGTTTCGCTCTCGGCAATTGCCATTAAGTGATATTTCCATTCTCAGAAAATGATTTTCAATTCTCAAAATCTCTAATGTTCTTTAGTAATAAGACTCAAACCAAATACTTATGGAATACCTATGAAAAAGAGGCATTAAACCATTTCAACCAATTTGTAATGATCATTCCACGCAAAATTTTTGTTCAGTCCATTAAGTTACTAAGCAAAATACATGCCTAATTGATATATTAGTGGTTACCCATATATAATGCTCCAAGTTATGATAATTGTTTCTGATCTTGATCTGGATTAATGCATTGATCCAGTCATATGTGTCAAATCCGGGTAATGATCTTGTCAACAGTCCAAACGCAGCAGTTCCTCGACGTGGATGAATGAAGATCAAGAGATACACCCAACAACCAAGATTACCATATCCATTGACAATTTCAAAAGAAAGTTGCATAAGGAGATAATTATAGGAAAAGTTCTATAGGTTTATCGTTTATAGTAATTGAGTCATATAAGTTTGAAAATCGTTAATTTAGTACCATAAAATTGGTTTTGTTATACTTTCAGTATAAAATATCACTATTTTACTAATGTGGACTTAACCTTATTAATATTTCTGTTAATAAATAGTGATGATTCGAACTGAAAATGTAACAGAATTGATTTTATAGAACTGAATTAATTATTTTCAATTTTATAAAGTTCAACTTTCAAAAAGATAAATATATACAATTTTCAGTATCATTTTTCTACTACATAAGTACACTTGTCACCACTGCCATGCCATCCAAAAATTTCTGAAAAGTACATGGCCCGATGACCCACAAAACCCTAATTTTCTGGGGAAACTTACTGATGATTTAAGTTGCTGATTAGACTTTTGCCAAAAAAAAAAAAACATTGAAATTGCGAGTTCAAGAACGTATGATTGTGCAAATCATACGCAAATGATAGGGAAGGGGAAAGGGTGACGGTGATGAATTAAAGAAGGTGATGCAATTGCAAGTGGGTTATGAGGGCAGGGTGACAGTGATGAGACACGAGAAATGTAATGAACCAACGACAGGTCAAAAAGTCTGGAGACCTACTCACCTGACCTAATTCTGGCAATACGTTTGATGGGCATTTTGTCTTCGGTCCCTGTTTGCTTTGAAATTTCAATCCATTACACCAATATCAAGGGTTACAGTGAATTATCGTGGACCCGACTCAACCACAAACTAGAATTTGATGCAAGAGTAAGTGAATAAAGATGAGTCTAATCGATCCCAATCAATTCAAGTAATTGTAAGAGGCAAAGTTCTTTAAGTAATTAATATTAATTATTTTAAACATAAAGTTTTAATAAAGGGAAGAGATGTTGGATTATTCAGAATTCATATATATTAGTAGTTGTCCCCGGTTAATAGCCAAACAAAAATGCTATTTAAGATTAATATGAATTTATTGAAATGGTAATACATCTATTTTTCTTAAACGATACATCGTGTTTAAGTTCTATAATAAAAAATTTATGTTATGAGAGTTTTACTTCTTAATGGATGACCCGACTCGAATTTGAATTAGTTAGATTTTATTTCACTTCTAGATATCAAATTTTATTTTAAAAAAAAACTCCTACTCAGGCGTTTTCTTTTTCTGTTTGTTTCTATTATGGGTATCTTTGGGCAATAGCGATTGACTATGGAGATAACCTTTTTATTTACATGAAAAGGGGAACCGGGCCTCGTTCAGTGCAATTTTATTTCACTTCTTTTTCACTAAGCTTGCGGGGGATTCGAGACATGACGACGACAGAAGAGACCACTGACATTTATTCTAGGGAGAGAGAGCGTTCCGGCTAATAAATTAACTACAGGACAATATTATAAAACATTTTTTAAAAAAGCTCGCATTCCCAAATCCACCTCATACTGTTAATCATCTTTTTTTTTCTTCGCTGAATCATTATGTTAATCATCATAGTTTTCAATGATAAATTCAGGTGATGATATAAGATATAAACTTAGAATTTATTTAGAAAATTGAGTATCACCACTTAATAAATTAATATTTTGAATGATGGAGACAGATTTAATCACTTGTATATTCAATTAATAATAATAATAATAATAATACGGAGTATCATTACCTCGATAATTTCTGACATAAACCCGATAAATCCGACGGTCTCATCTTGACTCATCAGCTGAGGCTCTCTCATAAAAACCAACAAATCTGGCAGTCTCGTCCTTACCCAGCTGACAGTACATCGATGGTGCGCTCATAATAATTTCAGCATTGAAAACGGATAAGGCTATTGCAATTGAAATTGGACGGTTTTGATAAATTCCTCGGTACCCTCTTCAACTTGGAATCGGCACCGGGCCCAAGAAAATTGGACGATTTTGACAAAACCCTCGGTACCTACTCCAACTTGTGGCCGAATAGGTCAACGTTGTTGAGTTAAGAAAAGGCAGCCAGGCAAGAGGAAAGGTGGCGAAAGAATGGCTCGTCGTGGCAAATGAAGTGGAGCCACCAACGCTCGAATCTCCCTTCTCTCCCGCTGCAAGAGCCATGAGAGATCGGAGTTGTGTTGGCTTGTCTGGACAACGTTATGAATAGTCTCCGAGGTCGACCGCTACCTCTTTGTAGGATTTCTACATGAAAATCCTTAATCTTGTGCGAACGCAAGTATTATGTGTGCATATACTATATGTGAACATGTTATCACGTGAGAGTAGATATTGAAGAGCCAATCCCATGTTAGACAAATAAGATATTGAAATATGATTTAGGAGAGTTGGCACAACTAACTTGTCAGCTTAACTTTTTGAGTTAGACTTGCACTCAATCTCTGATAGATTCGATGGATATTTTACATGATACGAAGCTTTTTGGGTTAGCTAAACAAAAAAAAAAAGAATTTCTAGGATTGATGTGTTGGATTGAGTCACGTATCAAACACTAGCGTGGGCACAATGTACTAGATGGTCCTCATTGTGCAATAGCTGAACATTATTCACAATACAAGAACCTTAGTGTACAGTCTCTTACAATGTGTGATAGAAAAGCAGGTACGGATAGGATATCCCAATCTCTTAGCATGGGGAATTCCTGCGTACATTCCTTCAGCAGAATCCCTCACTTATAACGAGCGTAAATGGTGAATGCCATAATTCTCCACCATTATGCAAGGAATATTGGCATTAAACTCCCCTTCCAACGCATTCCCAAGTGAGATTATTTGGGTTGAGTTCGGTCAGTCAGTTGACATGGACAAATCGAATTTCCTATCATGTTTGAGAAACAAACGTACACAAGGCCGAAGCAAAAGCTAGTGGCCAAGTTTTCGATTTAGCTATCAAGCATTGTGAGGATAAATTCCCATATCCTACGGGTGGCAAATCACGCCGGGCATGCCCCATTCATAAAGGTTATTGGGCCGGGCCAGCACAGCTTAACAAGAAAGAAGCCCGCTAAGCCCTGGCTCAACATGGTATGCGCAAATTATCGGGCCACTGGACGGGCCCAATGAATGCAGACAGATTTTAAAGTTTTTCTCATATCAGAAGAAGCGATTAGAGTTGAAATTTGAGTGAAATAATTTATTTGAAAATAATTGGTCGGCAAATCCACTCCTTTGTCCTTTGTGTAGTAGTGTTAATGAAGAGGAGTGGGTTGCAGCTGAATAGAATGAGAATGCGATAGGGTTAGGGTAGGTTTCATTTTATTTAAAAGATAAAATACACTATCCTTTTTTTAATTGGTTAATGGGCTGTGTCGGGCCTAATTACATGGCGCAGCCTAGCACAATAATTTTCCATGTGAGTTTGGCACGGCTTGATAAGGTATAGGCCAAATAAGCCTTGGCCTAGGCATGACCTTATCGTGCCAGACAATCGAGTGAGTTGAAAATTTAAATATTACTAGATTTTTTTTAGGCTGTCAGCCCCAAAAAAGGAATACTATTACAAAAGAAAAATTAAATATCATCACTTTCAAGTTTGGACTTTTATGCGGATATGTGTTCCATTTCTTATGTGTTGTGAAGCAATTGTCTGGATGTATATGGTTGGACCTTTTAAAATCTCTTTCCACTTGAAGGCATTGCATCCGGGTCGGGAATCTCTGAGTATTACGCAATACACATATATTCATTTGTTAATGGATCCAAAACACTAAGCAGAAGAACTTGGGATGTATTAGGAAATTAGCCTGGTACAATATTATCCAATATTTATTGTCTCATATATTTGGGTAGTTATAATAGTTGTAAAACTAAGAGATTTACCATCCATAGTTCTCTCGATTTGTTACTTGATTTATTTTCTCATTAGTTTGTATATATTCAATGACAAGAATATTCAGCCCCAAATTATTCTACTTCTCTCAAACTTTAACATGGTATTGGAGTAGATCGTATTTTAACCATCGTCTTCCAATCTATATCCTAAGTTGTCGTAGTGATTCAACCCAGCGTGCCCACTGTTCCCACCGTGCCTTCTTTCTCCAAGCAACCCGTCCAGAGGGCGAAGTCCAATGAGTCTTCCTCAGTTATCATTCCCTCAGCTTTCACATTGGGTGATGCAGATAGCCTTGGTACCGTGTTGACTTCCTGTTTGCAAAAACGGAAGCAATTACCTGACTTGGCTGCGAGTAATGAAAATGGTCTATATGCCGAGAACGAACTTGGATTTATCGATAGGATAGTTAGGAAGCTCGAAGACAGCGACCCACTTGTCGAATAATGGATGATTTGCAATTTGCTGTTGATCACATGGATCTTCAGCACCTTGGAAAAGGGTCTTAGAAGTCACTATGAGACATGCAAAAGATGCAAAAAAATATTATGGAAAGATCTAAAAGAACATTTTTCTGAAGGTAATCGAACTTGAATTTATTAGATTAAGTCTCAAGTACGTCTCATGAAGCAGGATGGGAAGACTATCTCGGAATATTATTCCAAGTTGAAAAGCCTCTAGGACGAACTTGAGAATTATCTCGATCTTCCTGTGTGCACGTGTGGAGCTATAGTTCAAGCTATCACACAATGGGAACAAGAAAAGATATATCAAATTTTTACAGGGCTTAATTCGATCTATGGTACTATATGTTCGACTATAATTAGTATGGAGTCTCTCCCTTTGATACAATAGGAGATGTAGTTTGAGAGGATTTCCTCATACATTGTGAGGATTGTATTCACTGTAATATATAGGATCGTACACTGTACAAGAAAGGTAACCGAATATACTCAAGGAATATTTACAGAAAGTAATCAATGAGAGTTATTCCTATCCTGATTCTGATCTTGCCTATTGCTCCCCTGCAAGTTCATTGGGTTGGGGACCACATTGAACTTGGACCGAACATCCAGAAAGCGAGATGAGGGTAGACCCTTAGTGAGCACATCTGCTAATTTTCGTCAGAACTAATGAACTGCATATCAAGAGATTCTGTATGAATTGTTCTCGAAAAAAGTGGTAATCAATCTCAATGTGCTTAGTGCGAGCATGAAAGATCAGGGTTAGCAGTGAGATAAACTGCAGACATATTATCACACCAGAGAGTGGGAATACGTTGGAGAGAGATGCCTAGCTCCCACATGAGAGATTGCAGCCAGATCATTTTCAAGGTGATGTTAGCAAGGCTTTTTTTTTTAGATTCGGTGTTGGATCAAGCAACTATATGCTACTTTTTAGAGCTCTAGGAGTTTGGGTTTGGGTCCAAATAGACAATAAAGCCACTGATAGAATGGCGATCATCCAGATTTCCTGCCCAATCAGCGTCGAAAAAACCATGGAAAGAATGTGGAGGTAGGGCGCAGATGAAGACCATGATTAATGGCACCTTTATGATAAGGTAAAATCTGTTTCACAGCAAGCCAATGTGTTGTGGATGGAGAGTGCATGAACTGGCAAGCTTGATTGACAATGTAAGCTATATCCAGCTTGATTAAGAAAAGGTGCTAGGCTATGAGGAGGAGCCCACTGGCGAAAATGAGAAGATTGTTGTTTGTCTTGTGGGCCTCCAACGCAAGCCGTGAAAAAAGAGAGGCCACGTCTAGAAGAGAATCCGTGTCCCCCTATTCTAGTAATAGTAGTGCCCTGCATGTTCGCAAAAGAAGGGAAGGTAGAAAAGAAATTAGGTTTCGACCATGCCCGCGACTGCTATTCGAGAAGGCGTCCATTCCTACCACGCTCACAACTCTATCCAGGTGCATATTGCGGTCGCTGCCTGTCAGCATAATGAGTTGTTGTTGGTGCCGAACCAAGAATGCCAGAGAGAGGTGAATTTTGGTCTCGGTCATTAGTAAAATTCCTGCGAACTTCTTTATTCAAGAGGAGTGCTGAGAGTTTGTCAGTACCCATAGAGGCTAGTGATGGTGAAAGCGCAAGAACGAGGGGTTCCGAGTCTGAACCAGGTCGGTGACGATGCAACGATTAACCTGTGCCACTATTTTAAATTTTCCAAGCTGAGTGAATCATGTCACGATTTGTTTCGCCGAATGGATATAATCCACAATGGCTGATGACCATTTCCATAGGGCACGCCATTGCTGTTCGAGGAAGTCCTCCTGGGCCGTTGTCTAAGAGTCGAAGAGGGTGAGGGTCGTCCAAGCTTCATGGGACGTCTTGACCCCGAGAAGGTTGTTGCCAACTTCCTCTGTTGCCGAGACCATCAAGCAAGTGAGAGCAAATTTGTCGTGCGAAACCCATTGTATATAATGAGGATTCTAGATGAGGAGACCGTTGCTATTTGTTTTCTTTTCTTTAGGAGCTGGAATTTTGCCTTCAACATAGTTGAGAAGGCCATAGGTATCAAGAAGGGGACTCATAATTCCTTTCTAGAAGGGATAGTTCTGACAAGTCAATTTCACTGGAATAGTGGGGGAAAGGAGGTAGGGAGAGATGAGTCAGAAAATTGCTTAGCAATGGGACAAATGCACAGAGGGAAGAATTTCTGGGTAAGGCTTGAAGGAGGGCAGAGAGGATGATTTGTGTGATTGAGGGATGACTTTTGGATGTTTGGTTTTGAGGGTTAATTGTTGGAAGAAATTCGGAAAGGATTGGAGAAGAGTAGTCAGAAGCACAATGGAGGTTTAGTGATGCAACAAAGGTGAAGAAGAAGGTTTTGTATGTTCGGAAAAATTACCGAGGCTTGGCTCTGTTACCATGATAGAATAGGAGAGTGTAATTTGAAAGAATTTTCTCATACACTGTGAGGATTGTATTCACTGTAATATATAGGATCGCACACTGTACATGAAAGGTAACTGAGTATACTCAAAGAATATCTACATAAAGTATCAGTGAGAGTTATTCCTATTCTGATTCCGATTTTGCCTATTACCCTTCATTAAACATAATTTATTTTATTGTCATTCGAAGAATTGTTTCTCAAGTCCCCGACACAAGAGTGGTGGCCTTTGGGGCCAAAGGAAACAGTCGTACAGCCTTTTGAGATAGATCGTCTTGTAGTTATTGTGGGCAAGATAGGCACGCTCAATCAACATGTTGAGCCTTGCATGGTTATCAGGAGTGGACAGAGTAGCAAAACAGGGATAGCGTCTAGCCCAGGGTTGATCATGGTCTAATTCGTGGGCCGCCTTGCATAGATAAGCCCAAAAGAGGGGGCAGGAACCACTCCCTAGTGCCAATAATAGAGCGAGCATAATGGGCCAGGGTAGATTTAATATAAGCGCAGAGAAAACCAACGAGCCCATTCAACCCAGCAGACTCTTCCAGCCCAGCTGAAGGGGTGTGCACGGGATAGGGTAGGTCCAGGTAAATTCTACTGGGAGCATGATAAGTTCCGAGTAGAAAAATAAGGAATCGATTAAAATATATTTTGATTCCTATTCCATTAAATATGTACTTGGGCACTCGTGCACACCCCTTGTTGAATGACTCAGTGAGCCAATTTTGTGCAGTGTATAGACACCTCAAGTCCATCGAGCCGACATCAACAAGACCGGGGTGACGGGGAGCCAGTCCGAGACTTCGTTAGCTCGAATATTGTCTGATTCACAATTCAACCATCTCCTGAATATTTTGGGCACTATGAGAATGATTCTTAGCTCATATCCGGTAACTGCTTTATTTCCGTTAGGAAACTAGTGCCTCAATGCACATGAAAGGATGTTCGAATCTAATTGTGAATCCAAAATTAATTAAGAATTTTTTGCTCGTATATATACCTAATGGAAAGTCCTTAAAAGTGACACACATGGGATACTCTGATTTTGGGGGTGACATTTGTTTAAAAGACGTATTATTAGTATCTGGTTTTACTTACAATTTAAGCTCAGTTGGAAAACTTATTGCTAATATTAATTATAGGGTGATAGTCTCACAAGGTAGTTGTCTCATACAGGACTGTACATCAAGGATGATGATTGGAGTGGGTGAGTATCAAAGGGGGTCTATTACCTATGATGCGTGGCACGCTCGGTTATTACATGTACATCGACAAGAGATGATGGGTTATGGCACATGAGGCTCATGTATCTCAGAGGACAAGTTAGAATAAGTGGGATTGGTTTGAGTTTAGTTGAGAAATCAAATAAGGGGTGTGACATCTGTCATCGAGTGAAATAACCTTGTTCTAAATTTTCAGACAATATTAATAAAGCAACATGTTTATTTTAGTTAGCCCACTATGATTTATGGGGATCATGCAAAATTCCTTCATTCTATGATGCTCGTTATTTTCTCAAGGTGATTGATAATACGTCATAGGTATTTGGCAAGAGAAAAATATGAAGCTAAATGCTATCTCACAAGATTTTGTCACTTGGTTAAAAATAAATTTGATCGGACCTTTAAAATTATTCGAAATGACAATGGGCTGGAGTTTTTGTCAAAGAAATTGCAAGATTTCTTTTTGGATAAAGGTATCATCCACCAAACAAGTTGCGTGGATAGACACTGACAGAACAGTCAAGTAGAACGGAAATACTGTCACATATTGAACGTGCCACAAGCACTATTCTTTCAGGCATCTCTTCTGGTTGAATTCTGGGGTGAGTATATTACAATTACAGCCCATTTAATAAATCTCACACCCACTCCACTTTTCACCACTTTCCGACACTAAAGAATCGGATTGTTTACTGACCCGGCCGGACAAGTTCAATTAACACATGAAGCCTCGGGATTCAATTAACACATGACTCGGACAGAGGCCCCATGGATGACTCTCGGCAACACGGCCCAGATGAAAATCAGATGAACGGGCTTGGAACGAGAGGCAGCAAAGACCCAGGATGTATCTCTCATTCAATCAAGGAACGGCAAGCCCAATCTGATGAAGCACGGGACGGGCCAAGAGACAACATGGTCATGAGCCCATCGGCCAGTCCAACGAAGGCCCACTTGGTTAAACAAGTAATGAGCCTCGAGGTGATACGAGCCGAATAGATCGCCAAGAGATGGATGAACCCAATCATTTACCCGATTCCACCGCGGGTGATTCAAGAAGATTTGTTAATGATTCATCCATGGAATTACGAAAATCATTGAGACAAAGAACATTGCCAACCCGACTGTCGGATTATATATGCCACACTCCAAAGACATCCCTCCCTCGCTCACTCACTCTGTCTGACTCCTCAGGAACGTATCTATCTATTGAGAACATCATTTCATATGGTTATTTAACTAAATAGCACTTATCATATTTGATTCCGACGTGGAGCCCAAAATTACAGACAGACAGCCCGAGACCCGTATTGGTGTTAGGCAATAACTGAAGAAATTTGGGCAATGGAAGCCATTGGTACATGGAGTATTCAACCATTACCCACTGGTAAAAATCCAGTGGGTTGTAGATGGGTCTACAAATTAGGTGTCGAGCTAATGGAACTATTGAGCAATACATGACACATTTAGTTACTAAAGGATTTACTCATGTTGAAGACATTGATTTTCACAAGAAGTTCATCCCGGTTGCAAAACTCATTTCAATTTGATATTTGTTAATTATGTCTATTGCCAAAGGTTGGGAGATATAACAGATGGATATTCATAATGCCTTTTTGCATGGTGAATTTGAGAAAGAGCTGTTCATGTCTCTGCCCGGGTTTTTTCTTCTACTCAAGGAAACATATGTCGATTGCACAAATCTCTATATGAACTTCGCCAGTCATCGAGAAATTAGTTTTCAAAATTCTTTGATGCATTCCGGCGCTTTGGCTTCGTGCAAACAGGTGCTTAACATTATGTTTTGCTTATCATTATGTTTTACTGGTACAAGCGAAATCTATTCCTAGTTATATTGGTCTACATTGATGATTTGCTACGAAATAACCCTGATTAATGTGCCATTTTAAACTATCTTGGTACTTGTTTTGGTACTAAATGTATGGATCCCCTTAAATATTTCCTTAGTATAGAATTTACTCGGCTACACTTTGGTCTCTTTTTAAGCCAATGCAAGTGTGTCCTTGGCATTCTCAATGAATGTGGGATGTCTCGCTCCCGACCTTCTCATTTCCGTTATAGAATAGCACCACAATTTATTGGACTCTGGAGCACTTTTAACTGATCCCGATAGATATCATCGTTTGGTTGGTTGCCTGATTTACCTCACCATTACTAGAGCTGAATTTTGCTATTCGGTCCACAGTTTATCATAATTTATGCACCAACCATCTGAGGGGCACTGGAATGCGGTTCTAAGGGTACTTCTCAATCCTTCCTTGTTGGAGCTAGTAGCACACTGTAACTCTGACGGGACTTCTTGCCCCATAACTCGACGGTCTATATCCAGATACTTAATTACACTTGGTGGTAGTCCTATTTCTTGGAAAACAAAAAAGCATACCAGTATTTCCCAATCCTCTGCAAAAGCTGAATATTGAGCTATTGCAACTACTATTAGTTAATTATTATAGCTGCGAAACTTACTTTTAGCTCTTTATGTCACACAAGAAAGACCCATGAAGGTCTACTGTGATAATCAAGCAGCTTTGCATATAGTTGCAAATCTTATGTTGAGGGGACAAAACACACTGAGATCTACTACCATTTCGTGCGAGAACACATCAAGTTAGGCGCCATTTCCCTAGCCCACATTACCACTCACCTATAGCTGGCAGACAATTTTACAAAGGCGCTTGCTCGAGATCGTTTTTAGTATCTCCTTTGCAAGTTGGTTGTTCGGAGTTCTCTCTATCCAACTTGAGGGGAGGATTTGGAAATTAGCCTGTTACAATATTATCCAATACTATTGTATTGTATATTTGGGTAGTTATGATAGCTATAAATATTTGAGATTTACCTTCCATAATCCTCTCGATTTGCTACTTGATTTATTTCCTCATTAGCTTGTATATATTGATCTCCCCGCATATTCAATGACGAATATTCAGCCCCAAATTATTCTGCAACCCTCAAACTTTAACAGCATGAGCATTCTGCATTCATCGGAATCAGCAAGACAATCACAGACCTCAACGGAATAACTGTTCGGTGAAAACTCACGTAGTGAGACCCGACATGATCTGGGCATTCGAAACTTGGAAGCCAGTGAAGCGCTTGCCATCAAAGGGATTTGACGTGTACAGTAATTTTGAAGGGGAAAATGAGAATCTTACTGGCATCTATACGTCAACATAAAAGGATTATATCAAACGATACATGCATAAAAAACCGATGATATGCCTTAGAATCTGTCACAGAGCTTAGCCTACTGTGCACATACAGCACAGGCAATGAATCTATAAGATATGGAATGCACTTCCCCGTTGTCGATAAATAGCTTGCTGGGGAGCCCTCATAGATAAAATCTCCTGCAATGAGATTTATCAGGTCAAATTCAATACTTATCTATATATGATCTTGTTCTAAATTATTGAACAGGAGAGATTACTGGTACTGGTACTCACAAGGTCCACGATCCGGGGTTGGTCGACTTCCAACTACTGCTCCACGAGCCACAGGTGATGGTGAAGCTGGAAATAAACATCGGATTATCATTTAAGAAGGTATATATATGCCCTCTATATACAAATTTTGATGGATTCTTGTTCTACAACAGCGGTGATGCAACTTCAAAATTTATTCAGGACGAGACAATAGCACGTACCAGCTGTAGTACTTGCAGTGCTCGAGGAGAGTGACTTCAGCTTCATGACCAAAGCAAGGCAGCAAATTACGATAAAAGGATCATGAGATGTTGGACATGAAGAGGGTTTGCTGTCCATGGCGTTTCGTAGTTTGTTTCTCTCTGTGATTGCTAGAAAAATATATATATATATATATATATATAGGAGTTATAGCTGCTTGAGATATTTAAGAATGTACTATTTATTTAAGGTAATAAATGATCAGAATTGATAGTTGGAGTTTATTGACCAGGCAATTCAGTCACTAATGTGAATATTGAATATGCCAGATTGAACCAAGTCTCGTCCCACTTCCCCCCTGTTTCCTTACATTCCCACTGGTTTCGTGTCAATGGAGAAAAAGGGAGACGAAGCTGGTACTGGTGGGAAGAGAGAGAGATGGGAACAGTCAGCGACCGAATTTGTACGCACTGAGAATTGGTAAACCTAGTCTCGGCAAACATGAGTATTGATCGTGTCGAGGAGCGTGATTCACATAAAGAAAATTTGAGGTCGGTCGAGCCTGGCTGTGTCGGGAACCAGTGAAAAGTCTATTGATTAGACTCATAGTGACGCGATAAGGAAGATAGATAATTGAATTGCTCCGATTAGTAATAATTAAAGTAACTGCTCAAATAATTAACACCAATTTATTCATTTGTTACGATCTAACTGATATTTTCTTATGTCAAATGATGAATCCGGACCATCTAAGAATTTCTCGCCTTGCACCTTCTACTTTGAATTTTATAAAAAAAAAAAGAATAATAATGTTCTACTTTGAGTTTTAATTTTGAAGTGTTCATATACGTGATAGAGGTAGCTATTACCTATTTTGTTTGGGTACTCGGCCTCGCTATTATGTGTTCGACTTCTTTGTCTTGGTCAAATAGGTTATTTGGGAAAAAAAAATCTTAAATATTCCTCTCTTATAATAATGTGGTAAAGATAAATCAATTAAATCGCTTTCATTAGTATTAATTATAATAACTATTCGGTTGATTAACATTAATTTACTTATTTATTATATTTTAATTGATATTTTCTCATGTCACATGGTGAGACAGAATCGTCCAAGAATTTCTCGATGTTTGGACTTTTGCAAAGCATGGACCATTCTAAAACAAGTTGCTCAAATAGACGGAACCTATGGAAAGTTCTGCCAAAAAGTAAACTTGACCAAAATATCAACAAAATTTATGTCATATTTATATGAACAAAATCTGTTCTTGTTATTGAATCTCTTCTACTTAACTTGATTTTTTAAATCCGTCCATTGTCGAAAGAAAAGGCTCATATGAGTTTACACTACTGGCTAAATGAATAAGTTAGGAGGGAATGGTACCACTAGCAATCGAGAATTTTGCAACTGATATCAAGTTACAGTTAATTCAACGGCTATTAATATATTCATATAAAACCATTGGCGAGATTAAATTTTCCGATTCGTGCGACTAGAGCTATTCCTCCGTTTGGATTATAAATAGGAGAAGATGCTTTGATAGTTATTGACGCGTACTGCTGCTATGCATATCCAGTCATGTAAATCTATGCATCTATGCGTCCTTATCGACAATCCATTCAAAATCAGAGTTAATCGGAATAAAATTGATACCGGAAAGTTTCTCGGATCCCCTTTCACATCTCTAGTACTTGCGTAATGTCACAAACTAATAACTATAAGTTATTTTAAGATTTTTTTACTAAATCTTAAAAAAATATATATAGCCATAAAATAACCGAATCTTATTATTTTATGATATTTCGTAAGTACTATCGTGTATAGGTGATGATGCTTAATTCTCATCACATAAATCTCTCCCCATTGAGTGTACCTTTACATCAATATTCTCAACCCCACATATACACCCTCGCTTTTTCTTTACTTGGAGCATTTTTAATAAATCAGGACACAATCCTCTCAAAAGACTGTTAATTAAATATAAAAAAATAAGGAAATAAAATCGAGTTTATAACTACATTAAAAATTCAAAACACTAAACACCAAGAATAATGGAAAATAAAGTACACAGTGGAATAGAAATAATGTGTCATATCCACCGAAAAATCTAATCTTATAGGTGATAATGCTTAATCTCATTCCATTTTTAGAATTTTTCTATTAATTTTTCAGTGTAGGCTGCAATGCTCAATGCCTCAATATTTTACCCGAATCCTGCCCGCATTTTGTTTGAGTTTACAGGATCGATCTAGCCGTCCCAAATCTACCTGGTATCGGTGCCTAAGTCTAAGGCGATGAGCCCAAACGGATCAAGATTGGTGTTCGGATTTGATCCACGCAATTAGGTAAGTTTGACCATTGGCTTGAGTAGATAGCTTGACCAAGTCCGTTGTGCAACTACCAGAAAGTAAAGTAAGGTGGCCTTTGATTTCAGTATTATCAGATCCCATAAAATATTAAGATTATACGAAGAATTATAATCACAGTAAATTTTTATTATAATATAAATTGAAATGCGAGATTACTACGTTTTTAAACATTACCAACGCTAGTAAAGTATATACTAGATTCTAACAGGGGGCTTTACGGATTGGGGGAAGAGTTCTCGATACCATGAGATCCCAAAAAAATTGATGCGTAGGGAGAAATTCTTCTATGTACTTTCTCATAACAGTTCACAATAAATTCAATTTGTCTAAAAAAGTTCTCATACGCAGCTGCAGCAGGAGAGGCATTAAACAGAGTAAAGTTTGTAAGGGGAGTAGCCCAATAACTAGCTAACCAATCGGCCATGAATTTGCTTCCCCCAATAGTGTTGTGTGTAATAGATTTACTACGTGGCAGTACTGATATAGTATTACAAATCTATAAGACTCAATTGTTTTAAGGTTTTTTTTAATGAAATCCTAAAAAAAAACCTTAAGAATAACTAAATCTTATAAGTATATAATATCATATTAGTACTATCACGTGATATATCTATTATATACAAGACTTTATGCTCCACCAGGCCTATGATAGAGCATCTTGCAATCATAAGTAAAGAGGATCACTAGAGAAGGGTTCTCTCAAAAGCATCTCCCAGACCACACCTTAAACTAATATTAATTTTGCACCAATTTGGACCGCTGTAGCTGATGATGCTGACAAGGTCCATGATCACCGCCGAGATCGCTGCCAACAACTACTCCGGCAGCGAGGTGGATCTGCAAAATATCCATTAATGGTTTCTGATGTGGATGGGACTGGAATCGCCAACATGGAGGGCCCCGTCAAAAGGTAATGTCCACTTTGGGTGGCGGTACGGCAGCTCGGCCCTCATAGGTTTATCCTTGAAAAGGCGCATCTCGAGGGAAGAGAAGTATGCGTGAGTCTTATAAGGAGCTCACTTCCCCCTTACCTCTTTAATGTGGGATTAGTCCCTATCACATACCTTTCGAAGAGAGAGGTCGAAGCTCGGGTTCGACTCTCAAAAAGACCACCAATAATGTGGATGGGACCGGAATTGCCGACATGGAGGGTCATGCCAAGAGGCATTGTTCACTTTGGGCGGTGGCGTGACGACTCGACCCTTACGAGTTTGTCCTTGAAAAGTCGCATCTTGAGGGAGGACGGGTATGTGTGAGTCTTATAAGGAGCCCACTTCCCCTTACCTCTCCGATGTGGGATTAATCCTCCTCACCCATACCCCTCTTCCCTCGAGAGGCTCCTTTTCAAGGACAAAACCGTGAGGGTCGAGTCGTCACGCCACCGTCTAAAGTAGACAATACCTCTTGACGGGGCGCTCATGGCAATTCCAGTCCCATCCACATCAGTTCCCAAAGTTATATATTCAACCTCTTGCACGCTCATATCGATAATATTGATTATCATCATGATCTATATATATCTCTTTCCAGAGCAACTTTATGGTCAGTTTATTCATTGTAGGCCGATAAGGTCACTGATTTTATCAATAGAGATCAAACTGAGTAAACCAAGTGCCAAGATCAATGCGAAGCAGCAGGTGACGATGAAAGAGTTATAAAACATGGAAGATGAGGACCCTAAAGAAGAAGAAAATGGACTGGCCATTGTTGTGTTTTACTGCACTATATCTTTGCACTGTCTCAGTTATGCCAAGGACAGCCATATATGGGAGAAAGTCTTTTACTAGATGATTTTACCATATAACAGTACTTATGTAGTGAAACAAACTAATCAAATATAGTCATTTCTTAGATTTTTTTTTATAAAACTTGAAAAATGAAAAATAATTGAAAGAATAACTTATTTTAATTGATTTGTAGTGCTATATAAGCATTTTTTTTATTATTAAAAGAAATAATATTAATAACTAATCTAAATTTGGGTCTAGATAATAGCCCTAAAAAATGTATAAGTCGTAATATTTAGCATTACACCCACGTTGACATAAATTATCAGCTTTAATATTGCCACTCCTACGGATCCACACACAATCCCAATAGTGGAAATATTCTACTTGAGATAAAAAAATCGGATAAGATATGCTTGCAATCCCATAAAGTATTTCATGGGTTGTGAATCAATGATACAACCTCTTCAGCATCAGTATAGAAAATGACCCTTTGCCAACCATGCAACTTAGCCATGGAGCTTGCTAAGAGGAGGGCTTCAATCTCAGCTAGAGCTGGAGAAATAGCCTGACATTTTTTAACCCAAGAGCGAAGGCATACTCCTTCTTTGTAAGCTAAATCTGCTATGCAGGTCCTTGAATCTTTCGAACTTGCATAAGTGAATATTATGATGGAGTTCTACAGAGTGGAGTTTGAGATGCCAATATGAGATTTCCCCAATTCTTGAAACTCAGCATACTCCATGGAAAGCATCATATTATTTGGTTTATATTGAGCATGTTCATCATAAATCTTCATGATTTTATCTAAAAATATAAATAAATTAGTGGAAGAGTTAGAATACAGCACATAAGTTCTTTCATTCCAAATATAGTACATTAAGATAGCACCAAACAAGGAGAATTTAATTTTTTCCTTACTACCCAAAGGGAAATTAGGAGGCTTGCAAAAAAAAAAAAATCAATCAAATCTTTTAGGTAGTTTTTATTAACATTGCAAATCTTCTATTCTGACTCTCTCCAAGCTACTCTGGTATAAATACACTCACCAAATAAGTGAATATAGTCATCAGTAGCTGCCCTACACAATGGACAAATATTATCCTCTGTTCTTCCCCAAGGTAGACTTTCTGTGGCGATTCTCCAAAGATGGAGTTTGAACCTTTCATGCATTTAGAGACCCTACAAGTTCTTCCAAAAGGGCTCATTTCCTTTGTGAAACCTGTATGCTTGATCAACAATATAAAAGCTTTTAATTGTATGGTACCTGATCTTGTTAGTGACCAGAAGAAAACATCTTTGTTCCTAGCTTGTGGGATGTGTATTTTCAAAATATTATTGATTGTATCTCTATCAAATAGAGAGTTTAATACCAAAATATTCCAAGTCCTTGTTTGTGGGTCAATTAAATCACTTACTAAGAGATTGGGATATAAAGATTGTAACAAAGTGGCTAGCTTAGCAAGAAAACCTTCATTACTCGGAACCCAACGGTCCTTCCATACGTAAGTATCATATCCACTGCCAATTAGTTTACAATAGCCTTTTTGGAGGGTTGGTAAGCATACCTGTAAGTCCTTCCAGAGCTGTGAATGAGGAGTCTTGAGTCCATCATTAGGGGTAATGGATTTCCATACTTCATAATAAGAGCCTTGGAGGTCAGACTGTTAGAATCAGAATTCAAAGACCAAGAACTTTTGGAAAGCATGGTTGTATTAAACTCATGAGCTTTACTAAAACCTAGACCACCATACTGCTTAGGCTAGCATATTTGGTCCCAACTAGTAGGAGTGAAATATCTCTCTTCCTTATTTGTTTTCCCCCACCAAAAGTCCCTTGTAATCTTTTTAATTTTGTTGCAAGTCCTTTTAGGCAATTTAAAGATAGTCATTTGATAGATAGGAATAGAATTCATGACTGATTTAACTAAAGTAGTCATTTCCAGCCCAGGATAGAGAATTAGCTTTCCAAGAGGCTAATTTACTTTTTATGTTGTCTATTAGAAATTCAAAGGATTCAGATTTTTTCCTCTTCAAAGATAGGGGATTCCCTAAGTACAATGAATCCTTATTTAATTTCTTCATTTGCAAATTGGATTTCAGGTTTCTTTTGTTTGAACCCCTTATTCTCCTAGATTTAGACCGATTTGTTTCCTGGCCACTCCACTCATAGAAGGTGTCTAGAATACTTTTACAAGTTTGTGCATCTGAGGAAAAACCATTAAATTATCAGCAAATAAGAGGTGGCTAATTGGTGTATTATTCCTAGATAATTTAATTCCGGTTAACAAATTTAACTCCTCCGCTTTGTGAAACATTCTAGATAATATCTCAATAGATATAATAAATAAGTATGGGGATACTGGATCTCCTTGTCTGACTCCTCCAGGGGATCCATTTATTAAAATTGAATAGGATGACGCATTGAGAGATCCATCCTATAAACTTGTGAAATCCAAAATTTTTAAGAACTAATTCAATAAAAGACCACTCTAGTTTGTCAAAAGTTTTGGAAAAATCAATTTTGATGCCCATCCATCCCTTTTTTTACTTTGATTTATTCATAGTGTGTATGACTTCTTGAGCCAGAAGACCATTCTCATTAATCCATTTTCCTTCTTGGAATGCAGTTTGATTAGGGGAAATTAGTTTGTTTAAGATAGATTTTAACCTATTGGTTAGTATTTTTGAATCACTTTATAACATGTATTTGTAAGACTAATTGGTCGATAATCAGCAAAGGAATTTGCATTTTGTTTTTTTGGAACTAGGGTAATGAAAGTAGCATTCCATTTTTTAGGATATAACCTAATTGGAAGAAAGATTGAACAGAGCTTACGAAATCATTTTTTATTATATGCCAAAACTTTTTATAGAATAAGGCTGACATCCCATTAGGACCGACGCTTTGGTAGATTTCCTTGATTTTAAAACAGTCTCAATTTTAAAAAGAGTTGTGATTTTGATAAGTTCCTGATTTTCTTGTTCAGTAATTATAGGACTGATTAGGTCTTCCAAATTTTGAGGCAAATCTGATTGATTACTTGTGAAAAGCGTTTTAAAGTTTTCCACAAAATAACTATTTATATAATCCTGGTCATAAGACCATTCATTGTTATCTAGTTTAATAGCTTTAATAGCATTATTCCTTCTTCTAATTATAGTAGATAAGTGAAAAAAATTGGTATTTTTATCACCATCTTTGAGCCATAGTTCCCTTGATTTTTGCTGCCACATAACATCTTTCCTTTTTGAAAGTTTCCTTCAATTTTGACTGTAATTTGCTCTCAATGTCCTTATTTTCAAAAGTTAGATTCTCCTTTTGAATGTTATCAGTGGCATGTAATAATTCTTGAATTTTTGTGTCACAATGTTTGAAAACGATTCTATTCCATGTTTTCAAAGTAGATTTTGCAAACTTAATTTTCTTAGAAAATCTAAAAGATGCAGACCCTCAGTGAATGGATTTCCATGCTTGATTTACTACTTCAAAACAGGAAGGATCCCTAATCCTTCCTGTTTAAGAAGATTCCGTCCATAATTTAAGAAGAATTGGGTTATGATCATAATTTGAAGTAGGCAAGTGCAAAACACCCGCTTTAGCGAAAGCAATTCTCCGCAGATCATTTGATAAGGCATGATCAAATCTTTGTCGTATGTGTTGTGAACCAAATCTATTATTTCTCCATGTGAATAGGTTTCCATAGAATCCCAAGTAATACATCCTGATTTATTTAAGAAATCATGCAAATACTTCCTACTTGCAGAACCAAAGCAACGCCGACCAAATTTTTCATCTGAAGATAATATCTCATTCATATCGCCAATAATAGCCCAAGGTTCCTTAATATTATTAGCTAAAGTTAACAATTCATTCCAAAAATATTTTTTATGTTGTAGATACGGTGGACCATATGCACAAGTTAACATCCACTTACATGGTAATACAGGATGATTTATGGATACATGAATAAGATTTTGAGTGTGATGTAAGATGGATACCTTTAGTTCCTTATCCCATAGTGGGCTGAGTCCGCCTGCCTTGTTAATTGCTTCTACTGCAAAAACAGCTCCAAATCTACACACTCGTGCTATAGATTGGCATAATACCAGGATTATGTAAGTTACGAAGATTTTTGAGTAGTCGAACAGTCGGAGCTCCACCTATTCCCCGGCAGTTCTAGGATAGAATACTCATTGTGCAAACTATAAGATTCTATCCTTTTGGTCATAAGATCCTCTACCATCTAATTATCTATTTCGTATTTTAATTATCAAAATTATTTAAGCAACTATTATGCTCTTTAGATTTTTAACCTTGCTGTATCCACTATAGGTGTACTAAGATGAACAGAGTATTGAACAAATTTAATACCTCCAACCTGCAATTGTATATCAGGTCTCTGTAACCTCCCTTTTAGCATCAACTATGAGAAGCCTTCCTCTTTCACTTCAAACCTTGCTTCCAGGACTACAGAAACTCGGGGCCTTACTTTCCTCCCTTTTAGCAGCCTGATTTTCCTTGGTGTTTGGTCTTTCACAGGTCTTAATGGATGCAAGCTTAAATCATTGTTTTATGACTCTTCCGTGCTTTATCCTTGGGAGCGTTGGCAAGCAAAGCTTCAGATGCTTAATCTTGACGAAGTTGAAGACCTTGTTTCTGCCCCAAAATCTTCTATTTGCATGCAGTGGACTATCAGGTGGGTAGAGTCACTTGATTTAGACGAGATCCTTCAAATCATCTTTTTTTAGGGATTCTAACGGGTTTCAAAACTTGCAGAGGAAAGACACGCAAAAAGTCTCTAGAAAATAGAGATTGAAACAACTCCCAAGGAGGGGGATAGTGAAAGCCTCCAGAAATCGGAGATTGAAATGGCTCCCAACGAGGGGAATAGAGAGAGCCTCTAGTAATCGGAGATTGAAATGTTGGGAGCAAACCCAAAATGTCTCTTGCAACTTGTTTGAATTTTCTAGAGAGAGGAGAGTGAAGAGAACGATAGTGCTATATAATACTGTGCCATGATTGTAGATAAATTATTATAAATATAAGAACGTTGTACGGTACAAAACTGATAGTATTGGAGCAAATATTGGCCGTGTAATACACAGCCACCCTAGCTATGTAAGAACGAATTGGCTCCCGACACGTGGAAAGCAGCATAGAAAATTTGCAAAGCAAAAAGTGACGGGAAAAGGTAAGTAACGGGGAGGAAACGTTTTCAGGCAAGACAAAATTTTCCTTTCTAGACGTCTCCTACTTTCCCTCTTCCTCTCTCAAAAATGCAGCCTAGGATTCGTTCATTTTGAAGGCCAACGGCTCAAGGTGAATTTTAGAGCAATCTTTGGCGCTCGCTTCAAAATAGCATTTCACTTCAGCTATTTATTTTGCTCTCCTTCTTCCTCTTTGGGAAACGACCACTTATGCATAGGTGTAAAGGTTTCGTCAATTTCATCTCTGATCTTGGTCGCAGCAGCTTGAAGAGCCAAAGATCACTCATCCAGAACTCGAATAGGGGACGAGCGGGAGGATCAAGAGTAGCAAGGCCCGACTCTTGACCAGCTGTGCTTCAAAATTAGTTGACCAGGTAGGAAACTCTCGAGGTGAGTTAGTTCTAAAACATATGATTTAGTTCATCTCGCTCAATTCACTGATAGCTGCAAAAAAATTAAAAAATAATTTTTTTCTTCCCCACCTACAAAGCACATGAGGCATCTCATGTTTTGTGTTGTTTGATGGGTTCAGGTGAAGGTAGATGGCTCTTTGATATGTGATATAGATATCTTCCATCATAGGCCTTATGAAACCCTTTTGCTGGGCTATTGCACTAGAAAGGTGAAACTATATAAGAAGACTTAACCAACAACTGGTTATGTTTCATGTTCTCTTTGCCTGAAATCTATTTTTGCATAAATTGTTCCATTTGTGTTATAGATAGAAGATTTGAAAAAGCTATCGATACAAAGGGATATACCAAATAACCAAGTAATTATAAGTATTCCTGGGGATTACTCAAGGAAGCCCCCAATTCAAGGTACTTTATGCATGTACCAATGAGTTTGAAAATTCAATTGTTTAGGCCGTTTTTTTCTTTATTTTGGCTAGGAAAGCAAAGAGGTTTCTGTCTTAAGTTTCTTTAGGTGGTCTTTCAATTGAGGAATGAAACTCTCAAGATGAGTTAGTTCTAAAAACATATGATTTAGTCCATCTCGCTCGATTCGCTGATAGCTACAAAAAAAAAAAATATAATTTTTTTTCTACGTATGGTTGTTTCATGGCTGTAGAAGAATAGAAAAATATTTAGTTTAATCTGGTTATGCTGATTGTTTTTCTATGTATGGTTTTTGCATGACTGCAGAAAAATAGGATAAAATTGTAAGATGCCAATTCTGTAAGAGGTATATGCTGATTGTTTTATCTTCGCATTCAATTTTCAGATGCCAAAAATAAGCATTGAATCTACAAATGAGGAGTTGTCTATGACGTTGAAATTTTATGAAAGTGAAAGAACATGCTTACATGGGGTGAAAGCTCGACTGTTGACATCTTGAAGTCAGAGGAATCCGAGACGAAGGTTTTGGCGCTGTACATTTTGGAAGGTATATAATCTCTTGAGTCTTATTGTCAATCGATCTTATTAGTAATCTTTAATTTTATTTATTCTTAATTGACTCAATAATACAGGATGATGATTGTGGATATTTTGATTGGCACGATGTTGAGATTTCGGAGAACACAGAGGAAGTGTTTAGATCCATGATTCATGAAAAAAAGTTTCAGATGAGAAAGTGAAGCTGCTTGAGGAGAAGAATGAGGCTCTTCTATGTTTGAACAAGAAATTGCAAATGGAGATAGAAGACTTGAGAGGTCGATTAAAATATTTTGAAAAGGATGGAAAATGATCATAAAAAATGAAGGGCTTGATAATGGTATACTTTTTAGTAAGTCTATTAGTGTTAGGCAATTTATTTTTTGAGAAGTTCTTTGTTGCTAATACAAGTTGTAAACAAAAATACCTACTCTGATATGTATTCATGATAATATGTATAAATGTATTAGTGAGCGTGGAGTCGCTCAATGAATCGAATCAAATGTATTTGGACACCCATCCTCAACTATGCAGGACCTTTTAGTCTAATCATCGACTTGACACTTGTATGACGATGCATTGTCTGAGATGCATGCTCTAGGCTTAATGCCTCACCTCTGTGAACAAGTCAGACAAACCTAATGCAATGAATGTCCAACCATGATTAGCAGCACCACACACAGACACAACACATTTGTAATACGTTGTAATTCCAAAATGTAAATAGAAATTGTAAATGGAACATAATGGAATGAAAACATCTCCAATAAGAACACAGTTGGTCACATACAATACAAATACATGAACATATAAATAGAAGATGTCCAGCCATCATTTCGACAACTCAACTACTGGTTTCGTTCATACTGATCTCCATCAGCTCCATCTTGAAAATTACTAATTGAATCAAATGAATCCTGGACAATTAAGGAGAAAAAATAGTAACATTTTAGAAATAACAACATTATATAATAAAATAAATTGACAATTTAACATAAAAGTACCTAAGTTAACAATGTTGTAAATGGAAGATGAACTTGACCAAAATTGTATGAGCTTGGAACCTATAAAGAAGCAATATCATAAACCATATGTATTACATTTCTATATAATAAATTACAAAGAAATATACGATATTAAAAAAACTTTGATACCATATTAATAAAAGGAGTATGGAAATTCATGGGCATGGTTTGATTCATTGGGATGATTTGATTGATGGGTGAAATACTGAAATTTGACAATCGTTCAGATGACTCTTGGCATGATTGATCCTCCTCCTCCTCCTTCTTCTTCTTCTTCGCTTTCTCCATTGCACTTTTGAATCTACTTGTTGATACTCCTTTTCGCTTTCTTCGAAGAGGGTCGAGCACTTTCATTCCGCTACCTCCAGAATTATCACCATCGACACATTCATTCCCAGTGTCATGCTTAAGACCTCTCAATTTATTCTCCAACGCATCAAATCTCTTTTGAGCAACATGTGAGGTATCTTCATCTTTCGCAGCTATGCTCATCGCACTAAAAGATTTCTGCATTAGTACCTTCAAGCATACTGTCTTTGTTGAAATCAAACCTTTAGAACTTGGAGCACTATAGTCACCTACAGAAATACCTTTTCTCGCATTTTTTGTCCATCTTTTCAGAATATGTTGAGAAGGAATATGAGTGGAATGGACATGACTGTTCATTACACATAGCACATGCCTGCATAGCCATCCTCGTGATTCAAATAGCTTGCATGTACATGCAGTGGTATACTCGCTATAATTAAAACAAACCTTATGCTGTCGGCACTTAAACTCGTCAACTATTACAAACGTGTGTGAATTCTCATCAGAATGCTTGTCAACTACATACCATGCCATGCTAGCTATGTATTCATTCTAAAACCTTTTGAAAATGTGCATAGTGTAAACACTAGCTGCGTGTTTCAAAATGCCCGTATCCCCAATTAAGTTAGGTCTACCTCTAGAACACTCAAAGTCATCCGCATACTGCGCTTCACGCATCTTCTTAGCCTGCTGCTCATAGTGATTCACAAACTCCACTAATGTCATTATCCACACGACATTTGCTTGAAAACATTATTCATGCTCTCACTTCTTTGGGTAGACCTAATCCCCGCTAACAATGTATCGCGATTGAAAGCTGAGCACCACTTATGTCTTAATTGATACAAGTTGTTCAACCACTTGCTATCTGCAAGATTCCATTCCCCAGATAATTCCCTCCAGATGCACTCCATCTCTTCTTCTGTTTCACAACCATGTAATATTTTATTGAACTTCTCCCTGAAACTTTGCTTTCCTAGCAAATAAGATATGTGGTGCATGGCATTTTTAAAGATGTACCACACACACAACCGATGAACAGTTTCAGGAAAAACATTTAGGATAGCATCGGCCATTGCACTATCCTGATCTGTGAATATAGTTTTCGGTGTCTTATTTCCCATAACTTTCAGAAAAGTTTCAAACACCCAAATAAATGAAGGAATTGTCTCATCAGTTAAGAATGCACACCCAAAGAAAACATTCTTCCAATGATTGTTAACTCTCACAAATGGCGCACAAATCATATTATATTTGTTGGTGCGGTAGGTTGTGTCAAAAACAACTACATCCCCAAAGCATTCATAATCAAGTCTTGATGTACCATCACGCCAAAAGAAACTGGTCAATCTATTTTCATCATCAACTTGGAAAGAGTAGAACAAATCATTTTCACTAGGCTGTATCTCTTGAAAATGGTATAGAAGGCTTTGAAAATCACCGGCACTAATTAAACTTGATCTCCTTGCTCATATAAAATTTTGACAATCTCACAAAGTGAATCCAACACTACTTGAACCCCCCGCTTCATTCGACATATATGAATAGGCTAATGTTGGCCTAATTCCAGAATCAACCATAACTTATATCATACTTCTCTTATCCTTGGTGATTTTTTGAGATGATCTCATCAAGTGTCTCTGACTCTCATGAATAAGGGGATGATTGTGAATATCATTAAATTCAATAACTTCCCACACACCTCCTTCGATGTTGAATTTTATATGAGCTAAACAACCACATCGTTTTATTGATCTCACAAACTTCCTTTCCTCATGCATAGAAATCTTAGGAGAACCTTCACAACAACATAGAAATGTGCACCTTCGTAATTCATTATCTGTATTGTAATATTTATGTCCCTTCCTAATTCCAAATCCTTTACCATATGCCTATGAATTATAGGCATTATATGCATCATCTTCATCAGAAAATGTCACAACAATTTTCAGCTCGAAATCTTTATCCATCATATGCTATTTGTTATAAATAAATAACAAAATAATATCAGTACAAATTCGTGACGATTTCATATAAACATAAGACGTTAACTATTTTTAGTTTTTTTTAAAAAATCTGATTTTTAGTTTTAGAAAAATCTAAATTTAAGTTTTTAAAAAGGAAATATGAGATTTATGCCAAAAAATTTACTGCAATTACACGAAAAATTATTGATAAAAAAAATTACACAAAAAAATTTTGCGAGAGCTCAACTAAGTTTACTGTAGTTACAACAGAAATTTTGCAAGAGTTCAGCTAAAATGTTAACTCAAATATTTAGTGCAATTAATGAGAGTTCAGCTGAAATTCAAAAAAAATATGATTTTGAGTTTTAAAAAATTTGACATTGGTGCCAAATTAGTAAATTACAAATGTTAAGAGTAAAAGAAATATATCATTTACTTGATTTGTCGTTGATCACTATTCTACGATTTGGTTTGTGAGAAGGAACGGAACTCCGGAAGAAAGAGGGAGGAGATTGGAGGGAATTTCAATTTTTTGGGTTCTAGGAGCCATTCTCACTGAGACCATGGCTTTATTACTTTCCTCTGTTACTTTTTCTAATTTTTCCTCCCCGTTACTTACCTTTTTCCTTCACTTTTTGCTCTGCAAACTTTCTGTGCTGCTTTCCACGTGTCGGGAGCCAATTCATTCTTACACAGCCAGGGTGGCTCCTGGCTATGTGTATTATTACACGGCTAATATTTCCTTGATAATATTGACCCATACATGCACTGGCCACTGACCTTATCAATATATTACATGTAGAGACATGTATTATATATATACACACACATATATGTGGAGAAAGTCATGTATCTAATTAATATACTACATGACATTACTGATTTCATGTCACAAATTAATGAAATTCAGTTATTTTAAGTTTATGTTATTTGTTTTTAGGGTTTTCATAAAAATATTGAAAAAATATAACCTTATTGTTTTATAACATCATATTAGTACTAGTACGTGAGATACCCTTTACATATAATACTCCCCATATATATGACTACGACTTATTAATGGTAGAATTTTATGTTTTGCTTTGAATAGACTCTTCTTTTGTTTTTTGATGCTTACCCACCTTTCCTTGTCTTCTTGAGCCTGTCAATTACGTTTCGTGGATTTCTTTATGGGGCTGAAAAAATGAGATGATATAATAACCCAACGGTTTGGACTCAATTTAGTGAAAACATAAACTCGACTTGATATTAACGAGCTCGAGTATGGTCTGTTTTGGGCTTATCAGTTAACTGAGCCGAGCTCAACTCAATAATATTTGGTTCGAAAAACTCGTAAACTTAAACAAGATTTTTATTTTATATAATTGAAATAATAATTTATTTTTAGAAAATTAAAAAAATAAACTTGATGTCTTATATTCTTTCTCAATTCTCATTCAGAATCTTTTCTTTTTCTTTCTTCTATTCACTTGCAAATCCCTGATTGAAATCAGCTCTCCTCACCC
The DNA here is from genome assembly GCA_037672795.1 of Lagerstroemia speciosa. Lineage (NCBI taxonomy): Eukaryota > Viridiplantae > Streptophyta > Magnoliopsida > Myrtales > Lythraceae > Lagerstroemia > Lagerstroemia speciosa. The sequence continues at coordinate 207,817 of CM075294.1, read as the reverse complement.
TCCCCAGTCCTCATTGCCCTTGGCACCTGACACACTCGTGCGGCACCCTTCCTACATCATCCTCCTTGGTCAGCCTCATATAAACTCATCGAGCCTTCGTTCATTATAACAAGTCCAGCTCAAATTTGGGATATTAGCCCGCAGGCACTTGAGCTCACAAATAGTTAAATGAACCCAACTTGAGCCCGTTTACTCTCCTGCTTTTACATCCTGACTGTGACCAAAAGATCAAGATTCACGATCATCTGTAGAATTTTTAATGTCCACTTAATTTCATTCTCTTATTTTCATTGGCCCGTAGACCTACTCTATTTACTTAAACAAAATGATAACAGAAAAAGTGGACTCAACATCAACCGAGAACTGTGTAGATTTAGTCCTTTCATCTTTTTGTCCTAAATCTTTTCCGGAACAAATTCAATTCTTGAAATCAACCGTTAAATTTTTTAGCCAACAAGAGTTCACGATGAAAAGGAGCAAAGCTGGTATTCTAGAAGACATTTCAAATCAATCAAATTGAATGTTGTGTTCTTTCAGTTGGGATTTGATGGGATGTTGCATTTTTCGATATTTGGGGATTTACGAACTCAATCCTTTTTTTTTAATCATTTTAGGAAGATAATAATAGCTTTATTTATCATTTTGAGATCTAATGCTTATTTGATAAACTTGGAATTTTAATATATTTGTGATTATATGTGATCATTTTGGGATCTGATATTGGTAATTGGTTTGCTGGTGTTTATGCTTGTGGCATATATCTTTCATTTTGTTGTCAGTTATCAATATGGTTAATATCATTTATTTTGATAGTGTATATGTTGTTGTCCATTCATTCCATAAGTCAGCATTGAAACTAAAATATGAGATGTTAAGTACCGAGCAAGATGAGTTATATAGCTGAAATTAAAGTACAAAAAAGTTTGGCTTAACATCACTCCAAGCATCAATTCCACAAGGGTTAATTACATAGCGGTGTCAAGGTTGGAGATGAAGAACAGGAAGAAGTCGTGCGTGGCTTCGGATGTGGGTCGAGTGGAGTCTTGTCGGGCCCACTCGCTCATGATACGCTGCCTCCTTGATGGCCGCTTATCACCACCTTCGAGATCCGTGCTGCAAAATTTGAAGGCCATCCTTGATTCCTGGTGCTGCATCTACTTAAGTTAAGGTCCGTCATCTGAGAAATCTCCTGCCACGCGCTCATGATAGCGCTTACTCTCTGTCTGTTTTCCACTTGATCTTATTTTGAAAGATTAGGGTTTGAGATGTGGGGATTGAAGAAGGAGGGAATTGGAATTGATGGAGGGAGAAGATTAGTGAATAGGGCTGGGGATTGTTTTTTATTTTTTATTTTTTATTTTTTGAACATTTTAGTAAAATTATATATAGTGGCATTCACGTCACTTTACTAAATCAGGGAAATTTAACGACGTTAGTTAAATGTTGATAGAGTGTACTAAAATAATACAGTTTTGAAAAATTTTGTACTGAAATGAGACGAAAAGAATATTTTATACTAGTAAAAACTATTTAGAAAAGATTTTGTACTACTGATGTAATTAACCTATTCGACAAAGCAGCATATCTTTACCCCAAATATATGCAAATTGCATACGTAAAATTATTCATCCATTTCATCCCAATACATAGCATTTCTTTTTTTATTTTTTTGGCTTGCACCACGCACTATCCTCGGACCAGCCGAAACGCACCTCGAGACTAATCTGCGATCGGGCAGGGATCCCTAGGAAAATTCTTGTCAACCCTCCCAACCTGAGATTCGATCCTGGGATCACCCATTTGGAAGTCTAGTGAGAGAACCACTAGACCAACCCCAAGTTGGTAATACATAGCATTTCACATCACTGAAAAATACAGCTTTCCCTCATTTGCCGTCCCAAATGCATGCAAAAACAATAAAATATAGCTATAATAAAGATTTGAAGATTTGATTGTACGATATTGTAATGTAAAACAAACTTTTTTTGTACCATTAATTTTCCCCAATGCTTTTATTCACATGTGATTCAAATTTTTAAGTCAATAATCACGCAGGAGTTATGTCAGCAATTATTAATGACGTTAAAAGTTAATTGACGATTTTCACTATTGGTATCAACTTTTCAAATATTTTATGCTATTTTAGAACATTTAAAAGATTTTATACTATATTACAACATTAGCCAAATTTCTTGTATCATTTGGACCTTCCCCGCGCATACGTACTAGAAACTAAATTTAGAAAAGGAAAAGAAAAGTGAAAGAGTAAAACACTACAGAAGTAATCGGTCCCTTAAAGAGGATTGCTGTCCAATTCTTTAAAATAATAAGAAAAATGGAACACAACATTCTCCTTTTTAATTCGGTCTCCATCAGGTGGCGTCGCCCTGGAGGATATCTTAAGTATACGAAATACCTCAGGATTTTACTTTTCATGGATCGAAAGGGTCTCAAGATCACAAGCCAATTGTTTACACTAAATTTCATATCGATTGGGTTAGAATATAAATTTAGATTTACAAGAAAATTTGATACCACCATCTAATAATTTATAATTTTAGGTGAAAATAAGTCCAACCTTCTGTAGATTCAGGTGTATGTTTTACATAGTAATAGTGTGGATTTTCCTGTGGTCTCACATCAAGTTATATCTGAGTGTGGAATTCGTGGTCAGTTAATTCGGAGATAGGAAGGAAAATGCCCATATCATGGCTAATTTATCAAGTATGGAAGAAAAAGTCCGACTTATATGTTAGTTTGAGGACAAGAAAAAGGCCTACTATATGGTAGTTTACCTCTCCTCACCTAAGATCGGATGAAAAAGGACTAGCTCGATATCAGTGGTTAAGAGCAAGTGTTTAGGGACACATGATAAATGTAGGTACGTTGTCACGCCATGACGAAATTTATATTTTTAAATAGAAATGAGCTCAATATACGTAAAATACAACATACTTTCAACATATATAAAAGATTATTTATGCCAACCGATACGTTCATATAAAACATAACATCTTACAATCATTCACCCAGCTAGCTATTACTGCTCCTTCAACCCTACTACACACAAATACTACACACGCAACGAGGCTATAAGGTACACAGCTTTAAATCGGGAAAATTACAGCGGAACTTTTATATACTTGTCATTTTTAGTATTTGAGTTTTATCTATTTGAAACTAACTGATTCAGTTTTATTGAATCAGTTCTATTACATTTTCAATTTGAATTGTCACTATTTTGCTTATGTGAATTTCACGTTATTAACATTTTTTGCCAGTGGAACAGTGATAATTCATACTAAAAGTATAATGAAACTGATCTTACATGTTTGAATCAGGTATTTTTAAACACATATGAATCAACTACCAAAAACATCAAATATATAGGACTGCTAGTGTCATTTCCCGCTTTAAATCTTTTGTTTTGGACTACTGAACGTGCTTCATAGTTATTAACTTGTTGAAGGAGTCTTCCTGGCCATGGCCTCCTGCAATGACATTCACCAGATCAGAATTAACACTTCATCTATGTATACGAGCTTGTTCTAAATTGTTGAACAGGAAAGACCATTGATACTCACAGTTTCCACCATCCGGTCTTGGTTGATTTCCGCCTACTGCTATGCGAGTCTGGGGCGAAGGTGAAACTGGAAATAAATATCAACAGATCATTTTCAAACTTATATATGATTTCAATATGTGCGCAAACTGATCGATCTTTGTGATCTCTATCGCTACATATGCCACTTCAGAATCTGGCACGTACCTTGTGTTGCAGCTGCTTGTGTTGCAGCAGCGGTCGCAGAAGCCGGTTTTGGGTCACATGCTGTTGGAGATGAAGAGGACACTGAAGAAGAAGGAGTACTAGGAGGAGGAGTTGAGTTGGCGGTTTTGCTATCCATGGTGTTTGGTCTTTTTGTAACTACGATCTCGATGATCTGTGTATATATGTAGGACGGATTGATGCATCTGCTTGTGGTATTTTATCATCTGTGATTATTTTAAGGATATTTATCGATTATAATATATAGTCTGAGTTTATTGACCAGGAAATTCAAATTCAAATTAATCTTGGGTAGGTACCGTTAAGATCCCACGTGGGAAAGGAGAGAGAGTCTTGTTTTCACAAGTGTTGAAAATGAATATAATATCCGGCAATTAATAATAGAAACAATCATAATTTATAAGATAATTAGGTATTACCGCAAAATGATTTAGGTTTTTTTGTGCAAATGGACCCAAAACTCTTATCGGCCCAAGCGAAAATTTTACATAAGGATCACACTACGGCAGGCCCGAGTGGAACTCGTGGCCCGTAAGGCCAAGATCAAAAGAAAAATGATCGGCTTGTAGTTAGTTGTTAAATCATAGCATAGAACTTGTGGGATTAAGTTCGAGACTGGGAGAAAAATGTTCAGCTCTGGGTAAGTTGTATAGTCCAAGGACGGAAGAGACAACTCAGCTCGTGGTCTATTGTTCCCTACCAGAGTATAGAAGAAAATGTTCCAATTGAGGTCAGCTGTTGACACGTGACAAGTTTAAACATGTTCCCATGTGAGGGCAAGTGTTGAGAATGAATCTCACATGGAACAATAAATAGAAACAATCATAGTTTATAAGACAATTGGACACCACTAACTAATAAATTAGTCTTTTAGGTGGAATTATACCTGGGACTTTTGTAAACCCATATAAAAATTTTACAATAAAGTTCAGGAGCAACCTTTCACTTAAAATACACTTTTATTTGCAAGGACAAAACCATATAGGCAGTGAGAAAGAGAGTTTAATACAGTTAATACTATTCTCATCACGTAACCTAGATGTTCTGGGTTCGATTTCACTCGCGGGACTTCCAGTACTCCTTTTATCCCATCTTCCTTTTACTCTTTCTAGGCTTATGTGTCTCCTTTGTACACTAGAAAAAAATCATATGGGCAGTGTCTAAACCAGGATCTTCTCATGTGCAAATTCTGATTTATTTTGCTATGTTGAGTCGACGTCATCAGTTGGTATACCATCAATGTGCCATGATCTTGACACCCTTATAAGGCATAGGAGCATCTCTTTTTCTTGAAATATAGCGGACATCCAGAATTTATATTAGATGTTATCATGATAGGAATTTAGATATTAAATTATTGCTAGTGAACTTTATAAGAGATAAAACATGTTTGCACCAAATGCCTAAACTATTAGGTGTTATAAATCTAGATTTTATATATAATATATCGATGTAGGTTTAACAACTCTCACAGGTCTTTGGACCTCGTCAAACTGCAAGCATCACTCGTGTGAACATGGTTTTTTTTCTATTAGAATTTATCAAAGTCAAATTCCCTGTGGGGTACTTTTCATACATTCCCAGTGGCTTCGGGTCAACGGATCTAGAGAGATAGAGATAGAGAGAGAGAGAGACCGAACCAGCGGAGATAACCGAGACCATAGTTACTACCCGCTCAACGTCCATCTATTTGTCGGAAAGAAATTTTTATTTGGCATGTACCACTTTGATATAAAAAAAAATATAGTTAGATCCTAACTGATTCATGTTTAAGTTGGGTCGATGTATTAAAGGATAAATATTTTCCAACATAAATTTTATCCCTTCACGAACTGAAATATGATCCATACTTTAGAGAAGTGATATTAAATCATTTTAATTAATTCATATCGGTAGTCGAAAGGGATTTTTTTTCTTTTGGACTGTATTATTGGTATCTAGAAATATAATGGGTACCGACTAATTTAGTTTAAGTCGGATGGACCTACTACATGGTAAAACTCTCTCCATTTAAAAGACTCAAATTGAGACACTGCTTAATGAAAGGAGACGTCGTACTACTTCAAGCAATGGAGTTTCGTATTCGATGAGATCTTAAATCAGTCAAGTTGTACAAATTGGTCGGTTCCCTTGGGGGGCCCGGCAGCTTGTTGGAAGCCTGCCGAAGTTACCTGGCAATTAAGTGCTCATATATTTGAAAGATGGAGATTTTATTTTTCGGTATATAAAGTAAGCATATAAATTTATAAATGGTGAAAGGAATAAAGAATAAAAGAGATACGATAAATCTTAATTGTGAGATTGAGCTTAGAATCTTTAAATTGTATGGTGAGAAGAACAACAACTGTATCAAGATCTGTTGAGTTATTATTTAATTTGTTCGGTTAAACTCCATTACGTCCTCTTTTTTGCCCAATAAGTTTATTTGGACCATGTAAACCGTCTGGTCATTGAATAAAAAAAGTCAACTATCAGACCTAACGCATTAGGAACTTATTTTCATTCTATTATCCACTTGCATTTACCATCTTTTTCTTTTTTAACTATATACACATATCTATTGTTTAAAAATCCGATGAATTAATCTGGCCAGAATTATAAATTATTTTCATTGACAGTAGTAGAAATCGAAAGTTTATGTAAAAGAAATAAAAATTGTGTCATCTCATCTAAGGATGGGACGTTTACGGTTGGCTCAGGGTAGAAGTTTGTCCCCATCTGGCAACAAATTGGAATTTTTTAAATCGAAGAAAATGTGGGAATGTTCCATGTTGGGTCATTGGTCCACCTCGACAGCTCGGTTCCTTCAAAATCAGTTCCCTGAAAAAACAAGTGCAAAGAACTCAACTAGAGGTGAATTTCACTTTTTACTATTAACTTTTATATGTACAGTTAGTCACCAACTTTACCTTTTATCACCGCCTATAATTTTGGGGGACATTTTTTAATTTAAAAAGTTTACGCTATTAATTAGACAATTAAATTGAGTTAAAATATCTATTTACCCTCCATCTTTAATAGAATCTCATTTTAAATCATTTTTTTCAATAGAAAAGTCAACAGAAGTTGGGATTCTTTTTACACCATTCAAAATTCCTCCAATTGTACCAACTTTTTCTTGTTGATTTTTCCGGGCCTTGATTTTTATAATAATATTAAACTTATCACAAAAATAAATAAAATGAAATTCATCCGTTGAGCTTTCCGTGCCCGAGATCATTTAAGTTTTAGAAATGTCTCGCTCAATCACTTCTATAGTCCTAGCTTTTACCTGCAATGCATGGAGTCCTATCTGCATCACACGTTTCATGAACATTGATGCTCTTGTCGAGGCTTTTAACACTTCATATAAGGTATGGAACCTGCACATATATCCATCAAGAGCTCTTTAAGAAATTAAGCGTGTTTTAGATCCAGGAAAATGTCTAATTCCAATTAAAACTCTCGCACACCTTGAATCTTTTCTCGTTTCCCTTTCGAATCCTATCAACGACACCAAAATGGTATGCAATAAATAAACTAGAGATGGAATGTACTACTTGAATTAAGAACTCAGATCCTCGACATCCCTATTCACATTTGCTGCTATCATCGAGATGTCATCTTATGCCTCTTCCACTCCCAATAGCTCAATCCTCTTATATCTTTCCTCTTGTGGCAGTCTCACTTGAGATAATCCTCCTTATCGCAATGCCTACAAATCAATATTTCTCAGGATTTTGCCCTAAATCTTCTTCTGCTTCCACGACCTTTTTCAGACCTTCTGTAAGGACTGTGAATTTTCCTTCTATTTAAATTGTATATATGTGTGCGTGGGGGTGTACTTAAGCTGTTCGGACAATGACGAGATTAATAAATGAAGGTCCGTGTGGCCTGTTCACTAGGCCCATCCACTACGCTTAAGTCCAAGCCCATCAGTGTAACCCATCAGTCACAAAATCTCTTCTTCCTTTGTTGTATTCTTTCTGCCATCCACCGCCTTGCAGCCCACGTGCATATTTGGTTCAGCTTTCTTTTATGTTCATTCACTTTCAAATTCCAAAATGAGAGGGAGGGGGAGGGAAAATTAAGAGTGGTTGAGAGAGGGTGAGAGTGAAAAGAGGAAAGGAGACATTAAGGAAGGAACGCAGCAAAGATTAAGGAAAATAATAGGTAATTTATGTTCATTTAAAATTAAATAGGTTCTTGTTGGCAAGGATTCAACCATGTATTGTTTGGTAATCTATCAATGATTTTTAAATTTCCTTCGTTGATTTGGGATTGAAATGTTAGCAGTGAAAAAATCTTAGATGACCTTATAATAACGTAGTTAGAAAGAACCAATCAAATTGTTTTGATCAGTATTTATTATGATAACTGCTTGAGTGATTAACATTCATTTGATTGTTTATCACATTTTAATTAATATTTTCTTATATCACGTGGCGAGATATAGGATCGCCTAAGATTTTCTCGTTAGCTGTACCTGGATCTTTCTATTGAGAATATAAGATGATGTTAGAATTAGAAACAAATAATACTTGACATATTTGGGTTGGCTGTTACATAACGAATTGACCGAACAAGCAGGATAAGATAGTAGAATTAAAGGGAATAGGATTAGACCATAATCATGTGGCAACATTATATTTCCTTTTCGTATTAAGTCTGTTTTTACTGTGTTAAATTCGAGGAACATGGTCCTTTGATTGTAAACGACAAGTTAGGAAGTGAGTTTTTCTGAAAGACTTCTACAATAATGGTGAAATGAATTGAGAATTTGGTGGATTTTCTACAGGAAATTGGTGATGGAGTTATGTTTTTATAGATTAATGGGTTTACTGCTGTTATGGAGTGTTTGATTTTCTAATTAAATCATTTGATTGTACGTGGTGATTAATTATTATATGTAAGTTGACTACTAACTTTTGTGAATTATTTTTAACTGTTTTATCAAACATTGATGGAGACAGAATGAAATCCTTATTTTTTTTTTTTAAACCAAATACAGAGTACGATGGAAGTAATGGGGGCGTTTATAATTTTTGAGTTAGAATTTGAATAAGCATTCCCTTTAAATAATTACATAGGCAGTATGGAGAATGATTTTATTATACAACATAATTTTCATTATCTTGATGTAATTGCTGGACAAGCACTGACCACTGAGAAGATAAGACTATGTATCAGAGTGACTCAATAACGTGAATGATCTCTGGACACTATGTGAGTATTCTTTTTTATTGTGAAATGATAAATATATTTATATTACATTTTTATAAAAAAAAAAATTAAGTGTGTTATATAATTTGATATAAATAGTAAGTGATGTTGTAATTGACTAATTTGTCTGTTATGTTAATTAGGGGTGAATAATCAATTTTGTTATTATTAATTAACTCTATTATGTTGATTCTGTGAAAGAGATTGATTCTAGATATGTTTGATTGAGTGTAGCCATGGTGATCGGTAAGCCAGCGGAGTAAAAGTGAGCCAAAAAAAAGAAATGAAAAGAATATAAAAGAAAGGTGGAAACTGAGAGATTTGATTACTGCTGGTTTCTAGTGAGGTATAAAGACAAGAGGGCAATGGGTGACTCCGTGGAGTGTGATGTATAGGTAAAGGGCATGGGGAGACTAGGAGGAGGATTAATATTTTATTATGTCACGGTTCGTGGTATCGTCAGAGAACTGATTATTGATACCGCCAGAACTATGTCACAAGAGCAATATCACCACATGACTATATTAATTATTTGTCAAGCTCGACTATCAGCTTATTTAGGTTCTTGATATGAAATTGCACTTATTGTCAGTGGTGATAACTTTATTGAAATGATTTATGTGTGGATGAGATTGGTTTGTTTGGATTATATAAGATAGTAATTTGTTGATTGATGAGATCATGTGATATATGAGTTATATTGATATCGATTAAATTGATTGAGGGTTACATGTGAATATTTGAAGTATGATAATCGAATAAAATTGAGGTACGCTGTTGGACATGAGAATGGAGATAAGGTATGTATGGTTGTAATATGAATTTAGCATTTGTTGATAGAGGATTATAATTGAGTTGAGTATATGGTTGTTAGTGATTGGTTTAATTTAATAATCATATATAGTTTATTTTACTTTAGAATTAAATATTTACTGAGATATTGCTCACATCATTTATATAATATTTTTAAAGATGAGTGGGGGTTCACCAATTGGCACGGTGAGCAAAGCTAATTTTTTGATAGCTAGAAATGGATTAGATATTTTGATAGAAGTTTTTATTGATATTTATACAGTTCTATATTATTGTGTTACGACTTGAAAATTTGTACAGTTTTTATTTTTGTTGATTTTAGAAGATTTTCTTTCTGAGTTCATATAACAACTAAACATATCTAATTTCTCATATGGAATGTTTGGATTTTAGGAGAAATCCTATTGAATTTTCAGGTCATTATAAGATCCGAAGGAGAAAGTTTCAAGTGTAGTAGTGGTACCATGTGGCTCCGCTCATCCGCCCACTAAAATACTAATATATGTCAATTTTGATGATGTAGTGGCACCGTGTGATGACATCTATGTGGTAATTTTGCCACGTGACGACATCTAAATGACTGCCATTACTATTGATGTATTAAAAACTAGCATGTGAAAACTTTTTATTGGGCGGATGTGCTACGCGAGCAGGCGCCAAGTTGTACTAGTGGTGGCCATGGGCCGGTTTGGGCCCAAAACCGGCCTGGTCAAAATGGAAACTAGCCCCAAATTGTCTTGGAACCATGTGGTCTAAGGTTCAGGTCGATTCCCTTGACCACAGAAACTAGAGCCAGCGGTTCAGGTTAGGAACCAGCTGTTTGGTTCGAAATCGCTGGGAAATTTAAAAAAAAAAATTGAGTAAAAACTTCATTTAATGGAGCTGCTACCCTCTCCCATGTGGCCTTTTAAAAGGCTAGACACCCTACCCCACTAGCCTTTTCAGGACCTCCCCTGCAACCAACCCACAAGCTTCCATTGCCCCCTCCTTGACAACTTTTTTGAACCGTTTCTGAACCATTCAAAGGAAGGTTCAGGGTAAGTTCCATGGCCCTTTGGAATCGGAGTAGCCGGTTCGGAACTGGAAGCGTTCAATTCCTGAACCGTGGCCAGTACTAAGCAGTACTACCACCACTCCACCCAAGACTCTGATCGGAGGTTGCTAATTGATATGAGAGGACCGCATATTTGGTCCTTGGCCCTCGGCCCTCTCTGACAGCTTCAGGGTCCACCGTCAAAACAAGTTGACCATTTTTTGCTCATTGCACTCTTTTCTTAAAATCACACAACGTTTCGAACACAGTGATTTAAATTTGTCGAAACCAAATATAAATCATCGATGGGTCGGAAATAGCATGAGCAGAAACAGCTTTGGCATTCTCATGTAAACTTGCTCGACCGAAATACATCAGCAACCTCCATATTTTACTACAATTTTGAAATGCTTCAACTTTGGTGAAACATATAGAGATTGTAATATGTCAAATTGAATTGTGCGTTACATTTTTTTATTAATTAAAAAATAGTGATAACAGTGGCGGCCCATCCACTTCACTATATAAATGTTTGATATTTCACATTCAACCGCAAATATATCAGACAAAGTAAACAACCATTACTAACACTAACTCCTTCATTGAAACACCCAAAAAGTCTAGTAAAATCCAAGAACTAGTGTCCGCTATGGTCGAAGGTTCACGAGTCTCTGATAACAATATTGCTATGAGCACAACTTTATCGGATATTTTAAAATACGTGCATCGATGGGATTCTATTTGAACCTGCGAGATTAGGCTAACTAAATTGTATTTTTTTAATATAGATGGTATTCGGTAACATAATAACTGACTAGTCCACTGAAAAATGTGTTATACTGGGGCCACCAATAAACCCCCATATTGGGCTAACTAAACTATATGAGGGTGTATTCTGAAACACTTAATTACTGCCCTCATGGTGATTGTTCTTTTCCAATTTACAAAAGAGGCACATAGATTTAGAAGGAGTAGAAGAAAGAGAGGAGAAAAGGAGTTCGGCAACTCCCACCAGTGAGATCAAATCCAAGGCAATGTATTATACTGGGGCCGCCATTGAACCCTCATATTGGGCTAACTAAACTGTATAAGGGTGTATTTTGAACCACTAAATTACTGCCCTCATGGTGATTGTTTTTTCCAGTTTACACAATAGGCACATAGATTTAGAAGTAATAGAAGAAAGAGATGATAAAAGGAGTTCGGCAACTCCCACCAGTGAGATCGAACCCAAGGCCTTTAGGTCGTATGCGAGAACGGTTGCAATCATACCAAATCCTCTTTCTACAATGGTGATTGATTTCAAATGTTGTCATAGATAGAGAAGTCTTAGAATAAAATTGTCGCAGTATATGAGCCCTACAGGTCATAATAAACCAACTGAGATAAATCATCGGACAGAGGACTTTGCGGATCGGGGGAAGAGTTCTCTATACCGTGCGATCCCGGAAAAGATGATACTTAGCTGCTGCAGGAGAGACATCAAACAGAATAAAGTCTGAAGAGGTAGTAGCTCTGTAGCTAGCTAACCAGAGCATCCTGCAATCATACAAGTAAGGGGAGTCATTAGAGAACGGTTCTCAAAAGCATCTCCAAGACCACACCATAAACTAATTTTTGCATAAATTTCAGGAACTGTGTCCTGTCAAGCCCAAGTCTGGAAGAAAAATGTCCAGCACGTGGCAAGCTTATCGAGCACGGAGAAGAAAAAATAGTTCGACTCGTATGTTAGCCCAAGGATGAAAAAGAAAGCCCGCATCGTGGTAGTTTGTCTCCCCTCATCCGAGATCGGAACTAAACAACCCGACTCGAGGCCAATTATTGAGAGCGAGTATTGTTGAGGAATGAATCCCACATAGGATAAATAAATTATTCAAATATGGCTTATAAAAGAATTGGGCACCATCAGCTAATAACTTAGACTTTTATGTGGAAATTGGCTCAAATCTCTTGTAGGCCGGTGCATGTTTTACAAACAGCAATAGCTGATGATGCTTACAATACAAGGTCCACGATCACCGACGGGATGGCTGTCAACAACTATTCCGGTAGTCTCGGGAGACGGAGCTGGATCTGGAAAATATTGATCAGTGATTCTCAAAGTTAGATGTGCAGCCTTCTGCATGATCATCAGTGATATATCGATTCTCACCGTGGTCTACATAGAATTGAAAATACAAAAAAAAAAAAAATGTCACTCAAATATATGCAAATACATAGCATTGCTCATCCATTCCGTCCCAATACATAGCATTTCACATTGGTCAAGCGTAAACTTTCCCTCATTTGCAGTCCCAAATACATGCAAGTGTAATTTGTAACATTAGACAAATTTTTTATACTATTAGCCTTTTCGCTAAGGTTTTTATTCACATGTCATTTAAATTCTCAAGTCAATAATCACGTAGTAGTCATGCATGAGTTACATCAGCAATTGCTAATAACATTAATAGATAATTGATGATTTATACTATCGATATCAACTTTTTAAAGATTCTGTACTATTCTATAATTTTTTTTAAAAAAAATTATACTATAGTAGCCTAACTTCTTGTACCATTGATACCTTTTTTCCTGCACACATATACTAAAAACTAAATTTAGAAAAGAAAAAGAAAAGTGGAGGAGAAGAATAGAAACTACTATTATAGAAGTAAGCGGTCCCCGAAATGAGGTAGTTGTGTAATTTCACCCTCTTCAGAATAGCAAAACCCGGAGAAAGCGAGAAATTCTTGTACGTAATGGATATATCACATGATAATGTTATGGCGTTATAAATTCATACGATTCAGTTATTTTTGTGGTTATTTTTTATTTTTAGGATTTTATTTAAAAAAATTCGTAAAATGACTAAATCTTATTAATTTGTGATATCACGTTAATACTGTTACATGGTATGCTCGTTATACACATTACTCCCTCAAGGAATAATGTTTGATACAGTTGATAACACTCCCACCACATAACCTAGAAGTCCTAAATTTGATCTCACTAGTAAGATTTCCTGTATCCTTTTATCCGCCCATCATTGTGCCTCTAGATTTATGTCCTCCTTAACTATAACGAAGTACCTCCAGAATTTGAGGATTTTATTGTTCATGGATCCAAAGCACTGAGTAACTTCAATTTTTTTAAAAAAAAAATTCAAATGCTTTTGCCATAGGTGATTATTGTACTACTCAAAAGATCATGCAGAAAAGCTTTTGAGGCTATTCAATGAGTATTTATCCGGAGCATAAAGGGTCTCAAGAGCACAAGGCAATTGTTGAGGATTAAACTCCACGTCAATTGGATTAGAGAGTAAAATTGGATTTATAAGAGATTTTAATATCACTACATAATGGTTTAAACTTTTAAGTGAAAATGAGCACAATCTCTTATAATTTCATTGTGCGGGTTTTCCTATGGTCTCACATCAAATCAGATCTGAGTGTGGAGCTCGTGGTTAGTTGAGCTAGAGATAGGAAGAAAAGTGTCTGGCTTATGGCTTATGGCTCATTTATCAAGTACTAAAAGAATTCGACTCGTATATTAGCTCGAGGATGGAAAGAAAAAAATAGTTGTCTCATAGTAGTTTGTCCCCCTTGTATAAGACCAGAAGAATAATGATTGCCTGAAGGGAATGAGTAGACCACGTTGCCACGTTAAGGCGGAACTTAGTCTTTTAGGTGGAATTGAGCCCAACTACTTATAGGCATAGGTTGATATTTTACACCAATGAAAAGAAACCAATACATCAACATATATAAAAGATTATTTATGCCAATCGATACGTACATATAAAACACAACATCTTACAATCACACAGCTAGTTATTACTGCTCCTCCAATCCTACCACACACACACTATACACAGGCAATGAGGCTACAAGGTACACAGCTTTATATTTGGAAAATGACAACGGAAATTTTATATGTTTGTCATTTTTGGTATTTGAGTCTTATGTGTTTGAAAATTGATAATTCAATTACATAAGATCAGTTCCGTTACACTTGAGTATGAATCTTCACTGTTTTGCTTACGTGGATATCATATCATTAACGGTTTTGTCAATGGAATGGTAAAGATTTGAACTAAAATTATAATGGAATTGATCTTATGAGATTAAATCAGTAATTTTTAAACACATATGACTTAACTGATAAAAACAACAAACATGTAAGACTTCCAATGCCATCTTCCCTCTTTAGATCTATCATTTCGGACCGCTGAACGTGCTTCGCAGTGGTTGGGTTAACTTGCTAGAGGAGTCTTCCTGGCTAATGCCTCCTGCAATGACAATTTACCAGATCAAAATTAATTCTTACCTATACGAGCTTGCTCTAAATTGTTGAACAAACGGGAAAGCTCATTGATACTCACAATGTCCACCATCCGGTTTCGGCTGATTTCCACCTACTGCTACACGAGTCTCGGGCGAAGCTGAAGCTGGAAATAAATATCGACGGATCATTTTTGGAACTTATATGTGCTTACTATATGTACACAAACCGGTTCATCTTTGTGATCTCTATCGCTAGAGATGCAACTTCAGAATCTAGCTCGTACCTTCTGTTGCAGCAGTGGTCGGAGAAAGCGGTTTGGGCTTCGGGTCGTGGTGTGATGTTGGAGATGAAGAGGGCAACGAAGGAGGAGGAGGAGGAGATGAATTGGCGGTTTTGCTATCCATGGTGTTTGGTCTTTTGCTTGTAACTATCATCGCGAGGGTGAATGTGTGTGTGTGTGTGTATATATATATATATCTGCTTGTGGTATTTTATAATATGTGATTATTTTAAGCATATTTATCGATCATAATTTATAGTTTGAGTTTATTGACCAGGAAATTGATCAAATTAACCGTGGGTAGGTACCGTTGAGATCCCACCTCGGAATGAAGTGAGAATCTTGGTTTCATAAGTATTGAAAAAGAATTTCACATTAGACAATTAATAATAGAAACAATTATTATTCATAAGACAATTGGGTATTACCTGATAGTTTAGGTTTTTAAGTGAAAACGGGCCAATGACTCTTGTAAATTCATGTGAAAATTTTACAGGGTATCATAGCAAGTTACCGTATAGGTTCACACCACGCTAAGACCGACTATGGAACTCGTGGCTCCTAAGCCCAAGACTAGAATAAAAATGCTCAGCTTGTGGTTAAGTGTTGAACCCAAAGAGTGGAATTATGGGATTAGACCCAAGACTAGAAGAACCAACTCTTGGTAAGTTGTGTAACCCACAAGAGTATGAAAGAAAATATCCGGCTCGAGGTCAGTTGTTAAGAGTGAATGTTTAGCGATACGTGACTTGTATAAACACGTTGCCACGTGAGGGCGGGTGTTGGGAATGAATCTCAAATTCGAACAGTTAATAGAAATGATCGTGGTTTATAAGATAATTAGACACCATCACCAAACAATTTGATCTTTTAGGTGGAAATAATTTTAAAATTCCTATAGGCTCATGTGAAAATTTTACAATAAGGTTAAAGAGCATCCTCTCAATTAAAATACGATTTCATTTGCACGGACAAAACCATATGAGCTATATCTAAACCAAGGTCTTCCCATGTGCAAATTCTGATTTATTCTGCTATGTTGAGTCGACCTCATTAGTTGGTGTGCACCATCACCCTGCGATGATTTTGACATCCTCGACACCGAGGGTTTATATAAGAGATTATCGTGATCGAAGAATTCAAATATTACATTATTGCTAGTGACCATTATATAAAGAGATAAAGTCCGTTAGCACTAAATTCCTAAAATATTAGATAATATTACTTAATTCTCTTATAAATTCAGGTTTTTTATATTATATAATCTATGCGGGCTTAACAACTCTCACAGGCCTTTCCATTTCATTCGCTGGACCTTGTCAAACTGCAAGCATCACTAGTGTAAACAGTGTCTTAATCAGCTAGTGTGAATAGTGGTTGAGTCGAATTGATCAAAGTCAAAACGCGTGGAGTGCTTTCATACATTCCCAGTGGCTTCGTGTGAACGGGGATAGAGAGAAAGAGAGACCGAGCCAGTGGAGAAAAGGAGATTGCAAGCATCACTAGCGTAAATAGTGTCTTAATCAGCTAGTGTGAATAGTGGCTGAGTCGAATTGATCAAAGTCAAAACCCGTGGAGTACTTTCATGCATTCCCAGTGGCTTCGTGCGAACGGGGAGAGAGAGAGAGAGAGACCGAGCCAATGGAGAAAAGGAGACCAGAGACACTACCGGCTCAACCTTGATCTATTTGTCGGAAAGAAGTTTTTAGTCCATATATACCACATTATATCTAAAAAGTACAGTTAATTCAAATACGAGATATTACTTAGGGATTGTTTGGATAAGGATGAAAGGAGGGAAAGGAGAGGGAAGGGAAAGGAGGGGAATATAAAGGAAATATTTATATTGTTTGGATCTATCAAAATAAGGGGAATAGAGATGAAAAATTTGCCTTGCATGCATATAAATTATCATTAATAAACAAGCATACATTTATATTTATATTATACGTCCAAGTTCATTTCAGAAAAGTTAGATTCTACATCTCAGACAACACAGTCACAAACACAAGACATGCATTATACCAGGGAAGCTAATAATCAAAATATAATATCGTTATAATCTTAATCAGTGCGAAAAATGTACTTTTAGTGCAAAAATTCAAAATTTTTTGTAAACTATTGAGTGTTATAAAACCTCTAGTTGTTTGATTTAGTCTCAAGTAATGACCAATAACATATTTTTCTTTTATTGATTTCACACAGAGATGACTAGGTAATTTTATTTTAAACGAATTTTTTTAAATTGTTTCAGCTCCATTCAATCCCAAATTGGGAGTGAAAGGAAATCAAAGTGAAAAATTCTCACCCATTCCCTTTCCCTTCCATTAAAATTATGTAGCCAAATAAGGAAGAATTTTTCCCTTCATTCACCTCCTATTCACTCTCATCCAAACATACGCTAAGGGGAATAGAGACTAAATCATTTTAATTAACCCATATCGGTATCTGAAAGGGATATTTTCCTTGTATCTGTACGATTAATATCAAAAAATATAACGAATCCTGACTAAATTCAGTTTGAGTCAGGTGGACCCACTTTAGGGTAAAACCCTCTTGAGATAAATTCTCTTCATTTACAAAACTTGATTTTGAGACATTATTTAATGAGAGGATATATCTAACCATCTCAACTAATTCACTCTGATATTTGAACAGATTTCAAATCAGGCAAAGTTGTACAAATTGGTCGGTTCCCCTGGGAGACAAGATATGTCGCCCGGCAGCGTGTTGGAAGCCTGTCGAAGTTACCTAGCAAGTGTTCATATATTTGAATTATGGAAATTTTTTTAGTGTACAAATGAAAGCATATAAGTTTATAAAGAGTAAAAAGATATGGGATAAAAGAGATACGAGAAATCTCGTTGGCAAGATTGAACCGAAACCTTTAAATTATAGGAAGAGAACCGTACAAATTGTATCGAGTCATTTTTTTGTATAAATGGAGTTATTATTTATTTTGTTTGGTTAAACTCCATTACGTGTTTGACCCCTTTTTTTGCCAATAAGTTTGTTTGGACTATGTAAACCGTCTGGTAATTGAAAAAAAAAAAGTCAAACGTCAAACCTAACGTATCAGGAACTTATTTTCATTCCATTATTCACTTGCATTTACTATCTCTTTTTTTTTCACTATATTACACCGTCTATTGCTGAGAAATTTGATGAATTAATTTAGGTAAACTGATCTACGAGATGTAAAATTCTTAAAATTACAAGTTATTTTCACTGACAGCAGTAGAAATCGAAAGTTTATGAAAAAGAAATAAAAGTTGTGCCATCTCATTTAAATAACCTATTAAAAAAAGTCAAAAAAGGATGGGACCTTTCCGGTTGGCTCACGATGGAAGTTTTCCCCACTCCTTGGTGGAAAAGTGGAATTTTGTAAGTCGAAGAAAAATGTGGGAATGTTCCATGTTTGGCCATGGTCCATCTCGACAGCTCGGTTCCTTCAAAGTCAGTTCCTTAGGAAAACAAGTGCAAATAACTCAAATAATCACGTACTAGAGGTTAATTTCACTTTTTATTATTAACTTTTACTGTACAGAATAGTTGCCAACTTACCTTTTGTCACTGCCTATAATATTAGGGACGTTTATCTGTTTAAAAAGCCAACGCCATTATCTGAACATTTAAATTGAGTTAAAATATCTTTTACCCTCAATCTTTAATAGAATATCATTTATCGTATTTTAATTTTAATCAAAAAGTTGACAGAGATTGGGATTTCAACACCATTTCAAATTACTCCAACTGTACCAACCTTTTTTGATGATTTTTTCGGATCCTGATTTTCAGAACAATATTAAACTTACCGCAAAAATAATAAAATGAAATTCATCCGTTGAGCTTTCCATGCCTAAGATCATTCAAGTTTTTGAAGAGTCTCACATTCGATCGCTTTTAGTCTCAGTGAAATGCATGAGGTCCTCTCTACATTGAAAGAGTCTTGTGCATAACAGATATATTATGTAATAATGCTAGCATGATGTGATAAGTTAATAGAATTAAATTATTTTTGGGATTTTTTAATGAAATGTAAGAGGAAAAAAAACACCTTAAAAATAGTTTGATTTTATTAGTTAGTATCACTATGTATGCATTACCATGACGATACCCTTGCATACAAGACTTTCTCCTTTGCATCACCCATTCCATGAATATTGATTCTCTTGTCAAGGCTTTTAATACTTGATATAAGGCCTGGTACTTGGTACTTGCACATGTATCCATAAAGAGCTCTTTAAGGAGTTAAGAGTCATTTAAATTCATGAACAAGCCTAATCCCAGTTAAACTCTCTCACACCCTCAATCTTTTCTCATTTCCCATTTGAATTCTATCGCGACATCCAAATGATATGCAGTAAATGAACTCCTATCATGAGAAAGATGGAATGTGCTACCTGAATCAAGAATTCAATTTGAAACTAACTAGCCCTATTTTGAGATCCCCAATATCTCTATTCACATTTGCTGCTATCATCAAGATCCCATCTTATTCTCTTCCACTCTCACACACACACTAACAGCTCAATCTTCTTATCTTTCCTCCTGTGGCATTCTCGCCTAAGATTATCCTCCTTACTACAATGCCTATAAATCAACATTTCTCGGGATTTCACCTAAACCTCTTTTTGCTTCCATGACTTTTTTCAGGCTTTCCCCTTTTTTTTTTATAGGTAATCATATATTATATTAATTATAATCATAAACAAAAGTGGACAAAGTGAAATCCCACAAGTCAACCAAAAGGCGGTTCCTGTCTCCTACTTCAATGGTTTCTGGACCTTGGTACACAGAGTTTTGCCCTAAACCTGCAAGACGATGTGCTAACAAATTATCTTCTCTAGGGATCCAAAGGCACTCCCAGGATTCAAAATTCTCGAGTTTTCTTCGGGCATCCTCAACATGGCTTCTAATTTCCCAAGGTGCGTTCCCCAAATTCGTGAGGACTTTGACCAAAATTTGGGCATCTGAGGAGATTCGGATTTTCTTCCAGTCTCTGTCTCTGGCGTGCTTGATTGCTGTTAGTAGTGATAAGGCTTCAGCTTGCAAGGGACAGCATGTAATTGCCTCTTCATGCCAGCAGCAGATAATATGGTTTCCTTTAAGTCCTGCTCCTCCCATTCCTGTTTTCCTGTTGTTCCAGGCAGCATCGATGAATATATTGATGATTCCATCTGGTGTGCCAATCTGCTGCTCTAGAGTTCTGGGTCGATATAGTTGTGGAGGAGTATCTGCTTCTTGTGGAGGGGGCTCCAATTGCTCGTAGCAAGTACTTTTGTCTTAGCCCTTCTCTCGCCCTTGCTCCATATAGTACCTCATGATCCTAGAAATGAAAACTCTTAGATCCTGCATTGAATTGTCATATAAATAAGAATTTCTAAGATCCCATAAATAATAGAGGACCAAAGACCCAAAGAGCGTAAAGTCCTTTGGAATGATCTCTCCCTGTGTGAACTCTCTAGGCGGATCAATTAGAAACTCTAATTAAGCGATGGGCGAGGTGACTGGGATGGGGATAGCCCAGAGATGCCAACGAGACTCTCGCCACACTATTCGATAGAACATGCATTGGCTAAATAAGTGTCCAAAGGAGTCAGGTCTGATTTGCATAAAGGACATGTGTTTTCCTCGGTGGAAAACCAAGGTAAACACTCACTCCCTATCATCCATAGATGGAGTTTGTATCTATCATGTTGTTTTAACCCCCAAAGCTTTTTCCAAAAGCTTTGGTTTGAGTAGTTGAACCTATGGTGTTGATCAAGTAGATAGAAGGATTTGACTAAATGATCCTCCGTCCTGTTCAGAGCCCAAATTAGATCATCATTCTTTTCATGTTGAGGCAAATATATTGACTCTATAGCTCTAGCAGTCTCTTCATCAAACAATTGGTTAAGCAAAGAGATATTCCATTTTTTAGGATTTGAAAGGATGAGATCACTGACCTTCAGCTCTTGATTTTGCTCAAGACTATTGGAATGAGTATTAAGGGGATGAGACATACCTGGTGCCCACCTGTCTATCCACACTTTGATGTTTTTCCCATTTCTGATTGAGTAACAGCTTCCTTTAATAATAGTATTCTTCCAATTTAGTAGCCCTTTCCAAACTAAAGAGTGGTTTGCTTCATTTCTAGCACCCGAATTTAGAAAATTGCCATATTTATGCTTCATTAGGTTGTAAGCTAGGCCTCTAAGATTCTTTGTTAAAGCCCATGCAGTTTTGGACAACAAAGCTTTGTTTTGGTCTTCGGCCTTTCTGAGGCCTAGACCTCCACACTCTTTTGGTGTACATATACTATCCCAACTTTTTGAAGCATAATAAGGCCCCTGGTTCATGGATTTTCCCCACCATAATCTACTGGTGATTTGGTCAATCTTCCTGCATACTGATGAGGGCAACTTAAAGAGTGACATAGTGTCATTAGGGATGTTGTTCAATGTTGATTTGATCAATGTTGCCCTTCTGGCCCAGGATAGTGTTCTAGCTTTCCATGTCTCAAGTCTCCCTTTTAACTTATCCAAGATGTATTGAAAAGATGAGTCCTTCTTCTATTAATGAACATAGGGTTACCCAAATATGAGCTATCCAGTCTGAGCTTTCTCATTCCTAAGGTCTGTTTGATTTCTCTTCTGATATTTGCATTTGTACCTCTACAGAAGAACCCCCCAGATTTGTCCCAATTGATAGTTTGGCCACTCCATGAAGAGAACTCGTCCAGGATGCTCCTGCATGTTGTTATTTCATCTTTGTTTGCTTTGGCAAAGAGGAGCAAGTCATCTGCGAACATCAGGTGTGTAGTAGTGGGACCCCCTCTACTGATTTTGATGCCCTTCAGTCTGTTTTGCTGCTCTGCTCTAAACAGTAGCCTGGACAAGACCTCCATAACAATAATGAAGAGGTAAGGAGATATGGGGTCCCCTTGTCGCAAGCCTCTTGTAGGTTTTAAGTAACCAAATGGTGTGCATTCAAGAGGATAGACATTGCAATAGTGGATATGCATTGTTCAATCCATTTGATAAATGTCTCATGAAAACCTAGTTTTTAGAAATGGCCATTCAACTTTATCAAAAGCTTTTGCTAACTCTATTTTGAGCCCTATGAATCCTTTCTTTGATTTTGACTTGTTCATGAAGTTCAATATTTCTTGGGCAGCCAATCCATTCTCATTTATCCATCAGCCTTGTATGAAAGCGATTTGATTTGGGGCTATAATTCTGTTTTAGTCTGTTGGATAGTATTTTTGAAATTAGTTTGTAACAGACATTTGAGAGGCTAATGGGTCAAAAATCCTTGAAGGAACAAGCTCCTTTGTATTTTGGGATGAGAGTTAGAAATGTTTTATTCCATTCCCTCAATAAGAAACCATTTTGGAAAAACTTTTTGACGGCCATCAGCACATCTTTCTTGACTATGTCCCAATAATGCTTATAGAATATACCTGACATTCCATCTGGGCCTAGGGATTTTAGCGAAGGCATACTTTTCATGGTGCTAAATATTTCCTCATCGGTTGGAATTTGTATGAGCCTTTCATTTTTTTGTTCCTCAATAACACTCTCAAACAGGCCATCTAGGTCGTCAGGGAAAGAAGGGTTGACAATTTTGTATAGGACATTAAAGTTCCATAAAAAAATATTCGCCAATCTCCCTATAACTTTGTATTCACTCATTGTTCTCATCCTTGATAGCACAAATCTGATTCCTTCTTCTTCTAATAATGGTGGAAAGGTGAAAGAACTTTGAATTTCTATCTCCCTCTTAAACCCAGAGTTCTCTAGATTTTTGCTTCCAAATTATTTCTATTCTAATTAATTCCTCATCTAACTGAGCTTGCAAAAGAGATTCAACATGTTTGTTTTGCTTAGAAGGCTCCCCTTGTTGAATTAAATCTATTTGTCTTTGTATCATTTCTATCTTCCTATCACAATTTCCAAAGAACTGTTTATTCCAGATTCTCAACTGCTTCTTTGTGTTTTTTAGCTTAAAGGTAGTTTATACTGGTTTGATCCCGTTATGGGTTCAGCCCAAGCTCTAGCCACTACATTTAGACTATCCTTATCCCGAATCCAGGCTGCTTCAAATCTAAATGGTCGACGGTTTGGAGCATTTTCCATCCATAGTTTGAGCAAGATTGGGTTGTGGTCTGATCTGGAAGCTGGTAAGTGCACTACTCCTACTTTAGGAAACAAAAATTTCCATTCTTCATTGGCTATGGCTCTATCTAATCTCTACCGAATGTGTGCTAAGCCGGATCTATTATTGCGCTAGGTAAACAGGTTACCAACAAATTCCATATCAATGCACCCAGTGTTCTCAAGAAAGTTTTGTAAGTAGGGGGATGATGTTTGACCTATTGACCTACCCCCTCTTTTATCCCTTGCTCTACTGATTTCGTTAAAATCCCCAACAATGACCCATGCGGTTTCTGTCATATCCTCTAATGTGCTCCAGAATTGTTGTTTTAGATGTGCATAGAGTGGTCCATAAATGCATGTTAAGAGCCAGTCTCTTGGTAAAATAGAATGTCCTATTCTAGCATGTAGCATAAATTGAGATCAATGTAAGCTATGCACCTTGGGTTCTTGGTGCCATAGGAGACACAAGTCGCCTGCTCTCTTTTCAGATTCAACACAGCACATCCCCTGCATCCCGCACCTTTTCGCTACATACTCGCATCTTTGTTTGCCAACCTTTGTCTCAGAAAAGAAGATAATACCTAGGTTGTGCCTTCGTTGGAGGAGGCTTAGTTTTTGAACTGTCAGGCCTCCTCCAATTCCACGATAGTTCCCCTTGAAAAAGCCCTTCATTGCACCTCTCTAGCCCTTTGTCACCCTCTTGTCTAATCCTTTCGAGTTCATCACTGCTTTCACATCTTCTAGGACAATAATTGATCTCTTGTACACATCTTGTCAACAAAAGTTTTACAAAGGTTTGATAGCAAGCACAATAGTACCTACACATGATCCTCATCCTAAATTTTTACATCAATGAATTAAAAGTTCATCACAATCTGTTCAATTATGAATTCACATGGTCACTTATTGGTGTGCAAGAACTCACCCTCAACTTTTATATTTGATTTTACATGTATTACTAGCAGGTTAAAGATTTCATTATATACGATGACCCTAGCATCTGCCACAATTCCGAGGCCTAATTAAGGTCGAACATCTCTTGCAGAACCTGATTTGACAAGTTGAGCAAGACAATGCTCAAAGCATTTATCATGATAGACTTCTTCTCACAATAGTTAAAAATTGAGACAAACACAATTTCTCCATCAAAGGCCCTCCCAATTTTATTGATAATTACAATTAGGGGTGTGTATGAAAACCGGTTCAGGCTTAACCGAACCGGAACAGAACTAGAACCGAACTGAAAAGAACTCGTTCAATCTGAACCAGTTCTCTTTCAGTTCAATTTTTAAAACAAAAACCAGTTCCATTAATTTACAAGTTCATCAAATTCGATGAACCAGTTCGAACCAACGAAACCTTTTTTAAATAAAAATAACAATAATGTTATATATTAAAAATACCCAATCAATATGAGGAACCCTAATTTTTCAGTTTTCATGCTTCCTCCTCACCACTTCACGGCAGACTCCGACGTGTGGGTGAGTTTCCGTCTTCTTCTTCTTCCTCTCCTCCTCCTCCTCCTTCTTCCTGGTGACGGACTCCGATGTGTAGGCTACCTTTTTCTTCTTCTTCTTATTCGCGATGGACTCAACGTGCATGTGAGGCTCAGGAGGGAACGAAGGATCTTCTTCTGGAGCCCCTTGATGGCCTTTTCAGGAGGCGGACGGGGCGACTGCCAGGAGCTCAAGGGTTCAGCTGCTGATGATGAGGAGGCGCGGCAAAGCCACCTTGAGTCCCTTGTTGGCCTTGGCGGAAGGCGGACGAGGCGGCTACAAGGAGTTTTCAGCTGCTTGCAATGCAGACTGCGGAGGCGCGGGTCATGCGGCATCAGCTGCTGGGTGCTCACCTCCTTTCTGATGAGAGATGAGAAATTTAGGATTTGTTGAATCATTGTTATGCACTGCAAGTGCAAGTGGTTATTTTTTTTTTTTTGCCGTAGGCACTGCAAGTTGATGATTTGCAACTTTTCTTCGTTGATCGGCAACTGTTAATGGGTTTGGGCGGCCCAGCCTAGTAGAAGCCTTTGGGCTCAAGTGAATGGTCAGCTCCTATTTTTAAAAATTAGATTAATTCGGTTCGGTCCAAAATCGATATGAACCAAACTGAATTGTTTCTAAAGCAGTTCGGTTCGAACCGGTTAACCGAACTAGTTCAAAGTAATTCAGGTTTTTTCTTATAAACCAGGTACAATTCAGACTTGCTATATTGAACCGAACGAATTGATTTTTATAGTTTGGTTCAGTTAGAAATCGGTTTGGGTTCCACACCGGTTCTTGCACACCCCTAACCACAATTTTGGATTGTATTGGTAATTTTCACTGAATTTTATCGATAACTACAATTTTTGGTAAAATTTTCCGACAACATATTGGACGATACTTTAACCTGTAAATACACATGTTATTGTAGTGTAAGCTGATGAATGAAATTTGCGATCGCAAATGAATTAGAGGTTTGATAGGTTGAAATCTACCATATAACAATTTATGCAAACATTTATCTAGATACCCGATTATCCTCCTACATGATGATCAAGCAGCGACAATGACGACGATGACATCGAACATGTCTTCGCGTTCGGGTTGGGCATGGAATGATTTGGATCTTATGTGTTTTAATAATTATTTGTCTTGAATGTTTTAAATATTTTTAAATAATGAAATAGTATTATTCATAATCAGAATTGAATTAATAATTATTTCTTAATTTTATAATTGATTGTATGTATCTCATTATTCTTAAAATTAATCAAATAAATTAATTCATAAATATGAAATGTGAAGTAACTAGCAATCTTACCGTTAGTTATTTTAATTATAGCTATATTAATTAATTTTTAAGTTATTTTAATGAAAATAGAACATTTAGCGATTGGTATACATCATAATTCCGAAAGAACATTCGTCCGTATCCATTTGTCAGGATTTACCGATTGGTTCTCCCTCGACAATTCATCAGCCGCGTCACCATTTCGTCGGGAAATCGCGACAAAAACTCCTGTCGTTATTCTATCGGTCAATAGCGACTTTTCGTCAGAAATCCGTCCCGGAAAAAAATTCCCAACAATGGAAAATCCAACGGCTCTCGATCACCTGAATTTTGTCAGTAACCCATTGGAAATATGGTGATTCCGACGTACTCTTCCATCAGAAATCTCGTCGGAGACAATCGTAGTGGATATCAAGATCAACGAGCTTTCCCGTATTTGCCTAAATTCAGCCACCATCACCGTATCGACCACTCTTCGTTTCTCTCAGTCCACGGTTGATCAACCAAACCCAATCAGCCCTGGCACTGAATCTCTAGGATGATGGGATGGTCCGAAATCATGGCCGAACGTCCAAGTCACTTTTATTTTTCCCTTCAAGTTCCTTTTCCTTTTTTTTTTTTTTTGATCTTATTTTTATTTTTTGATATGATATTATTCAGGTAATATATTTACGTTCTATTTTCAAGTACCTCACCACTATAATTTTGAAGTGGATAACTGTGGGCATAAGGTTCAAAGAAAATGAGTCCGGAAAACCCGATATGAAATGTGGAGATTATAATCCCACATCAACTAGATTGAGAAAGAAAATTGATTTTATAAGAGAATTGAGTACCACCACCTATTAGTTTAGACTTTTAAGTGGAAACGAGCTCGAGACTCTTATAAGCTGAGGTAGAAATTTAATACGAAACTTAGGAGAAAATTTAAAAAACCGAGAAGTGTAACAACTCAAAGCTTAACTTCGACCACTGCAGTTGACCCTTTACAATGTTTGTAGTTGATTGATCCTAGTACAAAGACATTATTCCTTTCTTGGGCACGCAGGTTGCTAGAAATTTTGTCATTTTTGGACTTATAAATGATTAATTATGAGTATATACAGCATTTTATATTCCAAAATATTGAAAGAGGATCCTCATAAAGGAATGCGTACTCCGTTGGATAGGGAAAAGGAAATGCAGGAGATTAGTAACAACTAAGTTACACTATTAAGAATAGAACTCATGCTCTCCGTTTCCACTTTCGAGAGTCGCTGCCACTGCACTGGACATCTCTTCTCAGAATGCTACCAAGTCATTGAACGGTAATTTGACTTAGTCGTTAGACATTTTATAAAAAGGATGAAGAGTGTTTGATACAGTGACGTCGTTCCGAACCAAGAGCCAAGTGGTCATGAGCTTCATTATCATTGTAGGTTATGGTGTAACATGTTTTTTTCCAACTGTTAACGTATATTTATATAAAAATTATACATATGTGGGCGCGCGAGCGCATGCGCATACAGGGACAGATCCAGAAAGTTCATTCAAGAAGCGAAACTACATAAAAACATAACATAAAAAAATTTAGGGGATGAAATATGGTAATTCAATAAAAAATGGATAACTCAATGAAGTGTGTTTGTATATATACATATATATATATATATATATAATATCTTAAGAATTTTTCCGAGTTCGGGTACGATCGCACCGGGTGTATATATGGTTACGATGGCATCAACAGGACACTCATATTTGCAAACTCATGCCGATTCTCCAGCTGAAGACGTTGGTTTCCTCTTGAAATCTCCTGCGACACAAACATTAGACCGACGATGAATCTCCATATGACTGTAATTGCTACAGATTCGTATTGTATAACTGAGAGATCGGAGGGTTGCAGATGAATACGCTGACTTACCGGGCCTATGGACCGCGGAAAGCTCCCCTCCCAGAGCTTCACATTGTTATTATTAATGGTGGATTAACTAGATGGATCTAGATTCTGTTTCATCCCATCAAAAATCTCCTGCAACAACATTGATACGAACAAAGTACATTAAGATCTGCGGACGAGCCAAATTCACTTGATTTCGGATGATTATCGAACAAGAAAGACTCGTCGATGCTCACAGGGTCCTTGATCTCGAGACGGATTGCTCCCATCAATCATCCCAGTAGGCGTAGGTGGAACCGATTCTGCTGGAGAACATCAATTGAAGATTCATCGTTTAGTCAGCGATATGTTCAGCGAGTATACATAACCAAAAAATGAGACTTATTCTCGACCGAGACTGGGTATACGTGTTCTTGATGCAGCACTTACCGGGATTCCCAGCGAAGCTCAATGGGAGGAGATCGAGCACGACGATCAAAAGAAAGCAGCAAATCATGATAAACGAGCAGCACGAAGATGAGAACCAGGAAGGAGACCATGGAGTTTTGCCGGTCATTTTGTTCGTTTCTTTCTATCGTTGTTGCTGGCCGCAAGAAAGACCCATATATAGTGTTGTTGGCTGCTGCCTGTGAGTTGCTAATACGTGATTGTCGAGAAATTTAAGGATCGCACTCTTTTGATCGGGTGACTAATTATAGCTTATCAGATCTTGTCATTGGACCGTTCGGTGGATTAATTCAACAGCTCACCATCAATAATTTAAATTAATGAAAGGAATTCAACAACTTATAATCATTTTTCCCACATACCTTATAGTCAAGTTACTGCACCATGGAATTTTCCTAGCTCCATTTTCTCCTGCAAGATGTTTTCACCACGCCCATGCACTAACCAATTACCTACACACTAATCTACCACAGTCCATGCACCCTACCAGTCATTTTTTTATTAAGTATATGCACTCTTCCGGTGAATTTGGAAAGTGAACACTGAAATTGCATTTACAGAAGGCTTAGATCGAATCCTCCCAAATTTTGTGACGAAATGTTCGGGGAGCCGGGATTTGTTGAATCTTCTTACAAGTTCAAGAGGTCACGTGGCAAACCCCCTCAGGAGTCGGACTTATTGAATCAGGACGTGGGGCGAATGGCTGGGGTCCCGATACACGTTAGTCATAGATAATTTATATAAATATATAGTCGATTAAAATATAAGTGCTCGAGAACAAAAAACTATAGGGTCCCTGTCATGCAGCTCTAGGAGTCGAATAGACGATTACTCGCTCCGGGGGGAGCTAGTTGATGGCGGCAATCCGTGGAGATTCCCGTCACAGGAAGATAGTCGCACCTGGTGGTGGGTTGTGGGCTGAAGCTGATTCATCCTGGTAATAGGTGAATATGAGTCAAACAAGGGAGTTGCTAGACGGTGTCATATAACGAATCGATCGATGGTAGTCATCCAAGGGAGTCTCTATTGGTAGTCATTCCCAAAGGGTCACATTATGGTGAGTATCACGGGGTCAAAAATCACACTGAATTTTTCGCTCTCGTGATGGCATTAAGCAGCCTACACCCTCAGCCAGCCACTACAACTTTCATACACAACTCGACTCGGGAGTACACATGGTAAGCACAGTTCGATCATTTAGTGATACAAGTGAAACAGATATGCGTAG
Source organism: Lagerstroemia speciosa (assembly GCA_037672795.1). Classification (NCBI taxonomy): domain Eukaryota; kingdom Viridiplantae; phylum Streptophyta; class Magnoliopsida; order Myrtales; family Lythraceae; genus Lagerstroemia; species Lagerstroemia speciosa. Next base: position 177,966 of record CM075294.1, on the reverse strand, counting down.
CACAATCAATTGGGAAAATCTCACCTATTCACAAATCAAGCTATAGCAAAAACCCAATTACAATACCAAATTGCACATTGCCGAGTATGTCTTGTGCCCTGAATTTGCACCCTACACTTGAACTTCACACTGTCAAGTACACGCTCACGATCCAACATGTTTGTGCTCCTCACTTGATTGACATACACTCGAGTTGTCCACCAAGGTTTACATGAGTCTCACAAACCCATTATTTTTGCACCCACAAAACCGAGAGTTTTCCTATATTTTGCCTTACAAGGCGTGACAGATAGAATAAATAATACATAGACCGAAATCAGCAGCTAATCAAGCAACAATGTAGCCACATGGAAGTTACAGACAAAGGAAACCGCTAGGTAATTGCCCAATGATTAGAAACTGCCTGGTCAATGCAACTTTGGTCAACGAGACAACCACCACCCCGTGGTCTGCACCGTGGGGGTCCTTCTGTTCCACCTAGTGCCACCCACACTTAGTTGGGTTGCATGCACCCTCGGTTCAACAATCGTCACTAGGGACTTTGCTAGCACAGCCATGTAGCTCACCGTGTTGCCCAACATCATCAAGTAGCAGCCTGCCCATGTACTAGCATGCCGTAGCATCCGGCCGAGAGCTTGTAGTCGAGTAGTAGCACACCTAGTGCTAGCATGCCACAACATCCCACCGAGAGTTTGCTTGAGTAATAACATGTTCCCTTGCACTAACATGCCACAACATCCCACCAAGGGCTTGTTTAAGCAGTACCCACAATATCAAAGCACGGACTATTACTCGAGCAATGATTGAGTAACAGCCACATCCCGCACTTGAGCAGTGACCGAATACCTAATCAACCAAAGCCAAGCCATTAGTAATATCAATGACTGAGCAACAAATCGAATACATGATCGAGCAACACCGCATCAAGGAATCTAGCCAAGGATCGTGACACCCAACAATCCTTATCGAGCAGTGTTGATACGCTGATTGGTATGATTTGTGCATCCATTCCCGACCTAGAATCATATGTTTTCGGCCATTTCCCATACATTTAGAGGGCAATTGCATATCTTTTCTGTATTGGGATTGAATTGCTGTGAATGATAGTTTTTAGAGCTCCACACATGAATTGGATACTGCTGGGAGTTGTTTGATGTGCAGGGAATGATGAAGACTGGGTTTGTTCGATGCAGCTCCTTTTGTAGAGAATTTCTCTTACTTCCTGTGTGATAAATAGGTCAAATAATATGTCATCGGAAAGCTCGTCGAGTCAGGATTCCAACGCATCAAACGGATCTCAATTCGGAGCTGAAACAAGGAAGTTATGGCCAAAGAAAGAAAACTGCGCGCTGAACAGAGGATAGACCGCGGTCTACTGAGGCAATTTTACGAACAGGCTTAGACCACGGTCCATAGACCGCGGTTTACTGAGGCTAAATTCTGGGGACCATTACATCCTATCCCACACTGACCAGACCAAGAATAGAGGAAGTATACCTCCTCTATATATAGTGGTGCACCCCTACATCAAGGAGGCATATAGATACACATACTTATAGACAAGATTTGAAGAGGAAACACAAAGCAACACTCAAGAAACACGAGGAAGGGATCACAACAACACATCGACAAGTCGGGATCGGGAGATTCGACTTCACCATCTAGAGTTTCTTCTATCCCTTTTCTCCTTGTTTCTCAATGTTAACTTCTCTTCAAACTCTTGTATTTCCTTCTACTATGTTGAACTAAACCCCTAGAATCCTAGGGGGATCAATGGACCCATTTCTATGTCTTAAGTAAAGCTCTTATCTTTCACATGTATGATTCTGTCGAGGTACGCCTCCTTGGTGTTATTTATGCAATTTCGTACTTAATGCTTTCTTGTGGAATGGCCACCCTCGAGAATGAACTTGCGACCGCGAGGAGCCTCGGAAGAGGGAATCGATGTCATGCTAGAATTTGCATAATCTAGGTTAGCTTATGCCGGAAGGTGAGTTATTCGTGCGAGCGCATCGGAAGATGGTGAGCACCCTAGATAGCCATTTAGGGTTGGTTTAGTGTGGCCTTTCAACACTAATCGCCTAGGAATAGAGTGGATTAGTGTCTTCCGCTTAGGTACATTCGTACGACATCGGAAGGTGCCTACGATGGAAGTGGGGAAACCCTAGAACCCTAGGTTAGTAACATGACAGAATTCATCGTGTGAAAGAGGATTCTTACTTTAGACTAGAATTGGTGAAGTTGTGAACCTTAGGAGCTTTTTATCGACTGATTTCCAGCTGATTATTTTCTGTTTGTTTCTTTTCTGTCATTCTAAGTACATGCACTCTACTCAACCGATTGGATTGACTTGGCTTGGAACTCGTTGTGTTAATTTTAGTGCTTAGCAATAGAATCCTCGTGGGAACGATACTCTACTCACTTTATATTACTTGTCTGCGATACGTATACTTGCGTGCAATACAACCTTCAAATACGCAACAAGCAGCTTGCTACGCCATCGAACCCACATCGATCATGGCAATCACCTATCACCACACGGTCCCACGCTCATGCCATTGCGCACAAAAGTATCCCGGCATGCTACCATGGATGTTCATCCACACCCTTGGTCTTGGTACCGAGGGTGGTCACCAACACATACCTCCCTAATATAGCTTATTTAAGTTTTCAAAGTAGGTGATACTGTGCTGAGGGAATTTTACACTGACTTTCCATTGCTAGAATCCATAGCATATCCACATGGCTAATCGAACACTTCCCTCCATCACACTATCAAAGCCGGTATGCAAGTGAGGGACCTAACATCTCAGCCAATACCCGTATCCAAGTATTAGGGGGCTTACAACGAGCCATCATTGGGAGTAGGTTGATGCTGTGTCACCCAAAAGATTTAGTAAAGGTGAGTCATCCTAGGGAGTCAGTTGAGTAAGCATGTTGAGTCAAATCATGGTGAACCATAACAGGGGAGTTGTCACTAGTGGGAAGCGATTGTGTTGAGATTTGATTTTATTCTTTTAGGAAATAATATTTTAGATATCGAGAAGATATAATTGTTGAGATAGTTGATTATTTGTCAAATTCTTTATTTTTTATTTTATTCATTATTTAGTCTATAAATAGTTTAATTTATTATCATAATCATTGAGTCGTTTATTAATGAAATATCTATCGCTCCCGTGAATTCAGCTTTCATGCCGGCATGTTCTCTCTGCTTTCCACTGCACTCAGTTTGATCTCTTTTAAATTTGATAGATTGGGCAAGGCTGGAAGTTGGGCAGACGGTGGTGGGAGCGGAGAGAATTCCCCTATTCCTATATCATTTGCGTAGTGTTTGCTCATAGCTCAGCAACATCAAACTCTCGGCAAGAACACTAACTTTCGTCCACTCACTTGTCAGTGTTCATCGATAAATATTTCTAACAAGCATTTTTGCGACGCCCTCTTCCATCGATAACTATGTTGATAGTCATGAATTTTTTACAAGCATTTTATCATTTCAACCACTTATCTACCTTCTCGTACATCGATAAAGAAATATTTACTAGTAGTCTTTTCTGTGAGCTTCTATTTTCCGGGTTTGCATTCCCTGATGTTTAAGATCATAATAATCTAGACTAATTTATATTTGAATCAAGTTGCTCACTAAACGATAAAATTTTTTAATGTAAATTTTCTTTCTTTATAATATTCTTGATACCTTTCTGGCAAGGAACTTGAGTTTTTTTGTTTTTATATAACCGAGCTATCCAAGCGCCTTCTAGCCTCGACTAGTGATGTTTGCAACACCTCTTCCTCGAGGCACACGCAGTATCCCGCAAAGCACGTATGTTAGGTAAATTATGATATATTTTAACGGATTCAAGAGAGCTGAAAAACCTAAAGGATCGTGATATCTTAATCAATGAGAAGACACGCTAGACCACCCAACCAACAGGGTTGACTCTGATCTTTTATCTCGGTGACGTCTGTGTAAAAAGAGGCGCTTATAGTCTCTTTTTTGTACCTTTAGCTATTCGACATCGATGATAATGAAGACACAGAAGTGCGTCAACATCCATTGTCGATGGATACGTGAAAGCTGGTAACGGTCGACACCTCGGTAGGTTATTGCAATCTCTCTCCGACCAACCTACCGAAGTTGTCCTCTCCACTCTTTCAAGCTTAACCTTCCACCTTCCACTTGTGTTTGTTTGATTCAAAAAGAGAGGAAAACAGGATCAGGAGATGTGTAAGGAAAGGCAGTTTGTCCTAAGATCAAAACAGAAGAGCAAGTCGAAGCTTTCTATTTGTTATGCTTTTGGCTTTATAGTGAACTTCTCGAAACATTGTTCGCAAGCCATCCACTGCCCTTGTGCCGAAACTGCAATAAAATACAAATCCTAATTGTTCCTTTCATACCCAAAAGACATACTTGTGCGTGTACATTCAGGTGGTTCCGCCTCGATGGCATCGGGACAAATCCTCCCTAGGGTACGATGTCTGTGCCTGATGTTTGGCTGCAGGCGTCTGGTTGCTCCCAAATCTCCTGCCAAACAAAGTTCAATCGATGCAGTCGGTAGAAAGCATTACATGTAACCTTATTAGAATATGGGAGTATGAAAGGTAGAGATAAGGCCATACTGGGTCCATGAGATGGAGCTGGGAAACTTCCATGCACGATTCCTGTTTCATCCATCGATAACCATGGATTAAAGTTTCATATATATTATCCTTGATGTAGTTTGAGAAATTGATTATCTACCGAGATAATAAGCACTCACCGGATTTTCTCGCAGAGATCAGCGGCAGGAAACCGAGGATCATAACCAAGACGAAGCAGCAGATCATGATAAGCCATGAAGAGCTGGAGTAAGATAATCGAGGTGAAGAGGAAGAAGCTTTGATGGCCATGGTTGTAACTGAGGAGATTATTGTATCCTTTGCTGTCTCTTTGGCTAGCTGTATAGGGTTGATCTTTTATATACTATCTCTATCATATGGGAGAAAGTCTCGCATGCTGACCAAGTACAACTGTTCAATAAAAGTTACTCATACAACTGTTCAATAAAAGTTACTCATACAACTGTTTATATATTTGTTTAATAAATAATTCGCTATTTATTATAATTTTTTTATATTTTTAGGGTTTTTATGACTTAACAATTATAGCTTATAATTATTAATTATATATTAAATTATAATTGAATGGATATATCACATCTGCATTCATGCGCAATATAAGATTTCCTCCTGATATGGTTGTTTGGATCAAAGCCGAATTCATTTAATAGAGCTTTTGACCGAGTGTAGAGAAAGTCTTGAATACGAGCATAATGTATAATAAGACTTGTATAGTGTTACGTAATAATTAAATTTAATTATTTTAAAATTATTTTTAATTTTTAAAATGAATAAATTTTATTTATTTATATTATTATATAAACACTGTCGTATGGTTGAGAGGTAAGCTGCCGGTCCGGGGAGACAAAGATGATCTGGAGTCTCATCGCTGTGCATTAAAAGTCTTCAAGTTTGAAATTTTTTATACTGAAAATGGAAAACTCAACTAAGGCACGTAGCAAGGAAGAGATTTTTGGGTGACTCACCGTACATTGTTATATAAATTACATATTTGAAATATTTATAATGTATTTATACTTTGTCCGGGCAGTCAACAGTCAACTCAGCTCATACAAGAGTTTCTCCGTAAATAAACAGATTTAATTTACATGACCATCTGATAAAGAAGATTTGGTAGAATAATATCCTTTAATCTCAAGTCGAAAGTCATACTAACTGTACCAAACCCCTTTATCCAAACAATTTCCCTCTTCAATAACTTAATCCAACTCGAAGGTGCCACCTGCGACCGTTGGGCAATGAAAACTTGAGCGAGTCTTGGCGTTTGAATCGTGGACCAGTCATTGCAAGTCTTAAGAATCAAGTTGAATGGTCGAAGCGATGCGATCACTGGGACCGTCAGTCGCACATGTATAAATGTTGAGCAATTTTCACTTACACAAACATTCCCGAAAAGTGGTAACGGATTGAGATAGGAAGCCGATCCTTGAACTGGCATCGATTCCAATTAATAGACAGAGAATATCTAGTAATATTACTGGGCAAATCTTCATGAAAGACCAATTTCCGTTAGAGCTATAATTTGTCCGGTATGTTCATTTGACATGACGATTCTCTCGTGAGTACAGAAAGATCATGAATCTAGAACGGTAGCAAAAAAGGGAAATAAGGGTATTCGAGAAATTGTATCGGTGAGAGATCTAATATAAAATTTCTTTAATTTCATATCAAGTACCATAACGTTGCACCAAATTCTTTTGGAAACGAGTGTTTTTTTGTTAAATGTCTAACATCTAATTAACATGTGGTGACAATTGTTGCGGTGTGTGTGTGTGTTTATTTGCCAAAATTTCAAAGGAAGTAGCTGACTCTGGTAAGCTGTGCAAACCATTAATTCAAGCGTAGTTGTGTGGGTCCCGTCGGCAAATCAGGTCCCCCAACCGCCACTTGCCCGGCAATCCTAACCTTCACACACACACACACACACACAGAGGTTCTTTCTTTTTTTCCAATAGGGTAACAGTACTAGCAATCTGTTCATCTTTGTAATTAAGTGATGTTGATTTTTTATATTCAATTGTGAATATATCAAATGGATTGAACAACTAGTACTAATATTGGCTCAGTCAACCTAACCTATCAAATGCCTAGTAGTTCAAGTCAGAGCCCATCAATATATAACTTCAAGAGTCTCTTTCTAGAAATATTAAATTGAGCGAGACTCGAATCAGGAATCCGGACCTCACCAAACTACACGGAGGTAAATTTTGTATCGTTAAACCATCACTCTTTGTAATCCCAGCTATCGTGATCTCTATATAACAAGTAATGTCCTCAATGATGCCACAAATCTGTACTTGGGCACCAATTTGGGTCGATTTAAGTGATCTGGACCATCGTTTTTTTAAGTAATCTATGGGGGTTCAAGTTTTATTGATAAACAAAATTTACGAGGGGGAGAACTTGGCCTCATAGTGGGATAATTTGTATATTAAACCCGAATTTCCCGGATACACCGGTTCCGGATATCATGTTTTAGACAATAACTAAAAATTAGCATTGGTGCCGTAAGCAATATTTTCTTTTGAACTTATTAAGAGTCTACATGTGAATACTGGTCATGTGGTTTTTTTTTTTTTTTTTGTAGATTGTTGACTTTGTTAATGGCATGATTCACAAGATTTAATAATTTAATCGAAATTTAGTTGGATTTTTCTTATAAGGATGAATTAAAATCGAATATTGATCAATTCGTGATGTTGAAATGGTTCAAATATCGAATTACTAATAAATGTGCACATAAATTGTATCATATAATGGTACAAGAGGAGGTCTCGCCAAGCATTTGGCTAGAGACCGTACCACCATCCTTGATTTTTATCGATGAATTCTGATGTTCACTGCGAGGATGTATGAGGATCAAATGACGTGTGATGTGAGTCTGACAGTGATGGGTTGAACAAAATGAGATGTTTGTTCTTGGCTTGAGAAAAATGAAATCACTCTATATATATTTTCTTTAGATGGGATCTCGAATTAGAGTTTGTAAATAAAAAAATTATAATCAAAAGAATTTTATTTGTAAGTTTATCGATCTTAATTAATTTTGAATTAGTCAGAAAGTGGTGCACGTCCAAAATAAATCAGTCAGAAATTAGGATTCATTCGACTTTTGTATAAGTAATGCATAACAAAAGAAATCATCAGTAATGGTAGGTAGGATATGTAGGACGGGGTGGTAACATTACATACAAGACTCTCTCCATCCAAAGAGACTGTTATATAACCAATAACAAACATTTTTTTCGGTATACAAATGAGACACATAAACTCATAAGTGAATAAAATGGTGCGAGGAATCCTATTAATAATAATCAAAATCAGTACCTCTTGGTTTCAGGAGGTACCAATTGTACCAAATTTCTTTTCTTGAAATATTTTCTTTTAGACTTGCATTATAAATATGTGAATATTGGTTATAAGAAACGTTACTTTACAAATTGTTGTTCATTAGATGGCATGATTGACAAGATTCAATAACTTGACGGAAATTTAACCAGATCTATAATAAAGATGAAATGAAATTGAGTGTCGAGACTGTATAATCAAAATGATAATTTATAACAATACAATTCACCTTACAATAGAGCCATTTCACGTTTTATAATGTATATGGCACGTGATTTGTCTCGTAAGGATATTTTATTTGAGATTATTATTAGAGATAATGACAGTGGCCAGAAATTTAGATGATATTCTGACCGGTGAATTTAATCTTAATAGGATATAATTTATCGGTAGAGAAAATCAAGCTTTCACTTCGTTGCCTTTCTCCAGACACTTTGCCTTCTGCTCATCCTCGTCATCGATGAATGCCGAGACCGGGAACGACTTACCAATGCCCATCGGAGTCTTGAACCAGATCTTCCCGCTCGCTGGGTCGTCAATGCTCATCTCCGAGATCGGGACCCACATGAACATCTGCTTGCTCTTGATCCCCGTCATCCTCTTCATCTTACCCTTCTCCACGTACGCCGTGACCTCGGTCGAGTACCTGACTTGCGTGCCCGTCTTCACAAAGAAGTGCTCGTAGGGACCCTTCTGCTTCATCCACACAAACCCGGTCTCTCTCACCCGGCCGCACTCGACGAGGTCCCGGAGCGGAAGGACCCCACTCGGAAACCCTAGCTCCTCGAGGAGCTCGATGGAGTGTTGCAGGCACTCCTCGGGGCCGTTCACCACCTCCGCCCCGGCACGCTCGTCCCGGGATTTCTCAGTCGACATTGTCAAGATTGGTAGGGAGGAATCGTGAGGAATGTACGAAAAATTAGGGTTTGAGGAATTGGTAGTGGGGGAGGAAGATGGAGATTTCTTGGGTATAAGTAGGGGAATGAAGTTGGAATGACGGTGAGGGTTGGTGAGAGGAAGTTGAGCTGATTCAGGCTGAATTGTAAATTATTCATTGGATCGTTCACCGAATAGGCTCGATCGATTGTGCTTGGTATTAGTTGATTACCAAGCTTAATGTTTGGTCTCACGTTTTCTTCCATTTCTCGGGACAGCTTGATATCGACCTGGCTAGAGCTCGAAATTACCTGGAGAAAAAAATGTATATGCCATGAGCACGGTACAGTATGATCATCCAAGAATTTTATTATGACACATAGATAAGCCCGCTAAAAAGCAAGAGGTAGATGGATTAAGCTTATTTGAAACTAAAGTGTTCATGGCAACATCAAAACGAACATGTATTGATTCAAGTGATTTTATTTCAGTACTGTAGATCGAGAAAATAAGTAAGAAACTTTACCCCCGGTGGATTGATCAGGTACAAGTGGGTCGATCATGCTCTAATCCGATTTAGCTCGATGTATTAAACTTCTAGATACCAACTAAATCAGTTATCGGATGTAGATTAATAAACACATTTCCTTGCTCTTTGATCTTCTGATTTAACCCTAGAAATATTGTAACGGGGACTCGAATTCAGGTGTCAAGCAACCCCACACGTAAAAACGATGAATAGAATGTCATTCAGAGAGTATCGTATCAATTTAGAATCATTTGTTTTTGACTTCATGAGCATCGCATTGTCGTGAGTCCGTTGCTAATGATAGGCTCTGTGTTAAGTTGGCTTTCAAATGTGAGACTAAACTCTCGTGTTTATGCAGTAATTTCCTTTTTGCTGGATATAACGAAAGATATTGGAAGTAGCGACTCAACCACCTCTCGTTATGCAATGTTTAGGATATCATATTCAATTGTAACATATCAAACAAACTAAACAACCTACAATAACTCTGGTCACGTCAGTACAGTACCACAAAAAGCCTAATATAGTGTAAGAAGCCGATATCTATCCAGATTTAGCCCAAAACGTCTGTTCTAGCATTTCTCTATAGGGGATTCAATCTAGGATATCAACATCACCAAATTATATGATAGTGAGTTTTAAATCATTAAACCACTTATCTTTGTAGTTTATGTATTAATTTCATTTTCTTACCGTATTATATAGAGTAATTCAATCTTTCTTTCTATCCAGCAAAAAAAAAAATCAATTTTTCTTGCTTACTTATAGTGGATTTATTATCACAAGAGTTCGTCTCCCATGTATGGATGTATGTATCTCCATCAGGGATGGGTTCTCGAGCTTAGAAAAACCTTTAAGATTTTATATAAAACTTATTAATTTTATATATATTTTTATTAAACTATCTTATTTTACCCATAAAATCTATCCTTTAACTTTTTTTATTTCACATCCAATAACTCAGTCTTCTAGATCTATTCCCGATCACTATGGTTATTTTTTACTTAAACCTTGCTAAAATGTCATATGAAGTAATTCTTTTGAATCCGTCAGGTTCGATGTAGATGATCGCTTTAAGTAACGGATTTTAGGACCGAGATAGTGAAGAGATAATATTGAGTAGAGGTTTATCCGTGCAACGCATGTTGTGTGTTATCTCAATAAAAATTATTAAAAATATCTATTTATGCACGGATAGATGATAAAAATTAGAACTCATAATTTATATATACAAGTCATTGATAAATGAGTGAAAATGAAATACAAGTGTTAAAAATAAATAGGGCAAATAACCTAATTAAGTAGAGGCTTATCTATGCTATGCACTAGGTAGAATATTTCAATAAAAAAATTATTAAAAATAACTATTCATGCACGAATAGCTGATGAAAATTGGAATTCATAATTAATATGTATAGAATCGTTGATAAAAGACTGAAAAATGAATACAAGTACTAAAAATAAATATAATCGAAAGGAAAAAAAAAATATAGTAGAGAAGAGTAGGGGTGTGCATGAAAATAGGTTCGAGATGAACCGAATTGGAACTGGTTCTATTTTAGTTTGATTTTTTATGTGAAAACTAGTTTGGTTAATTTATAAATTTAACAGATCCAGTGAACTGGTTCGAACCTAACCAAACCATTTTTAAATTTGAATAAAAGTAAAAATATTATTATTATTAAAAAAATACTTAGTCAATTTTCAACAAGATAGATAGACCCTATATTTTTCAAGCCGCCTCCTTTTTCTTCTGATCTGAGCAGCGCGGCCTCCTCCACGGCACTCCTCCTCCTCCACGGGAACAAAGGATCTTCCATCTTCCACCTGAACAAAGGATCTTCCATCTTCCAACATGCAGGTGAGCTTCGGGAGGGAGCGAAGGATCTTCTTCTTGAGTGCCTTGATGGCCTTGTCGGGAGGCGTACGGGGCAGTAGCTGCTCAAGGCTTTAGCTGCTGACGACAAGGAGCTGCGGTGGAGCTATCTGGAGTCCCTTGCAGCCTTAGCGGGAGGCAGACGGGGTGGCTGCGAGGAACTAAAGTCTTCAACTGCTTGCGTGCGGCGTAGCTCGAGGCTTCAGCTGCCATCTAACGGTCATTCACCTCCGTAATCGAACTCTGATGATATATCGAGAATCTTCAATTTGTTGATCGTACGCAAACTTTTCTTCTTCTTGTTGTTGGATTTATCTGTTGTTCACAATGGGCTTGGTCGGCCCATTGGAAGTTTTTGGGCAGAAGTGAATGGCAGCAATTATTTTAAAAATTAAAGTAATTCGGTTCGATTCAAAATTGAACTGAACTAAACCGAACAGAACCGAATTGCTTTTAAAACAATTCGGTTTGAACCCAGTTAACAGAACTAGTTCAAAGCAATCCGGTTCTTTTTCGTAAACCAGTTATTGCCGAGCTGAACCGAACCGAATTAGTTTTTATGGTTCGGTTTGGCCCCAAACCGGTTGTGCACACCCCTAGAGAGAAGAAGGAGATTTCAAGTGGAAGAGAAAATGGTAGAAAGTAGGTAGTTATACCTAAAGAATTTACGATCATGATCTTGTTTCATTCTAGTTAAAAGCTAGCGCAATTTCCACTAAGAGTATTTTGGGAAAGGAAAAAATGACACAAAAAGGAAGTCACATCTTTTAGAGTAGTAATATATAACTAATACCATGCAGGGGCTAGTGGACCCCAGCAGCTGGTGTGGTGTGGCTCAATGGTCCATTATGGTAAGGGGCTGGGGGGCTAGCCAGCAGTCTTCATGGTTGAGGAGCTAACCTAACCACTAAATGCAGACATTGGCCTAGAAATCCTGAGGCAATCCTACCTCACCATATGAAATAATGTAATACTAATTAAAATGTAATAAATGAGCAAACTAGTATTAATAACTTAGATCATGGCTAATCTAGGTTTGAGTTAGGTTAGTCCACCGATGAGTAAAACTTTCAAAATATAAACTTTTTCCCTTTACAAGACTTGAATTTCAAGATGTTTTTTAAAGGAAAGAGAAGTTTAATTATGTCAAGCAACCCGTATTGATTCATTAACACTTATCATGTCATGAGAAATAGATTTGTTAGATCTCATATTATACGCATTGGTTAAATCAATCAATAGTAACGGGTTTGGGTGAAAACATGACCAATCTCTTGTACATCTGATGTAAATTTGAACCAGTCTCCGGTAGTCCACCCACTAACTATTTTGCCAACGATCCACTCACACAACCTGACATAATTCAACGAGATTGCTCCCACTGTCTTTTCATCATCTCATGCAATAAGTGCTAATGATGGGTAATAAGATATTTGTCCAGGAAAATCTATATACCTGGTACAAGAATGGAAGACAAAAAAAAGGGCATATAATCTCTAGAATGAGGATCGAAATTTTAAATTTTAAGGCAAAGTCTTCATACCACTACATTAAGATTCGGTTCTTTGTACTAAGATATGCTTTAGATTCATAGAATTAGATGGCTTGAGAATAGCCATCCAACCCCTTCATTTATTTATGACACCACGTTTACTTGAATGGAAAAGATGGTCCCGAGCAGCTACTTCTTCGAGCACTCTTAATTTCTGGTGGGTTGATGAATCTAACCAGGCGCCTGATCACGTACTTGGCCTTCCTGCAGGTCGGATCGAATAGGTAGAGCACGTGATCCTCGCCTTCGATCTTGACCAGCTCTGCCATCCCTGTCCACCTGCACTTCACCTGGTTCTCGTGGTAAAGCGTCCCTGGGTCCTTCAGTATGCCCTCGCCCACCATGATCATGAGGACGCTCTCACAACCTAGAACGTCGAGTCTCGGGGACCTGTCCATAAACGGGTTGCTGCAGCCCTTGTTGGACGGGCCCACGAACCTCCACCACCTGAATATCAACTCATGCCTTACAATGAAGAGAAAGTCCTATATGTCACAAGATATCATATTAGCACTGGTGCGTGGTGTTACAAGCAAACAAAAATAAGTCAAGTCAACAAATTCATGGGAAAGAACTTGAGAAAGTAACTATCTCTTTAAGTAACAATTCTAAATTCCTCCTACAAATGTTGAATGAGTAATTAGATGTTTAGCAGGACCCTACTCCTCAAGAAAGTCTTGTATGTCACCAGAGACCGTATCATCACTGTTACCGATATCACAAGCTAATAAAAATTAGTCAAATCAGTAAATTCATAAAGGAAAATTTATGACCTGCTATATCCTCTACCGCTACAGCGCCCCCTATCCCACTATCTTTTTTTACTAGATTGCTGATTTAGTTTTTATTTTTTAAAACTTTTTAGCCGGCCGTCCAATTACCGGTTACAATGGTTTGCGGATTTTCAATCGAACTGGTCCGATTTTTTGGATTCAACCGGATTTAGTGAGCGAATGGAATAATTGTTGAAGCAGCACTGGGCTTGAGACAGCTTCCAGTAGTCTAAGCGGCCAGCTCAGTCCAGTTTTACAAAACCATGCGTCTAAAATGATAATAATTAATTTATTAAATATAAAAATAGAGAAAATACCTAACAGACGAGGCCCAAATCAACGGGCCTGAAAATGAGGCCATTCTGGGTCGGGCTCCGGCCCCAAAGGGGCCCGGTTACGTTCCCGTCGCTGCCGCTCTTGCGACGTCCAGGTCATCGATGTTGCATGCCCCTCGAGAGGGGCGAAGCGAAGGTGCATCGATGTCGAAGGTAGAGAGAGAGAGAGGGACATGATGAGAGGGAGACGAGGGAATCGATCATCGATGCCTTGGAAGTAAAACTTTAATTTATACAGCTGTAATCAGCAGGTTTTCACTTTTACTTCCATAGGAATAGAGTAAAAGCTTGGAAGGAAGCATTAGCAGGCGGAGAGAGAAAGGGGGAGAGAGTTTATGGGAGGGAGGGGGAGGGAGGAGGAGGAAGGGAAGGCTCTGAGTCTGTGATGGTATCGGAGATACTCCGATTTGCGAAGGAGGAGACCAGGAGAGTGATTTCCCTGACTGTTGCTGCGTCTTTGATGCTCCTGTTTACCACCGGCACCGGTGGCGGCTACAGCGGCAGATGGCTCCTGTTCGTCGAAGGAAGTAGCAACGGCGGCGGAGGCGGCGGGAGGAGTGGCAACTTTCTAATCGGGGGCGGCGGTTTGTGGTCCTCTGTGGCGGCCCCTTCCAATGTTGCAATAGCCATAGCCGTCACGGCCATGGCTGGGCTCGCCCTCGCTGCCACCGTCGTCTACTCTCGTAGGTAAAGCACAACCGGAGCAAATTCGCCGATTTGAGACCCAAAGGAATAAAAAAGCACACGTCCAAATCGATGCGAGTAGCTTGATTCAACCCTAGGAAAGTTTGATAGGTTCGATCTGTGTTAGGAGAGAGAAATCTAGATGCTTACGCAACGGAAACAACCTTTAATGAAAGCACTCCGGCGAAGCCACGCCTCATCCGCGTCGTCACTGTCATCATCGTCAAATTCCTCTTTGCCGTCTTCTTCGTCAGCTTCATCATCATCAACGTCATCTTCGTGGATTCATTTGCGATCGGTTTTTCTAGTAGTCGCTCCTTCATCAACCTCACCAGTTCCTTCTAATCGGTGAGTTCCTGATCCCTCTTTTCTATTTCTTTAACTTCCATCAGGTTCCATTTCTTTGCCGTTCAGATCCCGTTATATAAACACTCAATCTCACTTCCAAATCTTGTAGGTGACCTTTCCCGTCTCACCGTTCACCGTCTCTATCAGTTCTAGTCCACAATTCATGCAGTTTCGTGAGAAGTACTCCATTAGTGGCGCCCGAGACAGAAACTGCCTAACTAATGTTAAAGATGCGATCAGATGATAGTTAAAAGAAAATCTTCCAGCCAACTTGAGTAATGAGCTATACATTGGAAGTGGGAACGATAACAGTGGGTTATTTTTCATTGTGGCTGCAGGACAAATAAAAATATGAAATTTAATGCTCATAATGAAAATTCCATAGAGGGACTTGAAAGATGCGATTCATGCCAAATGCTGCAATTTATAACATCTGTGGCTCCCAAGTCACCCAATAGACATTGTTTCTTGATTTATTCCTCCTCCATATAGTGAGTTGCTCGAGGATATTTTCTACTCCTTGACAATGATCCATCCTGTAACTTGTCTATCCTCAAATCTTTGATAGTCATCTCTCTTCCTTGAATGTATCTCCCTGCTTTCTTGGAGAAGCTCTGCATTGGATTCTTTTATTCTGGTATGATGTACCAACAGATTATTCTCGCATTTCTTGTAGTGCATACATATCAAGATGATGGATAATTCATGGAACACTTGCTCGTATGCTTTATTATCACGTGCCCTTTTTTTTTTTCTATTTCTAATCTGTTGCTCGTGTGCACTGGTCTTTCACATGCTCCTTTTCGGTTTGCTGATCTTCCTGGTTTGTTCTTCATCTCTTGTAGGGGTAGTCTTAAATCGCCTTGGTCGCGGAGGAGAAGAAAGCATGCCCTCTTGCCCAAGCAATGGAAAAGCTTTTTCCTCCCAGATGGTAAACTTTGCAATGGAGGAGTGAAATTTCTGAAGAAAGTCCGAAGTGGAGTAAGTAATCAACCTTTCAAGGGAATTAATATACTAAGTCTCTGATACCAATTTCTAGATTCTTTGAAGGATAAGATGCGATTCCAAACAACCAGGGTTTAGCTAGTGCATATTCAGGTCAGCAAAGTTTCAAAAAAGACATTTGCAATGAACCCTAATCTGATTGGATGTGTTCATTTGCTGAGTGGTTTGCTAAATTATCAGCAAACACTATCGTCACGACTTTAACATGATAATTCCTGCATTTTTCATAAATGCCAAAATATTGATAGAAGGATCAAAATCAATTCATCTTCTTTTTCCCATCTGCTGGAACAGATGCACTATGATGCCCAATCTTCTGGTGAATAATCTCCTTCGTGCAGTTGGTTGAATTTCATGCTTATATCGCAGGGTGTTGATCCGATTATCAGAGCAGAGGTGTGGCCATTCCTTCTAGGAGTGTAAGTGATTTTGAGTCCTCAAGTGGATCAATTATTCTCACTTCTGCAGTTGGCTTGTTTCTTCAGTCATTGCCTAGCTTGGTAGGATTTGCATCAACTTTTGTGTGAAAGTTAGTCGAGCATTTGTTCTCCATTTGTTCTCCATTAGTCTCTATATCTGACTTTATCTATCATTTCATACGAGAATGAAAGTTGTCACAAGATTGTAGGTTGGATTCCTCCCTTGCATGTGTAGACCTTGGTGAGGCCATCCACATGTGCTTCGCACATGGACTTAGTCCTGGATCCATGGCTTGTGGGGGTTTTCATGGGCCAGAGAGAATAAATTCCTAATCATCAGAAAACTTTAATATATGTATATAATGAATATATAAAGAAAGAAAAGAAAAGAGTAAGTTTTAATAATTGTATAAACTTCATTCTTTGAGCCCTGTATATGTTTATATTGGGTTTTCACCAATGCTTAATTTCATGTCTTTTCATTTTATATAGTTGAATATCTGATTTGTCATCTTGAGGACTAGAGAAATTTGTATCTGTTCCAATTTTGTCTGTTGCTTTAATTGTGTGAAAGTTCTAATTTCTCTTGAAATCATTGCTTCTTCTCAGCAATATCTTCTAATCTAGATCTCTATTTTTCATTTTTAGTGAAAACTCTCACTTACAATGCCTTTTCCTTTTGCAGGTATGATTTGAACAGTTCCAAGGAGGAACGGGAATCCGTCAGAAGTCAGAACAGGTACTTTGTTGGATTGAGGACATTTAATGCCCCAGATCTTGACTTTAATTAAGTTTTAATTTATGGTGCATGTTGCAGAAAGGAGTATGACAACTTACGGAAGCAGTGTACGCAAATTGTCAGACGCACTGAGAAGAAAAGTGCCTCTAAGGAAAATGCTGAAAACATTGAATGTAGTGGGGATCTCAGTCAAGTCTTGGAATCTGGCTTGGATGATTCAGCAAATCTGCATGGATCTCTTTCCAGTGAGACAGAAGGCTCAGTTAGAGAAGTTTCGGACAAAGAAGCTGTGGAGGGAGAAGGCTCAGATCTTAAGCACCCTGAAGGATCAGAAGTTAATCATGTAGTGCAGTCTTCCCAGTCATTAATTGAAGGAGATGCTGAAAAATCTGAAGGACAAGCCCAAAAGAGTGAAATCACAGGTGAAACTGGAGACACCGAAAAGAGTGAAGTCACATGTGAAACTGGTTCCCCTGGTGATTCAGAATCTATTGATTCTGATTCCTCTGACTCTGAGGAGCCCGAAACAGGTCAGCCATTTCTTTTATCTAGTGCACTTGAAGGAAGTGATCTTGTGGAGTCCTCTGAAGAGAATGTGTCAGCCTTTCAATCTGATAACAAGACCAAATCACCCACAGATGAAGATTTCACAACATGGCAAAGAATCATTCGCCTTGACGCTATTCGGGCAAATGCTGACTGGGTCATCTACTCTCCTTCTCAGGCTTCCGTCACAGAGCTGAAGGCAAGGCGCTTTGCTCAGAGTGTCGGTTTGAAGGACTATGACCACTTGGAGCCCTGCCGAGTTTTTCATGCAGCTCGTCTGTTGTCTATTCTCGAAGCCTATGCCTTATATGACCCAGAGATTGGCTACTGCCAAGGGATGAGTGACCTGCTCTCACCAATTGTCTCAGTGATTGAAGATGATAGTGAGGCCTTCTGGTGCTTCGTGGGCTTCATGAAGAAGGCCCGTCACAACTTCAGGCTTGATGAGGTGGGAATTAGGAGACAGCTGAACATAGTCTCCAAGATAATCAAGTGCAAGGACTCACATCTCTACAGCCACCTTGAGAAGCTAAAAGCAGAGGACTGCTTCTTTGTCTACCGAATGGTGGTGGTCCTCTTCAGGAGAGAGCTGACCTTTGATCAGACTCTCTGCCTCTGGGAGGTCATCTGGGCGGACCAGGCAGCCATCAGGGCTGGGATCGCTCTGTCAGCTTGGGGTGGGATGAGGCTGCGAGCTCCACCCAACGATGACCTGCTGCTGTATGCAATCGCAGCCTCAGTCCTTCAGAGGAGAAAGCTGATCATCGAGAAGTACAGCAGCATGGAGGAGATCATGAGAGAGTGTAATAGCATGGCTGGTCACCTGGATGTGTGGAAGCTTTTGGATGATGCACATGGCTTGGTGGTCAACGTCCACGACAAGATCTAGGCTTTCGCCCCCTTTTTCTCTCTCTACAAAGATCCTTGTTTGCATTTCTGGTTATTGTTGGATCATCTCGAGGACCTATGTCCAAGTTCTACTGGTCTACTTCGGGTTCGCTTTGCTGTTACTCAGCAAGCACGGGGATTTGCTGATGATTCCTTCAATTTAAACTATGAGATTTATATATACTGCCCGCTCACGGGATTGGATCTGTCACCATTTGGTGGCAGTAGAAATTGGAGATTTAGTTTAATTTGATATCATTTAACTATTGGCCTTTCCAGGATCTCCTTTCTTCCTATGCCTTCACTCTTCGTCCCCAAGCTCTAGAAGAAGAAACAAGCTTTGATCATGCTTAAGATTGCAGGTGCAGGGAAGTGATATGCTCTCAGTTTCCTGCTCAGATTGGACTAACTGAAAACTGCATATCAGCAACAAGGCTTACATCAGATCTCCCGCTCTTGTGCAAGGTAAGGTTCTTCTATAGTCTCCTCTGCTGCTGCTTCTTCTCTGTTGGCTTGATATGGAGATTAGGTGGAAGAGCAGAAATAGAATCTAAAGGAAGGAGCAATTTTAGAACACCTTGTCTTTTTGATAGGAACTTCTCTTCATGTAATCGGTTTTCAATTTCTGAAGTGTTAGTTGTCTAATTAAGTAGACTGTCTGCATTTTGTGCATGTATCTGCTATCTACGAAGAACGGGTGAATGAAAAACTATAGTAAGAAATTTAATTGATCATCAAGGGGAAAATAGTAACAGACCCCTGAAAGGCTAGTTGTTTGCTTTGAAAGGCTGTTGGTTCCACGTGATCTAAGGGAACAAGACTGTTCTAGTGTTGTCAATCACAATGATATAATGTGTCACTGATGTTCAATAAAATCGAATTCAGCTGGATATTCATGTCAATGTCCTATGCTATTTGTGCTTCGATGGTTGGCCGTTATGAAGCTTATGCTTATGCAGTGTTTAGTGTAGCTTGAATAACATAAGGCAATGAAGATTACGGAAACATATCGAGGAGTTATTAGTAGATGAGACATAATTTTCATCTGATGATTGAGATTATGAAGTTCAGTGTTCTTTGTCAATGGCGGGGACAAAAATTGATATTGGCCAGACTTATCTGATCAATGTGCAATTGATATCATCCAATGATCTCATGACATTGCAATGTTGTTCATGGCATACAGATTTTTCTGTCCTTAAAAAGACATGTTTTGGCCCGTGCTCTCTCATTGTCTTTATTTCATTTCATTAGTCTGAAAATTAACTAGTCGAGGGGAATGTGTAATCCCGGATTAAACATCTTTGATATAGTTTAGTTACTGTGCTGATAATGATTGTGTGTGTTAGGGCATTTGGTCTCATTGTATGGCAGCACGGGCCTGATAACTGAAGCGTAGGTGGTAATGCTTTGGTAGCATGATTACAGAGCATCTGGGCTGCAAGTTGATCTCTCAATCAATCTACAGAAATCCGGGGAGAAGCTGAGAGAATCATCAGGTTTTTTGGGTGCTTGGATATTGTGTTGGAAGAGGAAAGGAAGAGCTCTATCTCTCTCTCTCGGGCACCAAGATACTTGATAGTTGAAGTGGCACAACATATTGTGTCGCGTTTAAACATGATGTATCTAAATGGATTCGTTTCAAAAAACATTATTATACACGACCTGTTTATTATAGGGTCAAAACTTTCCAACCTAAATACAACCCGTTTGGTAAACGGGTTAACATGACATGACATGTTTAACTCGTTTTAATACGTTTATAGGACACATGGAACACATTTAAACTCAATCTGAATCCATCTAATTCCGCGATGTATTGTGCCATGCCAACTTTATTAGAGACGCTTTTCTGGCAAATATGGACACCATGGGTAGCATCGAAGCCTTGGATGATCGCTTCTCATGTAGATTGAATTGACAAATACCACAGAATTTCAAATAGGTTCATGCAAATTTTATATTTCTACATCTAAAGCTCCTAGTGTTAATCTTCCAAGAATTAACTCAAGCGAACATGACGTGCATATATAATATAATTTATATGAAAACTCACGAGATCATAAGTTTGAATCTTCTTTTGAGTGCAAGTTCTAGGTGGAGTCGCTCACACATATATTTTACACATAAACTAATAAAAATCTGTAGGATTTAGATAGTTTCCGAAGATTTTCATCTTACTCAAAAGGAAACGAAAAAGAAATACCATGGAAGATGCGGCAATGCACATCGCAAGAAAATTGTGAAAGCGGATAATAACTGAAAAGAAATTTTGACCCTGAACGGACAAAACAACCTATTGTTATTGCAAGTACAATAATATCAACAACTGAAAATGCAAAAGCTTGTTGTATCTCCTCCTAAAAATCTTAAATAATTATATCTCCTAATAATTTGCTAAAGAATAGCTTACAAATTACTTATTTATTTCATATCTTTAATCATATTTCACATAATAATTATTTTTTATGCAAACCGGTTGGCTCATGTCTCGACCCGACTCATGATGGGCGTGCAAGGGCAAGTTTGGTATCCAAAATCCTGCCCGCCCCTACTCGCTGGCATCTCTAGATCTCATCCATCTCAAACGAAAATGAATCATAATTTATTTAATTTCTTAAATAGCACATAAAGATATTGCATGATTGAAGGGTAGCAGCCACTTGCAGGTAAATATTTATTGTGTATTATACAATAATTATATTATATAAATCTCCTTTAAATTTTCATAATTTTCGAGAATTAATCTAAATAATAATTTACGTAATATATTTACTTAGTATTTATTTCACGCTTTCCTCGCAACTTGCCTGGAAACCAGCGGTTCCCGCGGCATATCCAAGTCCACTAAAAGAAGAAAAGAAAAAAAAATCTCTACGCACATTGCAATTTTGTCGTTATTATGGTCCTGGTCTCCGGAAACCGTGTGCTCACCACCCCCCGATTTTCCATCTCAGCCCCGTGAAATTCGAATGCCTCCATATCCGCCGCCGCCTCTCTCCCGGCCCCCTTATAACCTCTCTCCACTCTCCTCCTCTTAGTTTTTCGAATAATTTCATCAGAAAAGCATAAACCCAGTTCAGGGATATGTGCCGGTCAACTGATTTTCCAAACTTTCGCTCCGGCGGCAGGGACCGCCTGAAGATCAGAGGCTTCTACATCCGCTTCTCCGACCCCAAGTCGGTAAGACCCTTCCCGGAGTCGTTGACTCTCCTCTACTTGCCTCGCATCAGCGAGAACTCCCTGGAGATCGACGGCTCCAAGATCCGACCCGACCTCCCGGCCTTCGTCACCCTCTACCGCGTCGTCTCGGAGGACGGCATGGGAGGAGCAGGCGGCGATGGCGCGTCGTACGGTTCCAGGGACCGGGTGTGCGCGAGCGAAGGCCTCATGTTCGAGGTTTACCTGGGGGAGGAGAAGGCGCTGAAGGGAGTTTTCCGGAGGGACGAGTACGGCGACTGGTCCGTGGACTGCCGGTGCGCTCTCGAGGCCGGCCGAGGCGGTGGGAAGGCGGAGGTGACCGTGGCGGTGGAGGGGGGCGTGGCGTTGGTGGAGAGGGTGGAGATGGCGGCGAGGCGGAAGGGGGGCCGGCTGCCGGGGTACCGCGGGCTGGAGGAGATCCCGGAGGAGAGGGAGGTGGCGGAGGGCGAATCGGACGGCTGCTGTTGCAGCTCGTGCCTGGACGAGGAGAGCGGATCCGACGGAGGAGACGAGCTGGAGTGCAACAGCTGTGATGGTGACGTGGAGGAATGTACGGAGGACATTGAAGTAAACACGGAGAGTGTGAGGTGGGCCGTCGATGTAGGGATATGGGTGATGTGCCTGGGCGTCGGGATACTGGCGTCCACGGTGTCGGCGAGGAGGCTCAGACGCCGAAGGTTGATATGAATTGACGAGCCTAATTTTGAAGAAATATATTAAGGCAAATTTGCTAATTTTGTAGTCATGTCATTAGGCAATAATGACCATTCTGGTTGCTCTGTAATATACCGAGAAGAGAGGTTTTCTAATACACATCAAAATTAGATACAGAACCTTGTGGCAAATTTCTTCGACTCGAATCTCTAATAGGTCGAGAAAATTCATGATCCCGGGTCTCATAATTCAAACTTGAATTAGTAAGAATTTATTTTCGTAAGGATTAGGATTTGCAACTTCACTTTCTCCTCTTAGGCATCAATAACTGTCTCTAATATGGAGAGGCTCGAATTAGTAATAACTGTCTTATGCATCTGTAGTTTCTGTTTGAAGAAATAGCAGTGAAAGAACCGGGAAGCAAGAAGACGAACGTGATACCGGAATTACGTGGTAAAATTCCTCGCTTGCAGAAAACATTCAAAGTGCAGAACAAATGATTAATTAGTTCAAAATAAAATATTACAGTTTTACATAGATTCTCAATTTTATATCTAAACTCAATTACAATCTATCTTTAAAAAAACTTTTAAACTTGATCTATTAAATGCCCATGCTCTATCGGCATCAAGAAATGAAAATCACTCATAAGATTTATTGCACTCTTATACAGGACCCTTTTCAATCTGATATATAAATGTAAAATATCTAAAAAGATATCATATATTTCTTAATTATTAAATAGAAAAATATACCTAAAGCACCTCTGGATAGAACCTAGACAAAGCTGCTCAACATGAATTTCCGGGTCATTGTGGGGCTTGCTGACCCGTCTAGCGTGTCACATTTGACTCGCCCCATGAAAATAGATAGAATACGCATGGATCCAAACTTTTAACCTATGTCTGGATTAGTCCTTGAGAAATTGATTTTACATCAGTTGGGCTCTCGAGAGAAAATTTACATCAATTGGACATCTCACTCTTAGAAGCTTTACATTACTTGAGTCTTCGACTCTCTTAACATGCACCAATGATCCAATTTTACATCACTTAAGTCCTTGATTACATCAATTTAGTCCTTTTGTCACATCAATTAGGTCCTTTAACCACATCAATGGGATTTCTAACTATATCAATAAGGTACTTACTACATCAATTATGTCCATTACCACGTCAATTGGGTCCTTTTACAACATTAGTTTGGTCTTTTGACAGCATCAATTAGGTCCCTTGACTGCATCAACTAGGTCCCTAACTATATCAATTAGGTCTTCTATTAAAATTTGTCCCTTGTTAGGCAAATTGAAGGGCTGCACGGTAGGCCAAATTTAAGGAGTTGGTTCTCCCTTCTCAAGCAACCAATTTCAATGTTCGTGGTGTCTATAAAACCTTGCATTACGAGAGAAATTCTTACGGGGCTTTCCATCTACATCGCCACTTGACATAAGAAAGCATCAATTAAAATGTGACAACCGAACAGATTAGTATTAATCGTCTGAGCAGATATCATAATTAATACTAATCGATGCATTTTAATTGATTTTTTTATCATCACGTTATTGTGAGGTAGGACCATATAAGATTTTTTCGCATTACGAACTATAGTTTTATGAACAAAAACGGATTCAAAAGATTGATAAAAGAACAAAATGAAAATACGTTTCGCGATGGTCGAGAGCCATATTGTGTATACTCACATCTCATCCTACATACCTTCAAACGCAATGATTTAAGTGTCCCTAGAAATCTTGAAACTCATGCTACAATTTACAAACAATAGGAGCACTAAAAAAGAAAGATATTGGCCCATAACAGTCCACTAAAAAAATTGCTAATCATCACAATTTTTTAGAACTCTCAAACGTGATAATTTAAAAATCATTCAACGAAATCAAGTGTTGTAGAATTTTACAGTTTACTAGTGTTATGGGGAATAATGCAAAAATGACAATAACTCGAGTAGAAAATGTCCTTCAAAAATCTGTCATTAATAACTTGAACCAAGTTTTCTCTCTAATACTTACCAAACTAGGAATTTGTCCATTTGTCAAAATGTAATTGGTATTTTCTCACATTTCGTTTAAGAATTTCTCATGTGCTAGAAATTATGAACACATTCCCTCAAGTTACACAGGAACCGTGCCTAATAAGTGTCAATTTTACATGGCAACTGACTAATCTACTAATGTATTATACGACCTGAGAACCACTATTAAACCCTGTTATCGGCTCTCAAGAAAGTCGAACCTGACCTGCTCTATTGTATATTGAGGGCTTACCAACGCGTGCACTCGGTGGTCTTCTTTGCTCCTTTTCTTCTCCACAGGCAAAGCAGATAAGGTTAATACAAATGTGAAACACGTCCACCAAATTTTCCGAAGATTAGAAGTAATGTCAATGGCTTCCGCCTTCAGCTCCATCTCCTCTCCATGCCTCCGGGTTCCCGCATCCCTCGCCAGGACCTTTCATGGCTGCCCCAAGATGCCCCGAGCCCTAACCGTTCGGTGCAGCAGCGGCACGGAGAGCGGACCCCGAAGTGGGAACCTGAAGGACGCGCTCTCGGGCATGGTGGACGCTCAAGTGGAGGAGCTCCTGAGCAGAGAGGAGAATCGGGATCTTCTTGATGGGTTGGACAGGGCTTCGCTGCGGGTGGAGAAGGCCAGGAGAGACCTTGAGGAGATCGAGCGGCAAGAAGCCCAAGCGAAGCAGATGAGGAGTTACATCGAGCAGCTTGAGAGCAGAGCCTCTGAGGTCTCTTCCCTGGAGTCATTACTTTCGCTTTCTCCTTATTCTGCTCCAATGTATGATTATGATTGGCTGAATATAACGGATTCAATTGCATGCTGTTCAGAAATTTGCTACTGATCTTTACTCTGTTGATTCTACTGTGGATGACCTGGGAGGTGCTCTTGATTTCTGTTGAGCTTAGAGCTCATTGAGGATGTCCGTTCATATGGGGTGATTGAAACCGAGGCAGTTATTTTCTTTGAAACTGTGTATCGAAGATATAAAACAGTGAGATGGTGCAATGCCGAGGGAAAAACATGGGGTTCGTGTGTTTGCAAGGAGGGATTCCGGGAGAACCTTGTTCAAAGCATCCAAACTCTATTAATGGGAGAGATCTAATAGTTGGCAATTCTGGCATGCTGATGCCATGAAAGAACTGAGATTGTTGGCAATGTAAACATGTCCACTGGTGTTTGAGGATATTGCAGGAAACGTAGGACACTTCCAGTTACTGTAAAGTATTCCAATTACATGATTGTACTATGGTAAGTTGATTTTAGTTAGGGGGATACTGTTTAAACCTTTTAAAGTTGCTATCTTTGATGATGACGTAACCTAGTCATCAAATTCTTGTCAAAAGATTGTAAGAAACATCCAGTGGATTGGATTAATCTTGAATATTTTGTAATCATAACTATCTGTTGGTTACACTAACCTTCGTACTTATTTCTTACAAATCAAAGATTGCAGAGTCCCAGAAGGAAATACTTGAAGCCAGGGCGATGGTTGAAGAAGCAGAACAGTTTCTATCATCGAACATGGAAAGGACCCGAGATGAAGACAGCACTATTGAGGCCGGGGAAATCAACGAGGACAAAGAGAGATTGGAGTCTGTCAAAGCAGCTTCTGTTTCTGCCGTTATAGGAACCTTAGCAGGGCTACCCATATCCCTAACCCAAGTCACCACCGCAACTCAGCTAATACTTCCTCTGGCAATTGCATTTGTTAGCTGTGCTCTATTTGGTGTTACCTTCCGGTACACAGTTAGACGAGACCTGGACAACTTTCAGTTAAAAACTGGAACTTCTGCAGCTTTTGCCTTCGTGAGAGGTACAAATGACCAGTTAACAACAGCCATGCACTACAAATTCGGTATGCCAAGAAAATTTTTTACTGTCTTATACAATGTTCCCATCTACAGGGCTCAGTGCTTTGAGTGTGGGACCGCCTTTGGAGCTGAACCTGGAGAGCTTCTTGTCACATGCAGTCGATGGTGCAACGTATGTATCCGAGAGCCTTTTGGTCTTTGTTTTTGCAGCTGTTGGTCTCGATTTCTGTTTCAAGACAGGACTCATAAGCACATTCCCCATAAGAAGAACAGATTCAAATTGAAGAATTTAAAGGATGCCAATGTCTTGCATACTATAATTTATAATGTTACGTAGAGGCTGCCATGAGTCTGTATAGAAAGTATCTTGAGACCTTTCTACAGCCACTAATTAGAGCGATCTTCTGCCGGATGTGACTTGTGTCGATGTAAATGCTAGATGAAGAGCCATCCCAGGAATCTCATGGGACATGTTCTGTTCTGCATTGGGATGGTTTTGTTGGTTTTTCGAACGTGGATATTATGGGTAGGTTTGGGGGGCGGTTCATATCCATTCCACCAAACCTGATAAAGGGTATTATTATTCACAGCAAACATGTAAGAGTATATTAGCCAGTATATGAAGTGCCGTTGTGAAGTTCTCTGTGCGTATTTTTTTTTAACTTGTTTTATTTTTTTTAATAATTGTAACATTCCTCAAAGTCAGTCGTTTACAGATATGCTTTACAAAAATTCCCCAATTCACATACTTTACAAAAGCTCCTCCATAGCCAATGAAGCTGCAAGCCTACTTGTCAGTATGCCTGAGTTTTGGGATTGTAGCTATCCTACATCTTAATATCATGATAATCCTATCCCTGATTACATAAGGAACAATGCACTTGCATTGAAAAACTCTCGCATTCCTCTCCATCCAAATACAATAAACATAACATGTGAAGGTCAATTTTCTGATGATTGTATCCAGTTGATTCCTTTTCCATTTTTGTGCCATTGGTCCGATCTCTTGATCCCAATTTGTAGCACCACTGCTCAATTGTAGGATGGGTAGCATTTCTTGCCTAATTTCCTCCGTGACGGAGCATTGGAGAAATAGGTGCTCTTTGGTTTCGATATGGGAGTCGCAGAACGGACAGTGACAGGATATTTGAGAGTTCCATCTTGAGACACAGTCCTTGGTAGCAAGCCTGTTAAGAATCGCTAACCAGCTAATGTTCGAGGCTTTGGGGATAAATCCTTTGAACCAAAGGAAAGAATGCTAGTGGACTGGTGGTCCCTTCGGTCTAATGTCGTTCCAGACCTTAGAAACAACAAAAGTTTATGAGCTCGACCAGTAATGCTGATCCACTGCAGAGAACTCTTGGAGGCTCTTCAAAGAGGAGGAGATGTCTTGAGCAGCACATTAGGGTAGGGACCAAACTCCATTATGCAGCATTGCATTCAGTTTAGTGTTCTGCCCTATTGACGGGACGCTGCGCTCGTCTTGTGGTTGGAATTAGCATTTTCTTCCATTGGATCTAATTACAATATTTCTTCAGGCTCTTACATCTCCAGAGAACTATTGATTGGAAAGTAGGGATTCTTCGAAGCCAGGGAGGCAGATTCTGTTTAGTGACTGTACGAAATTGGTGATATCTATATTTATTGAGGTTTTTAACCAATGGGGTGGTGGCGCAGTTGGCTAGCGCGTAGGTCTCATAGCTTAAGAGTGATCCTGAGGTCGAGAGTTCGAGCCTCTCTCACCCCAACCAACCTTTTTAATTTTCCCACCTGGCCTTTTCGTAGCTTATATGATACTCCGAATGGTAAAATTTTCTCACGGTAAATTATATTAAAAAAAATTTAAATATTTTAAATTTAAAAAATAAGATTATAAATTTATTTTATTTTTAAATTTTAAAAAAAATCACAATTTCTTTTTATTTTCAATTTAAACTAGGCAATTTATATCTAAAAATAAAAATGTGATTTTAATTTTACTATTAAATTAGACTATGTAATTTGATCATTTTCTAAAAAAAGTCAAACAATTTAAATTTAAAAAATAAAATTATAAGACTTTATTTTTTAATTAAGTCAAACATTTCAAATTTTAAAAATAAAATCACGTAAATATTTATGCGATTTTGATTTTACTATTAAATCTAACTAATTTCTGTAACTTGACATTAAATATTTAGGTGACTAATCTTATATAAATTTTTTCTTTACCAGCAATAAAATTATATTAATTTTTTCTAATTTACATTTGTTTATATAAAATTTCTTTTAGTATGTTCTCATAATTAAAATCAATCTTTTAAAAGAAAATTGTTGATTTAATTTCAAATAAAATTTATACTAATTTTATTGATTTATAAGTATATGATGAGAAAAATTCAAGTCGAATATGGCTCACAAGTAGAATACATCGTACAAGTATATCACTTTACATTTTAATATATTAGTCTACCTTGTCCATAAATTAAAAAATATACTTTTTATTTTTTAAACTTGAAGTAATTTGAGAATAAAATAAAATTACATGATTATTTTTTAATTTAAAATATTTGACTTTAAAAAAGAAGTAAATCATGTACTTTTAATATAATTAATCCTTTATTTTTTAAAACTAATTTATCTCATTTCATTCCATTTTTTCATATTAAAAATGGGGTAAATTACACAGAAAAGCACATTATTTACTCATTTTCTCCAAAAAAAAAATCAAACATTTTAATTTTAAAAAAAAAATTACTTAATTTTATTTTATTCTCAAATTAAATCAAATTTTTGAGTTTAAAAAAATAAATCATGTAATTTTATTTTTATTCCTAAAATAAGTCAAACTTTTTAAATTTATAAAATAGAATCATACTCTTTTTTTTATTAAATTAGACTAATATATTAAAATATAAAGTTATATGCTTGGGCAACATATCAATTCTACTTGATCTTTTCTTATCATATATCTATAAAGTGACAAAATTAGAGTATTTTTTTTATTAAAATTAATTTAATAATTTTCTTTGAAATTATGACCAATATTAGCTATGAGAAAATATGAAGAAACCTTTATATATAAGGATTTGATTTAAATTTGAAAAAAAATTTCAACATACTCTTATTCTATAATGAAAAAATTATAAAAGATTAGTCACCTAACATTTAATTTCAAGTTAGACAAGCTAGTTTAATTCAATACTACAATAAAATATTGCCATTTTAATTTTGAAATATGAAATCTTGACATAAATAGATATTAAAAAGAAATTATGTGATTTTATTTTTAAAAGATATGATTTAATTTAACTATAAAATGAAAATACATGATTTTATTTTTTAAATTTAAAATATTTGAATTAATTGAGAAAATAAGTAAATTACGTGTTTTTTAATGTATTTATCCTAAAAATAATAATAATTCTTTTATACCAAAATCAATCTTATCTTATACTTTGCTAAACCGTACGGTCGATCGGAATAATAGAATAATGCTTTTTTTTTGGGCCGCGAATAATAGAATAACCAATCGGTAGATGACCAATGGAACCGTAGCTTGTCTTTCCATATCCTGTGACACGAGAGAGAATCGTTCCTCCCCCTCCGAGAACAGCAGAGACAGACAAGAAACACAGACGATATCAAGGAGGAAACCCGGGATCTGTTGCCAAAGCTCGAGCTTCAGGATTCGATCTGTTGTTTGGTTTTGCGAATTGGTGGGGGCGGGGGTGTCGGTCCCAGAGAGATTCGGACGCGGAGGATAGAATGTACGTGAAGGCAACGCCGCCGGTGGATCTGAACCGGAACACCGAGTGGTTCACCTACCCCGGCGTGTGGACCACCTACATCCTCATCCTCTTTTTCTCCTGGCTCTTCATTCTCTCCCTCTTCGGTTGCTCCCCCGGCATGGCCTGGACCCTCGTCCATCTCGCTCACTTCCTCGTACGCCTCCACTCTCTCTAACCCTCTCACGATCGATCCAAAGTTAGGGTTTTGCGTTTCGCTTTCTAGTTTCATTAATTACTTGATTGGTGAAGGATTTCCGGATTGATTTTAATTGGGTTCTGGCATCTGCTTGTGCCATTTTCTGGGCATATTCATTGCCCGCTCCCGAAAGATTGGAACTTTGGTGGTTTATTGTCCTCTTGTTATGGGCAGAATTTGCTTTCCTTTATTATTGTAACTTATGCATATTACACAGTGGCTGTTTATATTTGGATCCTACTCACTGGGTCGGTAATCCCTCTTAGTTTGAAGATCTGAGCTATAATCATCAGAATGCTCTGTTGGAATCGGTCGGACTAATGAAAGTGTTCATGACTTGTCTAGTGATCATTCTGGAATTTTGATTCATGAGTCTCTTGGCTCTTTTGGATTTCTTCAAACTTCTTCACTGCCTCGTTGAGAGCTTGTTGTTATGTGATCGCGTGAGAAATTGGCCAGGCCGTGATGATTCGCAGAAAATTGTGATAATGATGAAAGATGTGACTATAAGTTGAGGTTGACTGTAAAAAGTTCCCAGTTCTGTTGGCTGTTTTTGAATGACTCACGAGGTCTCTTTGATGAACAAGAATGCGTAAATTTTCTCTGGATGAGGTGGAGGAGCTTTTAGGCGAGCGAGTGTATTGCAGTGGCTTTATTGACTAAATCGTTGCCCACTCCCCTGGGAACACATATTGGTTTGCTCATGTTCTGTCTACTTCATGTACACATTACAGATTTATAGTTATCCTTGAATTTATATACTTTTTTCATGTGTCAATGCCAATGCCGTAGTAGGAGACAGTTAATATGTTCAAGTTACTTTTGTGTCTCATCTTGGTCGCTATCTTATAGCCTCAAGAGAGTGGAATCACCTAATGTTATTCACTGTGCCTCGTCTTCTATCAGGTCACGTATCACTGTTTTCATTGGAAGAAGGGAACACCATTTTCTGATGACCAAGGGATTTACAATCGTTTGACCTGGTGGGAGCAGATAGACAATGGCAAGCAACTCACTCGGAATAGGAAGTTCTTAACGGTTGTGCCTGTGGTGCTGTAAGTACTGCTAAGCCACCTTGAAGCCTAACCTAGTCCATCTCTCATTTCTTGGTCTTTTTGTATAAGAATGTTTTCTCATCTTAACTCCTTGTATAATGTTTCATGATATGTTACTGTATGTAGTTTTTCAGTAGCAGAATGCTGTTTTGTTTTGGTTCTGAAGTGTTTTCTATTTGCATGTAATTTCTTCTCCCCTCTTTTGGATATCCAGAAGAGCTCTAAGACTTGGTTAAAATAATTGCCATTTTGTGAAACACAATTTTGGTGTTCCGTTTTTCTGATTTGAGACAAATTTTTATAGCCTTGGCCTTCTTTCATATTGCAGATACTTGATTGCCTCACACACAACGGACTATAGAAACCCGATGCTCTTCTTCAATACACTGGCAGTATTCGTTCTGGTTGTGGCAAAGTTCCCAAACATGCACAAAGTTCGCATATTCGGCATAAATGCAGACCACTAATACCCAGTGCAGTGCGAGTCTTCCACGCTCTACTCAGCAGAACAAGTAAGGGATGATGATTTTTGGCATTTGAAGTGACCATATAATAGCTGTACATTTGAAGCTACAGGTACCCCATTCCCCTTATCGAAGCGAGGATTTGCTTGTGGTGCTCTGTTCTTCGTGCTTTGTGAAAATTTTTATGGCATAATTTTTTTGAAAAAGTTATGTACGTACATTTGTTTCTTCCTAGGAAACAGAAGATGAACCCTGTTGCATCACCATTTTCATCCATGCTAGTCGCAAATTCTTTGATTTGAGTACTATCTGAATGGTGTACCTTCTTCTTTATTGAAAATGATTGTGTTTAATCTTCTGCATTGAGCCTTTGGATTTTCTGATTGCCGTGCAACTGTTGCTCCTGCTTTATAAGGGTGATCTCTCGAGTCATGGAACGAGAGCAGCTCAAGTTGGGGCAGGGATGGATTTAGGTGATGTGCGGAGAATCACTCTCCTAAACTTGTGAAAATTCGTGAATATTATATGAATTTCAGTTGACTTACGCTTTGTTCGGATTGAGGGATTCGGAGGGTTAGTACAATCCCTTATTTGAGTAAATTATTAGGAGGGAAATCCCTCCAAATCTCACTTTTTTTCTTTTGATTTAGAGGGGTTTGGAGGGATAACAAATTTTTAGATAAATATATTCATTATAACTTTTTAAAAGAAACTTTTGACACGTTATAATTTCTCATCACATAATTACACAATTACACCTATGGTCTCTTTCTCGACTATCATCAAGTCACGACTACTACTGATTTTCCCTTGCTTGACCACTATCAGGTCGTAACCATTGAGCCTCTTAAAACTATCATAAAATCACAACTTTGTTTGATTTTTAAGATCATTATGAAATTACCGTGTCTCTCTTATGCATTTCTTCCGTTGGATCGGCCTTCCAAATTAAAAGAGTAAAATGGTCAAATTAACATTTTTATCCCTCTAAATTCCTTCTAATAATAATATTCAAATGAGTGATTTGAACGAATAAGTTATCCCTCCCCTCCCCTCCAAATCCCTCCAATTACTTTAAAACCCCTCCCCTTCAAACCCCTCAATTCAAATATAGTGTTAGTGTATTTTGTCTTGTTAAATTATCTTATTTTATCTCTCAGATTTATTGTCCTCTTGATTTTCACCCTTTTGAATAAATTTTCTAGATCAGGCCTTGATTTAGGTTAGTAGCGGCCTCAATACTCTGCAAACTCATTCTCCTTCAACATGCCTCTCTGATTCCGGGCTTGTGGGGGTCGACACCGCCCACTGCAAGCATGGGTTGGGAGAGAGAGTAATATTACAGAAAACTGCTGTTACGTTGCATGAAGATTGAACATGACGGACAGAAGAATCTTCCTCCACGAGGCGAAATGCAGTAGCTGACCCTCCAAATCCGACAACAAAAACGCGCCTTCGTTGATACGGACCTAACTAGCAACGGGGATGAAACCCAGTAACAAGGATGGGTAGAATCCCAAGAACGATAAGACAAGAGTTTGAGCCATGACCCGTAATCCAAATCTAGAATGAATCAAGACTACAAAGAAAAGAAATGTTACACAAGGGTGGTAAGTTTCGATTGTTTGAATTTCACGAGGCAAGCTCAATAAGTTCAGCTTTCAAGAACTAAGAGAGTATAAAAGTCTTACAATATTGTTTATAATTTGAAAATGAGCAAGAGTTGTCACAAATTCGGATTCTCTCCCTTATTGAATGGGAGCAAGCATCTAAGAGTGCTAGTGCATGAGTTGCATGTGTAAATTA
Source organism: Lagerstroemia speciosa (assembly GCA_037672795.1). Classification (NCBI taxonomy): domain Eukaryota; kingdom Viridiplantae; phylum Streptophyta; class Magnoliopsida; order Myrtales; family Lythraceae; genus Lagerstroemia; species Lagerstroemia speciosa. The sequence continues at coordinate 144,442 of CM075294.1, read as the reverse complement.
CTCAACAATCCAAAATAAACATGTCCCCACACTTATTAAGTATTCTTCTAAACACTTCCCACTCAGTAAACCCTATTTAATGTTCTTCTAACTACTTCCTATTTCAGTCCCTAATAAATGTCAAGTAAATTCAGAGTCATCTTAAATTATTCTTATCACATGGATTAGGCCTTGATTAGTTCTTGGGTTTATCTTGGTCTCTCCTTTTTCATACTTAATCCAATACTATTCAATTAGTACATTTAGCACTTCTTAAAATGCTTTATCCGAAGTCTTATAATCGGACCATTTGGAAGTGACAATCCCAAACCCATGGCGACACCAAGAAATAAAGCCAGGAGAAGAGAAGAACTTCAGGAATCACTGTCCGGTGGACCGGTGGTGGCGGGCCGTTGGAAACAATGGAGCGATGGGGAGACAGTGAATGAGAGGCACGGACGGAGATGTTCCGTCTGCCGGCGTCGTGCGATCGAGAAGAGACAGAGACAGAGACGGAGACAGAGGAAGGGGGCTATGATCAGAGCATGTCTTAGCACGTTACGCATTAGATTAGGGTTTACTCACTAATGCAAGTCTGCACTACCCTTTTTTTTTTTTTTAATTACCTTAACAGGCTATTGGGCAGCACAGGCCGATAATGACACGGCCCAGCATTCCCAAAAATTTTAATGGGCTGGGCTGGCACGGCCGAATAAGTGCTGGCCTGACAATGCTCAGCCCAGGCACTGTGTTAACAGGCTTGGCTCCTTGATGTGCATCTTCATATCAAATGAATAAATCATCCTGCAACGGTAACAAATGCCAGCTCCAATATGCTCTGTCCAAAGAAACTGGCCGGAAATCATTAAAAAAAGAAAAAAGATCACAAGAATTCACCTAGATTCCTGGTATAAGTGCAAGAACTGAACATGTTTCAAATGAACCATCTGGCCAGCTCCGGCAACATCGGACCCTGGTCCCACGTAAGCTCTGCCGCCGCACTAAACTGCAAAGTCAAGATTGCAAAGGTTTCGAGTTTTTTCAGATTTCTTCGGCGTCTTCCTGTGAGGAGAGGTTTTTGCGATATCAATACAAAATAGGTCTCCGAGAGATACATTATTTGTATCCTGTATATGTGGGATATGTATTAGGACTACAAATGTACCGAGTTTGGTCATCGGGAAAGATCAATGAATCATCAGAGTTTGTGAGATCATAGCCGTCCCGAACCGTCTATACCGTGCATGTGGCTCTGTCTTCCTTTCCTACTCAATTCGTCGTTCGCTGTTGATCGTACCAGTTCGATTCCCATCCTTAAATGCAACAATGTACCATAATGTACCAGATCAGATATTTCTGAGGCAAGTACAACATTTTTGAATCCCATCACCCGAAGGGTCGTTTTCAAACCTCTACGGAGCTAAAATTTTCCACATATTTTTCAAAAATATTTACGGAAAAATCTCTTATTAATAATTTTGCCACAAAATAAAGTATGAACAGATATCATGTCTGCATTATTAATTAATAACAGGGCCAGTGTTGGATTCCGGTTCGATCCTTTGTACCACAAATTAAGCATCGCGGGATGGATTTAGGCACTTGGACATGGAAATAACTACAAAATATTATATAAATTCAACTTAATTTTATATATTATTTATTAAATTATCTTATTTTACTATCATTGAATTTGTCTATTTACTTTTTCCTTCAGTCTCACCCTTTTGGAAAAACTTTTTAGGTCTGGCTCTGAGTTGCAGACTGGTGCGGGTAGGCTCGGACCCATTAGGATCAATTTCGACCGGACCTTTTGGCACCATTTTTTTTTTTTTTGCATCAAATTTGCGGAAATGTTTTCCCCTATATTGCAGTAAAATTTTGATAAAATATTTTACCACAGTATTCGTGGAAAAAAAATGGCTGCAAAGCATGCATTTTTACGGCAAAATGAATTTTCCCTATATATATATTGTCTCAAATTTACCGATAGTTTGCGTTTCAAATAGGTAGAAAAAAATATTGCAAATACCTTTTTTTTTGGCTTAATGTGTCATTTAATATTCAAATAAATTAAATGAGATCCTAATTTTACATCAGATAGATACTAATATTTCTCATAAAATAATCTATTTAGTCTGTATCATATGGTATCTAAAAAATCATTGAACTCCGGCCAATCCAAGTTCGAGACGGGTCGATCCATTAAAAGATAAAATTGTCTCAGTCATTAATTTATTTTATTCACAAAATTCAAATTTAATATCTTAGTGAAGAGAAAGATATATTTTATTATTTTAATCCATTTACGTTGGTTCACAAAATATACTTAGATATTTGACCGGTAAGAAATGGTCCAATGCCACTCATTTGCTTGGCCCTTTTTTTTTAAAAAAAAAATTAAGTACAAAATTGCGTTGCTTAGACGCTCTCTAGTAGTGCTCCTCCGAGTACCCACAAAATTTTATATAATTCTATTTACAATGGTGTGATAAAAAATATCAATTAAACCGATCTGATAATTATGACGACTGCTCAGATGATTTATTTTAATTTGCTTGTTTGTTAAAATTTGACAATACTTTTTTTGTATTATATGATGAGATAAGATCATCTAAGAATTTCTCGGAAGCACTTCCCAAACTAAAGATGCTCTCTCTTTTTTACATGATATTTAGAAAATGTAGTGCAGCATACATATTCGAGTCGAGTCATCCCCCAAGGCATAAAACTCTTATATACATAAATTTACTCTATTCTAAATACCCAAACCTAAGATTTTATCTAGAGGTGTGCACAAGTATATGATACACTCAAAATCGACAGGAGCTTGGGTAGATTCTGGATAATAAGTTAAGGAACTGGTCGACTTCAACCTGGGTAAGATCAGGTTCCAATATTCAATAAGGTAGGATATCTTTTCAAAATTTAGAAACCGATCTAATATAGTGTAGGCTCTGGATACCATGAAAAAGTACATGGTATCCACGCCTGATTACCCTCAACTTTTACCTAAGAGGAAGAAGTTTCCGACTCTTGTCAATAAGATACTCTAGTTTTTGATTGGTAGAGTCAACCACCACCATGTGGTGGTGAACCGACGCCATGTTCCACTAGCACATTAATTAATTAATTAATTAATTTTAATCCTCCTTAATTTCTTTATCTCCTCTAGATCAATCAATTAATTAATTACTCAATTGGCTCTCCATCTATGTACTACATATAATTAACTAACTACACATGCTTTGAGAAATAAAATACTGTGACTGCCATTTGATGGGTGCCTGCCTTCCAAGCACTCCCACAATCATCATCATTATTCAAAACCCTCATAGGATCCACACAATATCATCTTTAATCATTGTATCATCATATCACAAAATTTATCAAGCCCCATACTTTCAATTAAAATTTTAAGGCTCGATCACGAACCCTTAAGGTGTAGGAGGAAGATGGAGTTGTTGAAACAGACTTAAAATCGATCCATTGATCTCATATTAAAAAAAGGACTGTATCATACCATCTCTGTAAACAAAGCCTAGATTATCTCTGTCCAACCCAAAATCATTAATCAAACAACTTCCTAGGAAGTTGCCTCCCTTGTCCCAACTAACAACAATCCCACACTGCACCTTAATAATAAATAACATGTACATATACATATATATATATATCTCTCTCTGTCTAGCTCATCTTTTAACTTTTCTATAGTTCTATACAACTGCTGGTTCTTAAGCATCTTGCCTCCGTATATTCCTTAGCTATTTTCAATTCTTTACCGTGAAACTATTGGCCTTGGTTTTGTTTATCTAAAGCGATGAGAGGTAACCGTCCAACGCAGCTTTCGGGTCCTTGGAAGAAACCACGTCGTCGGAGAATGCCCAGATCCTTGCAGCCTCGGCCGAGTTCAGGCCTGTTTCGCCGGTGCTGCCTCGTTGCAATCCACGAAGTACTTTCCCGAGACGTTCTGCAGCCTCGGATGGACCGCGGCGTAGCATGTTGTCGCAGCAGCCTGTGAGCAACGGCTCGGACGATGAAAGACCGAAAACGAATTTAACCGAGAAAGGATCGTAAGGATCCATTCTGGGAAAGTTGTTTCGTTATTTACCTGAGGGATTGTCTTCAGAAGCTTGCAGGCCATGAAAAATACAAGATCTGCATCGAAATTCCAAAAATTAAAATATAATCTCGTTTATAATAGAAAAAAAAGTAATTTATACTAACCTGTAACGAAGCCTTCTCGCTCTCGGGTAAGCCGAGTCCTCACCACCCCTGGATTTACACAGTTTGCAGTCACGTTTGCCCCCATTTCCTGTAAAATTCCTCCAAAAATTAAAAATAATTTAAAAACGATATAATAAAAATAAAAATCTACGAATAATACAACAAACCCAAATTTATTAAATAATTTTTCTATAACTACATATACACTATTAGAAGCCAAGAGCCAAGAAAGCAACAAAAATGGCCTTTTCAATCTGTCAGCAAATTAGAAAATGACAATATTCAGCAAAGATATACGCAATTATTAATGGTTAAATAAAATTAAATTCAAGCACAGGGCTCGACCAACCCACCTTGAGCCTGTGAGCAAGCTCCCTGGTGTGCAGGACGTTGCAGAGCTTCGAGAGCGCGTAGGCACGAGTCGCGTCATAGTGACTGAGCCGTGCCGTACGAGGCGGCAAACATAAAAAAGAGCCGGTCAGACTCTTGGCCGACTTATCTCAATTAGTTCATCCGATATATTTGCAGAAAGAAATTTCACAGATCGATTCATATATCATTGAAGGATCGTTGTTAGTAGTAAGCTACCTCTTGTTTCGGGTTATGGCCCCGAGATTCTGGATGACATCGCCGGAGACCCAGCCGTGGATCCCCGACGTCACGTTGACCACCCGGCCCTGAATTCCGGTGGCCGCCGCGGTCTCGACCATCCTGCTCAGTAGCAGCTTCGTCAAGAGGAAGTGACCTGAACCAAAAATACCCATTAAGAAAAGTATGACAGTAACAATTAAAAATAAATAATAAATCGGCATTAATTGAAATAATTTGCCATGAAATTATCAAATTAATTGGGGCCAGCACTTGTTGCTGGTTACCTAGATAATTAGTGGCGAAGGTCATCTCGATCCCGTCTTCGGACATTGCGTGGTTGTGGGTGAACTTACCGGCATTATTTCTGCAAATTAATAGATAATATAAATAATAATAATAATGATAATTTTCTTTAATAGGTTTTTTAGATTTAACACTGTGGAGGTTAGGATTATACAGGAATGGAAAAAAAATCAAATTTTAATTAAAAATTAAGAGTATTAGAGAGTATGAAAAAATCCGCTATTTTAAGGGATAATTTTTTTTATCTTCTTCTGATTTAGGAGAATCCAGCAATGTAAATAATTTTCTTATTAAAATAATAAATAATAGATTAATTAACATATAACACTATTTTAAATCTAATGTTTTCCTTTCCTCCTAGTTCGAATTCGTAGGAAATTACATAATAACCACTCCATCACAGCAAAATAGAATAATCATAAACGCCACCTCCCCAAATTATAAAAAGAAATAAGGGCATATTGGTCTAAATCATATGTGAAGAAGATATAAAAAGTAAATCCTTTTCTTATTACTTTTCAAGGAAAAAAAAAAGCAATAAAACGCCATTTCAGTGAATCCCTTAATGGAAAAAAAAAGACTGAAAAAAGCGAAAATATTGCTCTTCGAAAAAAAGAGAATTACAAAAGGAAAAAAAAAAAGAAAAATCACTATTTATTGGGATCACTATACGTACATGAGGAGGTTGAGAGGCAGCTTGAGGGACTCGAAATCGGAAACGAACTTCCTGACGGAGCTGAGCGAGCTGAGGTCAAGAGCCATGACGAGGATCTCTGTGTCGGGAAACTCGGCCGCTATTCGGGCCCGGGCTTCCTCGGCGGCCTTCAGGTTCCGAGCCGGGAGCACCAGCCTGGCCCCTCGCTTTGCCAGAACTCGAGCCACCTCGGCTCCGATCCCTGACGTTGCACCTGATCATTTAACACAAACACATGAGCTCGAGTCGACTGATGAGTATAAAATATCTACATGTATCTATTAGAAATTTGATAAATATTCACAAAATTTAAATTACCAAATGATAATACAAAATCTTTTATAAATCAGGTTTTAATTTGACACAAATTTAGGTGAAAGTCTAAATTATCAAATAATAATACACAAGTCTCTTATAAATCAGATTTTAATTTTTTTATCAGTCGATGTAAGATTCAATCCTTAATACGTAATAAATTTTTATCTAAATCTACAAGAGTCTTTGATATCCACCTCAAAATCTAAGCTGACAAATGGTAGTACACAATTTTCTAATTTCAACTCATTAATTCTCTTATGTGAAATTTATATCTCAACAATACTCATTCTCACCTAATAACATGTCCATACTTACTGGGTACCACTAAACATCCGCCCTCAATAAATAACTAACATCGAGCAAGATATATTTTTTTCTTCCAATCTCGAACTTAATGAGCCACAAATTCTAGACTCAAATCTAACGTGGTTTGAGTACATATAAAAATCTATTCTGATACTGTATGAAATATTTAAGCTAAAGTTATTCAATTTTCTCGCAAATGGATTTAAATCTTTCCGCTCTGGATTCAATTCTCAACATAAGGAAAAGAACAATCGGTAGGTTCACCGGAGACTACGATCGGAAGCATGGCAAAATGAAATTGTCACGCAATTTGGAATCGTTCTGTACGACGGTTCCTCTCCAGTCTGCATTCTAAGTAACGAATGAGCGTGGTCCAAGAACGACGGGACAAGACGATAAGAACAAGACAGCGAATGGTGACATTCTAAGAAATGGTCCACATTCCAGAACATATCCGTGCAGTGCTCTCCACAGGGCGCTATGTGACATCGGGAGGAGGGGGGCGGTAGGGAGTGACTTACCGGTGATGATGGCGGTCAGGGAGCGGAGATTGGGGCAGCTCTCAGTGACATCCGCGGCGGCGGACTTGGAGCCGTATCCGCTCGGCCCCAAGGTGCCGATCAGGTATCTCACCGTCTGCAGCATGTTTCGGATCCAATCCTCTGTTTTCACCTCTCCGCCTCCCGATCAATCTGCGATGCAATCTCCACGGATTTTCAACTTGGCGGACTGAAAGAACAGGGAGAGAAAGAGAGAGAAAGAGAGAGACAGCGAGGGACGGATGGGGAGGGTTAGAGTCGTAGTCGTAGGGGTTGAATGTTTAACGTACGGGGATTCCAAGAGAGACAAAACAGAGCGGAACAGAGCGGAGCAGAGCAGAGGAAAGGTGTGTGATAGGGAAGGATTACGTTGTCCTCTGTCTTCTGCCGTTTGCTTCTTTCCAGTACAGGCTACAGAGAGAAGTGGAGGCTGAAGAAAGACAGAGACCGCTGCCGCTCGTCGTCTTTGTCAGTTTTAGCAGAAGAAACGCCCTATGCCACGCTGCTCTCAGTCTCTCTCTCTCTCTTCTATCTTCTCTCTCTGCGGGCTGGGATGATGATGAAGAGTTACAGCCAAAGCGTAGCGAGGAAGGGTTTTGGGTTGCAGGCATTTTTATAATGGCCCCGTGCCGACTCCACGCAGAGAGATTATACATTTGTCATTCACAGATGGAAATGAAATTTTTTTATAACCAAAAAAACAAAAATATTTGGTGCATTGATATCAATTTTAAGAGGGCTCATTTTAGCTTACGAGAGACAGACTTACTGATAAATTGATAATATGTGATAGATTAGATTTAGGGTTTGACTCTTTTGGTACTTGATATCTAAGGATTAATGGTGGCTCCGAGCCGTATAATACAACGTCCGGTGAATTAGTCGGTTGTTAGAGTATTAGACACCATCGATATAATAAAAAGAGGACTCATTCTATTTTTAGATGGTCCAACTTCACTGGTTAAATTAAAGTAATAGTTATAATAGTTATTTAGACTGTTAAAATTCATCTATTCTTTCATTATAATTCAAGCAGTACTTCATCACTTCACATGACAGAGAAAGTCTAGAATATACTAGATATATCACGTGGCATTGCAATGTAGTATATTCATACAACTAGAATTCATTATTTGTAATATATTTTTATATTTTTATATTTTTAAAAAGGTTTTTAAATTTTGATCATCACAAATACATGTATGTTAGTTACATATAGATTCCCAATCGGAGCATCGTTACTATTAGAGATATTTTATTATTTAAGAAATAGAATATTTAATAATAAGATATTGCCGATCAAATATGTTGATTAATATTTTTAGAATTTTATAATATTAAAATTAATATTATTTTTGATATTTCGAATTATTAGTTTCCTAATTTATTTTTTCTTCATGCCTTAAAAATAGACGGATCATCTTATATAATCTTTAAGTCAATCAATTCTCCTAATAATAATGAACTTATGTGATTTGAAATTATAGCCGATTACATTAATCTCTATCAATATTTGTGTTCCTCCCCATCTCTCTAAGTCACATAATTTATCTAATACATTAGAGACCTGTCGTATATGAGAAGAGATTATCACCAAAATTTTCTCATTACTAGTAATTAAAATTCTTATTTCTGTTTATTTTTTTGTTGTTTCTTAATCCCTTCCAAGCTTGCCAATCTATTTTATAAAGGACAAGATTTTGCATGATTGGGTTTCCTAATTTTTTATTTGCTTTTGAATTTTTTAATATTTTTTATTTGTGATTTATTTACTAATAAAAGGATCAACCAAGTGAATCCAAAGCTTCTAATCCAATGATGAAAAAGGTCGATTGGCAGCAAGTTTACTGTAAGATTCTTCGTTTGCGTACGTGTGATGTGAACAAAGCAAACGACGGGTGGGGTGGGATTAGTTTTTCTTCTCCCCTTTCCATTACTTTTCCCGGAATCAGAAAAGAAAGGAGACAGATAGGACGTAAGGGGTGATCTCTGTCACTGTAGCATTGTTTTTTCCGACTGTTTGCCCGGTGAAACGACACCGCCGTATCCCCGTTTTTCTACTGCATGAGATTACCCTTATCCTTTTTTTTTTCCTCTTTTTTGTTGCCCTTTCATTACCTATCTTGATTTTAGATGATCATATGTTGCTAGAATTGGACTCGTGTAAATTTTATTATTTACTAAAATTAATAAAAAAAAGTAAATGTACGATAAATGATCAAATAGAATATAATTATAATTAATTTCAGTGTATATGAATTTTTTTGGCAAAAAAATATGAAGAATAAATATATAATAAATTTATGAAAAATTGAGTAATAATAAAAGAGTTGAAAGAAAATGAGGGAAAATTTAATCTAAAAGAAAAGAGGAGAGATAGTGAAAGTAGACAAAGATTAGTAGCAAATAAGGAAGATAAAAAAGACACTAAAGATGAGATCTTCTCTTATATATTATACTAGATACGGATACAAGGGAAGAAAATAAAAATAAATAAATGTGAAATATTGAAATAAATTCATAAAATTAAATCATTTATTTACAATATAATATAATTTAATTCATTTGAAATTTATTAACTTATAATAGTAGATAGATCACTTTCAGCTTTCATTAGGATATTATATTAATTTTATCTTTTCAAGTTTACAAGTTCAAATCAACATGACCGAATTTTACTGTTAAAATTGAAGATATGAAATGATAATAGAGAATCTAAACCGTTAAGAAAAGATTTTACTCTTAAAATGTAGATATAAAATGGAAGTGAATGACTAAAATTACTATTTTACCCTTAAGCCGGAAGATTTTATAAAATGTATACTGTCATAAATATTAATATGTAAATTAGACAAAGGACAAATATAAAAAATGAAAAAGACATTAACCTTCCCAAATGTTTGCTTATAATAGTAAGTATATATAAGATATAGATAATGATGTAATAAAAATACTAATTAAATGATCTTAATTAGTAATAATTATGATAGCAATTCAAATAATTTAACATGCATCTATTAATTTATTATAATTTAAATGATATTTTAAAAGACTAGATAAAATCAACTCAGAATTGTACTCTTGAAATAACTCTACCCATCCCATTCTCGTTGATCCACGAAAACACTAAGGGTAAATTGATTGAAAATTATGATATTTAATAAAATTCTCTATTTTGCCTTGGCTTTCAATAATATATGAAATTCACATGTGCTTCCATTTTTCTATGAAATATCACGGAGTTGACTCCCTTAGAATTTTTAGTTAATTGCTTACTTTACATGTTGATGCGGCATCTTTTATTACTGATATGATAAATTGCACAAATACAGAGCAATCGCTAAGAACTAAATTCTATATATGGTAAATAATAAAAAATCTAGAATATAACAGGTATCAATACATCCGATTATAACTTTAGGCAATCGTGTAAATATAAGTCTAACCTTGTAGTTGATTAAAATATTTTGCATGGTTGGTATCATGTCAGATTTGCATTAACAAATTTGATCTCGTTCTACAGTAATAACAGTCGACTATAACTTTAGGCAATTCTGTAAATATGAGTCCAACCTCACAATCGACTAAGATATTTTGCATGGTATCACAGTAGATTTACAGTAACAAATCTGATCTTGTTCCCTAATAATAATAAATCTGACCTTATCTTATCAAATTTTCTTATTTCTCTATCTATATTTAATTAAAATTGATACATCAATAATAAAAAAAAAATTACATGTCAGGACGCTACACAACTGTCTAATGAAAAATTTGACGAAGTTAATTTCATGACATTTAATGACAAACAAAAGAAACTACATGCCAATTTCTACTATTAGTAAACGTCATGACAGAGTAAATAAGATCATCAAACATCATGATTTAATAGGCAATGAATTTTATTATTCATGCCATCAAGAATAAATCTCATATCAGACAATTAATAAAAACGATCATGATTTATAAGAGAATTAATTATCACTACCTATTGGCTTAGACGTTTTAGTAGATATGGACTCGAAACTCTTATAAGAGTCTCGCACCATGCTAGGCTCGAGCGTAGAACTCGTAGCCCATTAAATCAGATAAAAAATTTAATATGGTATCAGAGCAAGTTAGCATTTGGGCTCATACCACGCAAGGTCCTGATATGAAACTCGTGAGTTGTAAGCTCAAAACCAAAAGAAAAATACTCAGCTTGTGGTTAATTGTTGAACCCGAGTGTGGAACTTGTGGGATAATAGCTCGAGACAGGAAGACAAAATGTTCGGCTCGAGATCAGTTGTCTCCACCCTCACGCCCGAGACCAGAAGAGAAATGCCCAGTTTGAGGTCAATTGTTGAGGCCGGGTGTTTAATGACACGTGTCAAATATGAACACGTTGTTATGTGAGAACAAGTCTTGAGAACAAATTTCACATCGGACAATTCATAAAAATGATCTTGGTTTATAGGAGAATTGTGTGCTATTATCTATCAACTTAGACTTTTGAGTAGATATAAACTCGAGATTCATGTAGGAACATAGCGAAAATTTAATACATGCAAATTATAGATATTATAGCATGAAAATAATAAAATACTTTCATAATTGTGGATGAATTGTATTGTTCATGCATAGGTCTAGTTTTGACATTGGCCTCCCTATTTGCTGCTTTAAGACCGAAAGATGTGCCTTTTGAGAAAAGGGGCAAATCAACTTTACTTGACGCGTCCAATTCATTCCCATGCTTAATTTGCTTTCTTTCTTCGGGAGGCATAATTGCAATACTCTGCTCTGTGCTTTCCATATGTCTGGCATCAATGTAGTTTGCAAGCATTATAATATTTCAAAATTAATTAGACTACTAATTTGGGAGATTTAATTTTTTTGGCAAGAAAATCCAATACATTTTTGTTGAAAAAAGAAAATAATATAAAATCTACTTATATGGATGAAAATTCTTAAATGTCTCACCTCACAGATCTTATATGAAGGAGAAATTCTTAGGTGATTACATCTCGCCACGTAGTGCGATGAAATATCAATCAAAATGTGATAAATAAGTAAAGTAATGTTAATCACCCGAGTAAGTTGCCATAATTAATACAAATCAAAATAATTTAATTGGTTATTTCTCACCACGTTATTGTAAGTATGACGATTCAAGATTTTTCATCTATATGAGATATGTCTCGAATCCAGGCATATCAGTTTTAGTAAGTCATCTAATATCTACCTATATTTTTTAAGCAAAATAGGAAGTAATTTTTCTCATTTTAAAACTTTCATAAATGTCTCCAATAAATATAAAACAAACTAAACAAAGAAAAGAAAATAGGATTTTAGTGGAAAATCACCCTAAAACGATAATTTATCACTCATAGCTACTCCAACTACTCATTAATTTTCTCTCCTTTTTAATTATATATTTACTTTCATTTTATTATGATAACTATTTTATAAAAATTAAGAATGTGATTGAAAATTCAATGCTCAAATATGAAATGTTTTTTAATAAACTATACCAATGATAATTTTGCGTAATGCCGGTAAACATCTAGTATTATATATGAAAATGGCCATCCTATTTAATGTCATTTGTCTGTTTATCAATTTAGTCATCAATATATAATTTTTTTAACAACAATTAGATTAATAAACAATAGGAATGTGGTGATAAAACTAATAATATACAACTAATTATTCTTTCTTCACTCTTTTTTTCTTATTTCGCATACATTATTCTGTTATTTTCTCTTTACGTTTTTCATTATATATAAAAACACTTTACTTTTTTTCTTAAATTTATTACTCAATTTTTATATTTGATTTATCAAAATCAAATCGAGAAAATAGAATCGAGAATATATCTAAAACCCTATGAGAATATACAAGAAATATTTACGCTTAACAAATCTAGACACTAATAAACACATTATACAGTAACATCTCCTCAAACTTAAAAGATTGTAGTAGACATCATTTGAAATTTGTGAACAGGCTACAAAAATGCCAAGGGAATGAGCCTTGTAAAAATATCTACTGGTTGTTCTTATGGACTTATATATAATAGAAAGACAGTTTCATCGAGAATATGTTGATGAATGAAGTGGCAATTAGACTCAATGTGCTTATTCCGCTCATGGAAAATATCATTGTGAGCAACCTATAATGAGCTTTCATTGTCACATTACAGGGTGATGGCCTAAGAATGATGAACACTCATGCCTACCAGCAACCTCGTAAGTCAAAGAAGTTCCATAACCATGTTGGCTAGCGCTTGGTACTTAACTTTAGTGCTAGAGTGCGCAGTGATAATGTTTCTTGTTCAACAAAAAAAAAATCAGTGGTTGGTCGACAATCTGTAGGATTAGCGACCCAATCCACATGATCAAAAACACATAGCCGTAGTGCAAAATCAAACAAGAATTATTGTCAGTGAGAAATAACGCCTTTTACGTATAGAAGAATATCAAGAACTACAATAAAATGATAGAATCGTGGAGTTGTCATTTATGGCATTTCAAAATATTTTTGAGAATTGTTTGTCCTTGAGAAAGTCTTGTGTTTCGCGGTATATCATGTTAGCACCTACTTGATAGTGTCATAAATTAGCAATGTTAGTAGATTATTAGACATCAAAATATAATGGGAGAATTGTTATGCCAGCTCTAAAAATTTGTCATTTCTTCGAAATCATTCATATAAGTTTTAATGTGCCATTTTCAATCCTAAATATTTTCTCTGTTCTACATATTAAGTTCATTTCGTCACTTGCCCTTGTATATATTGTTGATTTGTCACTAACAAATTAAACTATCATTTTTTTGTGATTAATTTATCGGACGTGGCTATAGTATACATAATTTGGTTTTGTTCATGGTTTATTTTGGCAATCTTTTCTTATCCAATTTAACTGGCAGTGAACAAGAAAATGAAATTGGATTTTTTGGGCTAGGACTGCAATATTTATTTTTTAAAAAATGAATTAGTTTGATTTCAATCTAGAAGGGTTGTTGGGTCGTAACACGAATTTGTTGGGTTAATTTTTCCAATTCTTGAAAACCATTCAAAATTTATACGGGTTCCCATAAAATGTCTTTTTATATAGTTCATATCTTGTCATATATTAATATGAAAAATGCCAACTCCTATGTCAAGTCAGATGAATTAACGACAAAATAAGATGAATTTATAGTGTTAGTGACACATCAATGGAAAATAATGGCAAGCGATGGAATTGACTTTACATGTATAATGGAGCAAATATTTACGATTAAAAAAATCACTATTCAACTTATAGGACTGATTTAGGTGTAACAATTAACTTTTAGGACTACTAATATAATTTCTCCAAATATAAATTCAAAAAATTATAAATATATATTCCAATAAATACTAAAGGCCCCAAAAAATGGTTCTCTTCATACTTGACATCATTTTCTCCTTCACGCTGGTCAATACATGGCTTCTAGGGTTTCTTAGGGTCTTTTGGGTTTTATTTAAATTTTTAGGGATTCTTTTTATTTCTAGAAATATTTAAATTAATATTTTGTTATCTAATAAAATTACTAATGTGATTAATTTATATTATCTAATGACACCGTCAATCAATACTGACATGATATACCGCAAAATAAAAGACTTTCTCCTACCCATTACGGTGCATCAATGTACTCTTAAGGAAGTTGGAACTTAATCAATGCTCCCAATATCGCTGTACTGAGGGGAAGCAAGATTGAATTCAACCACTGCACTTGAATTAATATATTACAATTATTAATTAAAAATAACAGTTGAATCAATTTGAGGTTCAAATTTATAATAACATTATCAGTAAATACAACTACTAATCAATGGTCAAAACGCAGAAGTTCAACCACCAGAATCTCCTAGGAGTAATCAACATACATATTAAAGAGAAAATCCTTTTATTTCTTTTGCCAAGAGACTGACCTTATTAATTGTTAATTGTCAATAGGTTACTTTTATAAACCATCATCTCGTGCTCGGCCGGAATCATGATTCGATTCGACACTTCTTTCCTTTTAATAAAGATTTCAGTTCAAGATGTAAATAATACAGATTTATGATCGGCGGAATTTTTTTATTATAATCTGCTCGAATTCAAATTTATATGATCTATTGGATTTCAGCATACCGAAAATAATTAACAAATGAAGTCACATTAGGTCCATGCATCCACCCGTGTTTTTTATATAAATGGTGCAATGATTCTCTCTTGGCTGTATAATCGCACGATTCTCATCTGATATAAATTAAAATGATCTCGTTGACGGATTCATATTTTTAAAATATATATAAAAAAAGAAAAAATATATATGCAGCCTATCTGTACCTGAATTTACAAGAAATGCCAAATATAAGATTTGTATTTCTTCTGAAGATTCTTGATTTTTTTTATTTTGATATTTGATTTTTCAAGAAGTGTTGGGTCCAAAAAATTGAGTTAATGAAGTCAAATATAATAGTTTAGTTAAAAAAAAATCAAATCATTAAAAGTTATGTAATATTTTACTGAATCTTTAGGTCAAGGGATGATAATAACTCCTTAAATTTAATTTCTGTTGGATTTTTTGGGCCGGGATTCAAATTTTTCGATCTTTGCAAAATTTGAAAATTAACCCGATTTTATGGAGGGCTCCAAAAACCAAAATTTTAAGTTGGGTAGGGTCAATATTTTTGGAGTCTTAAACTTTTCTTTTCTTTTCTTTTCTTTTTCTTTTTTTGCTTGCTCCCCACCCCCCTAGCGATTATACGTTATTGGACAGGACAGAAACTCGAAAGTCGAGGCCGGCGATTTTTAATGAATTATTATTATTATATGTAAATTTATGAGGTTTTTTAAAAATTTTTTATATTTACTCTTAATCCAATTTAAATATTAAAATTTATAATATATGTATATATACACTTTATAAAATTCTTCGAATTATGAGTAAAATAATAATTTCAGTTATTTTTTTTTCGTTCCATATTTATGATTTTAACAGTAAAAATCTTTCGTTAACACTGAAATTCTCCATTATCGCTTCATATCACTCAATATTTATAATTTATACCACAAAAATTGATCATTTTTTTTAAATGTTTCCACAATTTTCTCAATTATACAATTCATGTTCAAGTTTTTAAAATCCTTTGACTTCTTTTGACATTCTCAATTCCTATAAAAAAATCTACTTTATTCACTAGAAGTTCTCATAATTATTCATTATACTTTATTTTTATTTAATTCGAACTACTTATTTTTCATCTACTTTAATATTAAATTTTATTACTTTACTTATTATGTTTTTTAGTTATTTTAAATTTTTATATAATATATAATTGATAATTTTATACGCAGTACAAGTCACGGTATAGTTATTATTACGAAATGATCAAGAGTCAAATAAAAGGACTGGGGAATCGGTCGCCGCAAAATAAAATATGAAAAGAACAGGAATAAAGAAGAGTAGAAATCGCACGTGAGGGTTCCCTAAGCTTCCCTGTCAGAGCCGGTCAAATCATCCTACGGCCTTGAAACCGGCAAACATCTTGGCAATCTCATCAATAAGATTAAAAAGAAATAAGATTTGGTATAATACTATTGTTCTCTCGTCTAAGAAGAAATTTTTAGCTTATTTTATTTTATTATGTGAAGTTATAAAATACTAATTAAAATATGATAAATAAATAAATAAATATTAATAATTCAAAAGTTGTCATAATTAATAGTAATTTGATTTATTATTTCTTATCGCGTCATTGTGAAGATCACTTAAGATTTTTTATAAGCAGAAACCAAAAAATTCTCGATTCGATTATTATCAGTGGAACTGCTTGAACCCATTTATTTTCTGTTCATTGCATCATCTTCGAGGCATATATGTTTCTTTTACATACAGAAAAAAATTAGACTAAAGCTTTTCTCATGCACACCAAGTCACCAACTAGTCATCCCAGTAGGCTACAGTTTTATAAATAAAGAAATTTATGTTTAAAAGAATTTAATTTTTTTTAATAAATCAACTTAACTTTTCTTTTCATTACTCAATTATTCTAATTCAATTTAAATACTTAGAATTCATTAAAAAAACTTTAAACTATTTGAAGTTTTAGCTTTTTTTTTATTTATATCACTATTATTCATAAGTCCTATTTAAACTTTATCTGATTCATAAAAAGATAAAATTCTCTTAGCATGACTTTTCTCCGTTCACAAAAATTAAAACTCAATGTTCTTATTTATAAGAATAAAATACCGAATAATTCGAACCAACTCTCCGTTTCCATTGTCAATCTAACAATATTTCCCCGCAATCATTCATGTTTTCCTCTTCTTTACTTTTCTTTTTTTTTTTTTCATTTGTTTTCTATTTTCTAAGCAAAAGGGAAATTTGGGATAATCAAAAACTAAAGCAAAAGGCATACCTTTCTTTTCCATCGATTCATCCGGAATGAATACGATTACTCGTGTCATATCATCCTCCTTTATCATTTCCAAATTAGCCTTTCTTTAAAAGAAAATTAAATACAAAAATCGAAAATAATTACAGACCCAATAATTAAAATTTAAATTAAAAGACGATAATTTCTAATTCTCTTATATTTTAATAATTTTTTTCTTTTTCGATTTGAAATTGTGGTTCCTCTTATATATAATCTATCTAGTCCCAAGGAGCACATGTGTTGCTTTAAAACAATTCAAATTAAAATGGAGAACCCGCAATGGATTTTGCAAGATTCTGCACGAAGATTTATTTGAAGCAACTTTACAATTTTATAAATCGGTCCATTTGTGGCCGTCTTCGAATTGGGTTCTGGAAGTAGTGCGTGTCGTGGCCAAGAGTTGGATCAGAAATTTTTTTTAAAAAAAAATTCAGTGAGAGATTTCAGCTTTTTGGAGCACTTAGGCTCCGCAGGGGAGGGAGTTTTCTGTAAAATAAATATATCATGTGATAATATATATATATATATTATAAGTTAAAAAAATTCACTAATTTTAAAGTTTTTTTAAAGATTTAAAAATAAAAAATACAATCTTAAAAATAATTAAATTTCACATGGCATACCTGTTAGAGAAGGATTTCTCCCGTGGAGTGGCCCGATGACGTCTCTTATTCCTCAACTTACTTATGGCTTCCTCGACAAACACAAATTTCTTTTACTTTCTTAGAGTAAATCATTCAAAAATCTAATAAATCTTAATGAAATTATTCTAATACAGTTTATTGATTGGTAGGTAAAATATTAATTAAATTTAATATTTTAATATATAAATTTGATATTTTTATTTGAGAGAGGGAGATATTGATTGATTTAATCTAATTCAAATAGGTTCTTGACAACCGGCCACATTTTATTCTCTGTATCAAAAGATTCATCTTGGAAGACTTCCATTTCCTTAGTGGGTCGACTCAGATCGAACTTAAATTAATTAGAATTCATTGAACTTCTATATATTCGATGATACACATCGAAAAAATTGTGTATGATTTCTAAGACCATAAATGTAGTGCAAGCGTTGTTAAGTGCATAAAAGATTGATTATTTGCATGCTTTTCGGGCCTAGATTTGAACAAGATAATCGAGTTTGACTTGGTTTATGTGCTTAATTATGCAATCTTTACTTGTTGAATATAGCGGAGTTAGAATTGAATAAGCGTTAAAAGTCGGGTTTATTTTAAGAATATTGATACTTTTGAGGTATTTTGCAATGTAGATACATAATGGAAGATCAACCGAGCCTCGAAAATGAATCCTGACTGAAGACGTGAAGCTGATCAGAAGAGCAGAACAGTGGGGTCGCGGCACCAATGGAGGCAGTGAAGAGGGACCGCGGCACTGGATCGCGGTCCCAGGCAAATCAGCACCGAACTCTGGAGATTTATTGTCGAATCCACATTAGTCAACCCCAAATATTACACAAAATATTTTTGGGTAGAATCAGAAATATTTGGGGACAAAAGATTGGGATTCAACTCAGTCAAGAAAGAGAGAATCTTACAAGATTTGAAGAAGATTATAATATATTTTCAAATATTCTCTAATCTTTACAAATAGACCAGCAAACAAGTTCTGGAGGAGAATTCCATCCATCCAACATTCAGTTCCAGAATTCTTTTGCGACCTCGAAGATCAAGAGAAGCTCGTGATCAAGAGGAAGGAAGGGGAGCACTTCAAGATGGCTCGAGGCTCGAGAGATCGGCACCGGCTTACCAAGAGTTTTCTCTTTCCCTTTTCTTTTCTATTGATTCACGATATATTCCAACTTTTTCTTCATAGTTGTTTCCAATTCCATCATGAACTAATTCCCTTATTCCTAGGGCAAGCAATGCGTAGAGACATGTGCCGAGTATGACAAAGAGTTGATCATATTATGGGTGGCATCGACAAAGCTCCCTTCTGAGCATGGCATTATTTTACATCTAGGCACAAATACGTAGCAGGATCAGATACAGAGGTAGGCATAGGGGTCCGATCGCTCCCTTTAAACTAGCCTTTTACATTGTTTTTAATTTTTTTTAAGTTCTGTCTCGACTAACAAATTTTCTGGATCCGTATCGCATCTAATTTCAAAGGCATTGTCACTACAAGATTGAAACTTACAGAACCAGTGGGGCGTAATCTAGAATGATAAAAGTGAGCTGGTCTTTTTTTCTTCTTTTTTAATTTTCAAACTTTAGGATGATTATGATAAGGTCCTTTTGGTGGCAGTGAGGCCTACACACAGATCACAACCCCCCAATGTTTTCACTGTAAGCGGCTGAAATTTGTTGATGGCCAGTTCATGTCGCCCGACCGATCTCCTTTTTATCCTATTTGAATCTGAAGCTGGGGTCTATATCTTTTCAGTTATTATTATTTTTTCTGGTCATCAAGATAAGATCGAGAAAGTATTTCATGAAACGGTGTCACCACGTGATAGAGCTAATTTACGTGGTGACACCAATTAATAAGATTTAGTTATTTCTACGGTTATTTTTAGATTTTTTTTAAAAAAATCTTATAAGTAGCTGAATTTTATTGGTTAATGTTACCATATTTACGCTGTCACTTGGTGACACCGTGACACAGGATACCTTCTTGATACGAGGGGATCGGAGGAAGAGGATAAGAAAGGAATTACACTTATGTGAACCACAATCAACATATATATATATATATTTAATATTATATTGAGAATGATGTTACTATATTAAATTCACGTTTCTTTAATTATTTTTTATTTTAAAGCATCTTGGAAGACTAACAACTCGATATGGGAAATAAAGTTAGGAAGGTCTCATCTCATAGTTGGAGACCGGGAGCTACAGCTCGAAAAGATCTCACAAATCGATTATGAAAATTACACCCCCCCACAAAAAAAAATCATAACAATTGTGAAAAGGATGCAGAAAATATATATATATATATGTTATACGTGTATGTGTATATATAACGAACGATCAAAAGGCACGACAGGTGTTGTAATATGCGAAAATTTAAAATTATCACGTTACTGATTATAAAGAATTAACCTCATGAGATGATATCAGAAAACTTGTTTATTACTGATTAGTTTGGTCATTTGTCGTGATGGTGAAAGGAAAAAAGCAATGCAGAGATAGCTGTCAAATTGACATGCCATCATTTCTGAAAGAGATCAGAGAAAATTGACAAACACAATTATCGGTTATAGTTGATATTAAATTTTCCCGTCCACAACTAAGAGTCTCAAACCAATTTCCACCTAAAAATTTAAATTAATAAATAGTAGTACCAAATTTTCTTATAAACTTGAATCATTTCTATTAATTATTCGTTGTGGAATTCGTTCTCAACACCTACCCTCGCGATTGACGTTGACTATGACATTTTCTCTTCCGATCTCCGGCAAGGGGACAAACTACCATGAGATGAGTATTCTCTACCATCCTATGACTAACAATTGATCTCGAATCGAGCATTTTTTCATCCGGTCTCGGGTTTACGGGCTACAAGCTCCACACTCGAGCTTTGTATAGTGTGAATCCATATAATAATTTGCTTTGATACCACATAAAATTTTCACATGGGCCTACGAGAGTCTCGAACACATATCCAACTAAAAGTGTAAGATATAGTTGTTCGATATGGGATTCATTCTCAACGCCCGCCTCACGACTGATCTTGAGCTAGACATTTCTTTTTCGATCTCGGGTAAGAGGACAAACTACCATGATATGAGCCTCCTCTACCATCATCGGGCTAACAACTAGTCTTAAATTGGGCATTTTTTCTTTCGATCTCAGGTTTGTGTCACGAGCTCCATACTCGGACCTGGTATGATGTGAGTCCATATAGTAATCTGCTCTAATACTATATAAAATTTTTACTTGGGCCTTACAAGAATCTTGAGTCCATATTCACGTAAAAGCCTAAACTAATAGGTAATGGTAGTACCTATTTCTCTTATAAATTAGGATCATCTCACATGATAATGTGTTGACACTTGATATGTACCCTTAAATGGTTGAAGATTATCAATAGTGAACGGAAGAAAATAATTGATGATGTGCATGGAGCACAGTGAAAATTTTCAATTTATAAATTGAAAATCAAAATCAAATTGGAAAGCAGAATCGAAAAGTTCTGTTAGAAATATAGAAAAAAAAAAAATATATATATATATATATATATATATTAGAATATACGGTGAATGTAGCGCCTAGCAAATGTAGACGTAAAAGGGCACGTCATGTAATAACACGATATACAGAATCTTACATCGAACCCTTTTTGACTTATCACCCTATGGATTATGTACGGAGAGATATTTTAACTAGCTGTGGTTTAAATATGTGTGTGATTCCTCATTATAAGTTGCATTTGGCATCTTTGACAGATCATCACTTACACTATGTATCATGTTGTTCGTTTCTTCCTCGATTACAAACGAGATTGATTAGCCTGCAAAATGATAAAGCAAATAGAAGCATGAACGGATATTAAGAGTTTCACCGGCAAAACTCGAATTTAAGATAGCGTATATCATTGTATCGACCCCTGCTTGACAAATAATTTACGCTATAAATTATATATGTTAAAGATATTTTAAGATTATTTAGAAAATGAAATATTTCATTGTAAGATCGTATCGATCAATTAGATTAGCTATTATCAGTAGAATTTAGTGATATCGGTTTTGAAATTATTATGATATTTTGAATTATTTGTTTCCCTTTATTTGATTTTCTGAGCGTACAAATAGACGAGTCATTTTATGTTATTTTTGAATCATTCAGTCACTCTAACAAAGTTAGACTCCGGTGATTTTGGTTTATGACATACCACCTTTTTTTTTAATATCTCCACTCTCCTCTCTCATATATTATATAAAATTTATCAACACCATCCATTTCCTTCTCGATTATATTGAGATCTATAAACTTAGAAGATGATAAGAGTAATGGTGAGACAAATATATGGATATCGAAGGCTTCCCTAATGAAAAATCAAACCTAATACATTTTCAATCATAAATCGAGAATGATATTACTGTACCCGATTATGTTGGATCATATAATTCACTATGAGATGGTCCATTTGAGAAGAAACGTGTCTTATAATGTCCATCCTTCTCTATCTCTCTCTCTCTAAAGATTAATTAATAATGTGAAAATATTAAAATCAAGGGGCAAGTGAGTTTTAAAGCTCTTAAAATTAGGGATAGGGCACATGGGAGTGTGAAGAGGAAGATTTTGACCAGAGAGATCGACCCATAGATTCCGGTAGGGCAACAAGCTCTCCTTGATTCATTACATCGAGCCCCCACATCCCCCAACTCTCAAGTACACCAAACTTTATTGACTCCTTCTCCTTCCTTTCTCTCTTTCTTTCTTTTATTTTTTTGGATTATTATTTAATTTGATCCATATTTCATTATACAGAAGGGTGAGTGTCATACCATGATCCTTCTCATTTGTTTTTCCTATGAAACTTCTATGATCTTCTCTATTAACGTTCACAGCCTGTTTAATCTCTTTTTGAATAGATCTAACTAGACTCAAGACCATTAATGTTAAGCCGGGTACATTTATAAGGAGTCACTTATGAGGGTCTCCTAGTTAGACTTTGGGTTGGTATCCCAAAAAGAGCCTTTGCTAAATTTAATCATTCTCTTGTTGATAAAGAGGCACTGTTCATTGAGGTGCAAGCTATGATCATAATATCTACTTGCATGCTTGCATATGGGTTTGTCTTTCAATTTTACTAGTGTTGCCCTAGTCTCGATTCCATGTATAGGTTTACCCAAAAGACATTCGATGAACTATAGATCTGTCAGCAGAAAATTGGTTCGAGTTCAATGGATAATGTTTGAAGTTAATCGGTTCTAGTCCATCCTAATGCTAGTAAGTATATGCATTGGGCAAAACCTACATAAAAAGGATAATTATCTTGTACAACTCAAGATTTCTTAAGATATGCGTATAGAGTTATATGTTGGATATATTTGCCATATTTGAGTAAGGAGTTAAATATCCTTATTAAGTGAAATAATATCTCATAAATTGATATTTAAGTGAAATTTTACAAATTTTATGGATAAATGATAATATGTTTTTGATAAAAGAATATATTAAGAAATGTTAATTTGAGGGCTACATATAGAAAGATTAGGAATGGGAAGATCCTCTTAAATTTCACTGTTTACTTATCTGTTTTGTCTATATATCGATGTGTTCGTGTCGGAGAAAGTTCTGGAGATCAATGTTTGTGATAGATAGATAGGCATACAACATAGTACCAGTGTACCACGCTTAATTTGGAATTAATACGTCTTTTTTCCGATTCTCACTAGTTAAATTTCTCATATCCGTGTTCCTATCTTTTCCATGTGCTTAGTGACAAAGCTCATTTATATGATAAAAAAGCTCGTCATATAATTAGACACATGTTTTTCTTCCATTTAATCTAAGTATTTTTCACGAACATGAGTCAGTTGAAATGGTTTTAGAGAGTTTTCCCTTAGCAAATCAACTGATTTAAACTTATATTAAGCATGGTCTATTAGATTTTTGAATATCATATAAAAAAAAAGAGCGTTTTCCACCTCGTGTCTCAAATCTCAATCAAAGGAAAAGTGAAACATGCAATTCATGTGTAAGGTCAATTTGTATAGCCCACTAATGTGCAACTACATGGGCATTATATATAAACCCTAGACATGCAATTGGTAATAATGATGAAGCACAAAAGAGTTCCTCTCCTTGAATAGCTTTCACCATTAAAATTAAAAAAAATTAAATAAAATAATCAGGAAAGCTTTCAACCTGATCTGCCTCTCCCATGGGAGGATTCAGGCCCCCAATTATACATCAATCATATAGAGGATTAATTTATACCATCTTCTTAACATAAACTAGCCCTAGTTCTCCCCACTTTTCCCTCTTTTCGATGTCGAATTGGCCAACCCCATTTGACTATTAGAGGCTCATCGTCCATCCAAAAGAAAGATCGAATCTTCGTGCATTGTGCCTCTTAATATTCAATTCCATGCACGCTTGAGCTCCTTCCTTCCATCCAATGGTCTCGATGCGTTGGATGAACTGAATCATGTGCTATATATTTCGTGGTTGTCCGAAGGCAATGACCTACACACACACACACACAGAGACACATGCACACATCCTGGTTTTGAACGAAAGAGTTCAACGTATGTTGAATAATCGATGAAACATGGTGGTGTTGATGCTATCGATATGCCAGGACATATTCAAAGAAAATTATCTGTGAAAAGACTCGGTAATTGTTAGATTTGATTCTCAATCCGAGTTTTAATCTAAAAAAGTTTCATACTTTTCTTATAATCATCATCTACAAGGATGGAAAAATAAACTATGAATCAAGTTTTAATATACATAAATTTGCATATAATTTTTGCACTTTTTTCAGTAAATGGAATTTTCGTACTTGAAATATTAAGATACGTAAGAACTTCTTTCAAAAGGTTTCTCCTTAAGCGTAGTGTTCAAGGGTAAAGAAGGGAATTACGGGTGGAGCCTTTTCTGTGAATGTATGTATTAGATCATACATCAATAATATAAGATAATAATTCCAAGTTTATAAGATGATTGGATACTGCCACCTAAGAGTTTAGACTTTTGGACGAAAACGACACCGGCCTCTTATAAGGCCCATTAATAATAATATAACTTATGAGTGTGTGACCAAAGTAATTTCTGATGTAAATTCGGATCTGTTCCCTGTAGTCTCCTTACTAACATAAGCATGCAAATCTGGCAGTGGCCCTCTAGGCCAAGTCACCTACTTCACCAAATGGCCTACTTACAACAACACACAATTCAACAATATGAACTTTGTCATCTCATCTGACCTGTTGTGAGTGGATCGCAAATTGGAAAAAACTGGTCAATTGAATCAAAACTTATTTCAGACTATCCAAAGCCCGTCGATTGAACCCCAAAGTTCTGTTAAAATGTCATGAATAGTGGATCGTACAAGAAATTGAGCAAATTCGCTCCTCCAAAGTCTAAGTTATGTGGAGATGATATTTAATTTTATTATAAATTTGGGATGATTGTTTAATTGTTTTTATTATTTTTTTCCTCTAATTATTTATAGGTAAATAAGATAAATTCCAAATAAAAGTTTCCAACAAGATACATGACAGATTCCAACATTGGATCTAAGTTCAACATTTTTCTATTAAGATATAAAGTATATGGCATTTGCAGCAGTGTCATCTCATATTCATAGACACACGGACCACATCATATGTATATGGAAAAAAAATCATAAATGATGTTATCTTATAATAACGCGATGAGAAAGTATTGTTTAAATTAATTTAATTAGTAATATTTATACTGATTGTTCGAGTGGTTAGTACTAATTTGTACATTTATTACATTTTAATTGGTATTTCGTTACATAACGTAGTGAGATAAGATTATGTAAAAAAATTTCATATGTACGTGTGTGTATGTTTTTCTTTAATTCTATGTTTTATTTATAGTTAATTCATGTCAGTGTTGAATGATTGCATCCACTTTTGATGTGAGAGAGACTCGAATCTTACAAGGGTCCACGCCCTCTCATGCAATTCCGATGTGGAGTTCCTTCCGATCCACTGGCCCGAAATATAATTTCTAAAATTGATTGATGAGCTGAGCCCAAATCATCTCTCCACTCCACCTTCCTTGATAATTAAATAAAACTAATTATCTCTTGATTTGAACGACAATCTTTGACATTAGTGCCTGTTTTTATGAGAATCTCATGTTGGACGACCGTTGATGTCACTATCAAGTTTAAGTGGTACCACTAATCAAACTTTTGAATTATTATTTTTGTTGCATGTTTGTTGTCCGGTTACGAAAAAAAGTGCATGACCCTATAAAGGAACATAAGGAACAGACGCAAAAGAAGAATACCGAGAGTCCCTCTGTAATAATTAAAAATTGAATGTCTTAATCCCAAGTAAAGGATATTTCTAATGACACCAAATTTCTCGTTTATCTTTAATCTTTTTGTGTTTAAATCAACGTGGATTGTATCAAGGAATACACAATGGAAAGGGGGAGATTGAGATTGAAATTTCTCTAACAGGCCTCTCCCCCCGGTGAAGGGACTTGATTTTATGCTGGACAAGACTAGTAAGTCTAGAACGGGCCATTCCAGAAAGTCACAAATGTGTCTAGATCTATGCAAAATAACAAACTTAAGAAATTTCATTTGGTACGGGAAAATATTCATAAAAATATAATATATGAATAAAATACGTACAGGTGATAAGTCGTAGAGATAGAGTTTTAAGTTTTCTAAAATACACCGCGGCGAGAAATAATGATTCAAAGGGTTTCTTGATTATGTCATGTCATAACCAATCTGTTCGACTTTATCTGCTCGAAATCATGACTGCCTTGTATTAATCATAGGGGGAGGAAGATTAAGACGTCCAATTGATTTGCTATGGCATTTAATTATGCTCAATAATGACCAAGGTCTTTTCGTTCATTCGTGACTAACAAGTGCTCTCTCCTCTGCTTCCTTTTCCCATTCCCTGCAAAAAGAAGAGAATAAACTGAAAAAGGAACCCGCTAGAAATTAGGCTTTTAAATTTGAAGACAATTTAGCTTTGGTCATATTAGGTTTCCTTGGGATGGTTTTAAGAACATATGAAGGATCCTTGATGGCCATCATCACTGCCACCACCTCCCTCAACTAATGAAAGAGTCCAAATTAAATGATGGAGAAATAAGATCTGATACAACAGTATTATTCACAATTTAGAATAAAATAAACTCGGGTTTGATTCTGACCAGTAGGATATTTCGTGTTTCTCTTTTTCTCATATCTTCTTCCGGGTTCACAAATATCATTTATAACCAAAATTCACTTTTTATGTGATTTGATGAGTTTATTGTCCTATTTTTGAATCTCATCTTCTCATCTGTCAAAAACATTTTTTTAGGAATATATTCTTCCGGCCTATAATTGGAGGATATCGACTTCGTGAGTTATATTAGATCTTTCTTGATATGATGCTGATGGAGTCAATGTAGAGCACTAATTATTCAGTCTATCTGATATATTTGTAGTTGAACATAAAAATCCTTATATTATATAGCAGGATAATTGGATCGTCACTACTTATACCATCCTTTTGCCTATTAAAAAAGAAGTGTTTTCTAATAACTATATATCACATGTGTAATACAATGTGCTAACCTTTCTCTCTATATATTTTGTAAAATTACCACATGGCAAGAGTCTTGAATCTATTTCCACCTAAAAGCCTAACTGATAGGCAGTAGTACATATTTCATTTATATACCAGGATCATTTTATTTTATTATTCGATGTGGGATTTTATTCTTAATACCAGCCCTCATGTAGCTGAGGATTTCTCTTTCGATCTCGAGCAAGGGGGATAAACTACTACGGCTAACAACTAGCATCGATGGGATATTTTTCTTCTGATCTCGAGCTATAATCCCACGAGTTCCACACTCGTGTCTAGCATGATGTGAGCCCATAAGATAACCTGGCTCTCATATATGTAAAACATCAACCTGACTCGCAAGATATTGAGTCCATGTTCAATCCAAAAGTTTAAGCAAATAGATTGTAGTACCCACTCACCTTAACTCAGGTTTCAATACCTTATTTGACTGATGCAGGTTTGGTCCTTAACACACACATGTATATGTATTCTCCATGTGATTAATATGTAATTCACTTGATTCATACGCAAATTTTGGATATCTCATTTGACCATCCCAACTTCACCAACTTTTTACAAATAGTCCTGACCCCGATGGATATAGCCCCATCATATCGTAATCCCAAACTATGTCCCCAATCTGACCTAAGCTCGACAACGTTAGCGAAAATCTCTGCGGAGCTGAAGGGAAATCTTCACCAGATCACGTTGTGAGTTGGATTCATTATGTGTGTTTCATCACCTTTTTGTCATCTCAATGTGGTTAAGATGTTGACATAAATTTGTTGAGTAGAAAGCAAATGCAAACCCAACCAACTCCACCACCTTCGGAAAGATTAATGATTACAATATTTGCATGTGACTAAATTATCCTCTCCAGATGCGGTTAGTGCTCCTAATTGATCGGCCAATCAAATCCTAAGATCTTTGTCGTCACCACCAAAACTCCTTTGTCTTTCTTCCTTTGTTTTTTTCTCCTCGATTTTTAATTTCTTTTTTTCTTTGGTGAAGTTGGGATGATCCCTTTTTGGAGCCATGATCTAGGGCGCCTTGAGGTCTCAAATTATCGGGACTTCCACGGCGACCACTTCGGATTAAGCTGTAAAGAGCCATGGTTGATAGGACAACAGTATTTGTGTCCATACCGATTTTCAGTGGTCTGTACCAGAACTAGGGGATATAAAGAAGTATAAGAAAATCTGAGACGAGAATTGAATTTGAAACCTTTTAATTTCCGATGGAAGGCAAGGTATTTCTCAATTTACAGAAGAGTATCTTGATTCCTTAAACAGGTAAGACTAGATATTGATTCGAGATAATTACGTGTTTATTCATGTTGGGAGAGTTTTATCTCTTTAGTGGCCAACTCGATTAGAACCTGAATTAGTTAGGTTTTATCAGACTTATGAATACCGGGTGGAATATAATAGGAAAAATACGCAAATCGTCCTACTTCATTGAATCAGGAATGGGATTGAGGGTAGTTTTGGGCTCAAGAGGGCCCATTAGTAAAGCAATGACGAGCCCTTATGAAATAATACACAGGCCGTTTACCAAAGGAATGTTTTCTAGGGGGATCCACCCATCAGAGCACTCCTATTTTGGTGCACTTACTGCTTGAAATTAGGAGCAGCAATGGACCGAGTCGGGATTGGTATTCAAAGATTCATGACCTGCAACGGGATCGACAAGAGCTCACTTACAACCTGATATATGTGTTGTGTAAATAGGGGTGCCCGCAAGTATGCGTATCCCAATTAAGTAATAAGGAGTTAATAGAGTATCGTTCCCACGGGGATTCTCCTATCAATCACTAAAATTAGCACAATTAATTTCAAGCCAAGTCAATCGAATAATTAAGCAAGAAGCAAGTAACAAAAAGAGAAAATAAACGAGCAAGAATCAAGCAATCAATGAAAAAACTCCTAGGGTTCACAACTTCACCGATTCTAGTCTTAAGCAAAATCCTTCTCTTATAAAATTAACTCTACCTTGTTATTAATCCAGGGTTCTTGGGTTTTCCCACTATCATCTTACGCACCTTTCAATGTCATAAGAATGTACCTAAGCGAAAAACACTAATCTACTCTATTTATAGGTAATTAATTTTTCTATCTCTCTATGCGCTCGCACAAATAATTTTACTTCCCGGCGTAAGTTAACCTAGACTATGCAATTTCTAACATGACCTCGATTCCCACTCTCGAGGCTACTCTTCATCCCAGGATCATTTCTAGAGGTGGTCAATTCAAAAGAAAGCATGAAGAACTAAATATGCATAAATAACACCTAGAATGCATACCTCAAT
This sequence comes from Lagerstroemia speciosa, assembly GCA_037672795.1. Lineage (NCBI taxonomy): Eukaryota > Viridiplantae > Streptophyta > Magnoliopsida > Myrtales > Lythraceae > Lagerstroemia > Lagerstroemia speciosa. The sequence goes on along the minus strand of CM075294.1, from coordinate 114,476 downwards.
AGAATCATTCACATGAGACAAAAGAACTTTCCTTAAAACATCGAAAAGGTTCCATTGATCCCCGTATGAAGTTAGAGGGTTTAGTTCAATATCATGATAGAAAATACAAGAGTCGAAAGTAGGATAGCATTATGAAAGCAAGAAAGGATAGAAGGAACCTAGATAGTGGTTGAGCCGAATCTCTCGATTAGGCCTCCACAATCTTTAAGCGCGGCCCTTCTTTCTTACCTTAAGCCACAGCCTTCCTTCGCTCCACACGCATAGATACGACACCTAGGCTAGATCGTGATCGAGGGTGAAGAATCATCGACAAAGAGATCGTGGCTCGAGTAGTTCTTTCTTTCATGATTCTTTAAATATAATTTTTTCCCCTTTTATCTCAATGTTGTTTGAGTCATCAACTTATGAACTAATTTTATCTTTCCTAAAGAGATTAATGGAACCGGAATCTTTTAATTTTTGGCCAAAATAAACCTTTCATTCTTAAATCTGTGCTCTTTCCTCTACGTCAATCACTCAATCCAAATTATTTATGTCTACCTTGTGCGAAATGGTAAGCCATTAGATCCATAATCATCAACCTTGTTTTGTCTCCCTCTCTCTAGGTTAATTGGTTTGAGTTCACTTGTCTGAATACGAGGAGATTCTGCAACTTCTGGTATTCGATTGTGTTCAGATTAGGTTTTCACGGAATGATACTCGATTAATCATTTTACTAATTGTTTCGGCACGTGCACTTATATATCGGTACAATCTATATTCGTGAACATTAGATTTTCGTATAGATCTCAAACGCCCATTGACATATCACTCTTGTTGCACATCACATTTTTTGTATCGAGGTTGTTCGTGTGATGCTTCGGCGACCCTTCTTCTCTTAATGGCACGAAACACCACAGAATCTCGAGAGACGAACCGTGGCGAAGTTCATAGAAGGTCAAGGTCTAGAGTCAATGTAATTAGTAAGCTGTTGGAAGATGCATTAAAGCCGTGCAATTGGCAAATGTGAAAACATCTCAATGGGGAATGCAAAATTTTGTGATCTAGCCTTGCTTGAACTGCCATTAGAGAGCCTAATACTGTAACCACAGATTCCCTTCGTTTCATCGAGCTTGCAACGAGAGCCAGCTCTAATGGCTTTCCATCGAGCTTTCAAATCTTCCAGTTCCTGCTCGGATATGCTATGCTCTCCAGCGGCTTTTGCCAAGTACCATCTTCATCAACATCCCTAACAGATCCTGGGAAACGAAACAGATTTACACTTCATCTGCTGCAAATGTTCAAAACCACGGGCAACACTGATTTTGTCGCCAAAGTGGTACTGTCCCCTGCATTCCTGGGCAAGACACACCAACATATTATTTCTCAAGTAGAAACTTTTTATTTTTAATATGTATGTGTGTATGCATATTGATGTATTTCAAGTTTGCGTTGGGCCTTCATGTTTATCATAGAACCCCAAAAAAAATTTAAATTAAATTGAGCCAGTTATATAAATGCATGTATTATGGATCACGAAAGTGTGCTGCTCGACTTAGCTAATGAAAAGCTATTTCAATAAGCATTTAATTACTGCCTTTGCTCCTGTACTAATGTGCAAGACAAATGTGAAATCATTGTCCGGAAATTCATCCGGTTGAATAAATTAATTTAGTAAAAGCAAGGAGTATTTCTCCAGTTAAGGTAAACACACCAGAGTTTAACGTTTTCCTTTGACAAAGCATGCTCTAGTAAGTACGGGAGCCAACAATAGCCAAAGGAAAATCACAAGAAAGCGCTTTAGAAAGTGGTGAATGTTAATTAAAGATAGCATTGCAGATAAAATCACAGAAGAATGCCCGTGCACATTCGGAAATGAGATGTTAATAGATGAAAAGAATTAAGAGAGGATAAGCCCAATTGGTTATGCTTAAAGTCCAGACCTTCTTCCATCACATAAGAGACGATCCAGATTAAGGTTTAAGTAGACGACTGCCACCCAGCAAATAAAGAGAAGAAAATTAGATGAGAAAATTGAAAATTTTAAATAAAAACTTGAAGAAAAGGAGAAACAAATATGCATACGGATGAATACTCGATCATAGATGGAGAATTTTCAACTGTTTACCCCCAACCGCCTTGCATATGAACATCAACAACAATTTCTTTTGTCGCCACGAACAAGAAATTGTTGTAAAAAAATCATGTCACTCAAGAAAATAAAAAAGAATCGAAAATCTGACCAAAATCAAAGAGGAAACTGCAATCATGCGAAGAAACATCATGTAATATTTGGTTCACAAGTGAGAATCCAAATGGAGAATTTAGAAAACCAGTGGCTGCAAGGGAGCATCTCAAGGAGATGGAAGACCACAAACCTCAATACAGATTTGGGAGACACTGATGAAAGCAAAAGAGGCTTACGTTGACATGCGTAACATCAGAGTGTTTGGCGTGCACGCGCTCACTCGTGTGACGGCTTTAAAGAGCTGAGCTCCTCAGATGTCTCTTCAGTTCCACACAACTGACTCAAGCTCCGACCGAGATGATCGGAGATTCAGGAATTGGAACGACATCAAGTGAAACATTCATCACTGGAGCTCTCAACAAATTCAACGAAAATCAGAAACAAAATTTCGAGAAAGAAGAAAAGCCAGGGCAGGCGAATGATCGATCTCTCTCAATCCGGAATCAAAACGGAGAAGTACAGGAAAACCAGTCGAAACCCTAGAGGAAGGCCCAAATTTTTGCCTTCATACCCAATGTGAGAATTGTTGACTCGAAAGACATTCAAACTCCAATCAGGAACATCATTCCCTCAGCATAAGCTGCACTTCAAATATCTGTATATTCTATTGTGTAAAACCTCTCCCTTTCCTCTACAAAGCTCACTCCTCGAGTCCAGTAAGTTTCGAGCTTGCAGAGTTCTAGGACGATTGGAGGAGCTTCTTATAGTCCTGGAACGTCCCATCGAATGGTGTGATCTTTCCTTCGGATACCACCCACAGCTCCTCCACACTTCCCGATATTAGATGCTCGTCGTGACTAACCTGTGAAAGGGGGGAGACCGAGAGGGATTCATTATCAGTCAGGATGAAGTTTGAGTTCCCGACTTATAGATTTGGAGAGGGGCAGACAGTACCATCAGAATTCCTCCTTGGAACAACACCAGCCCTTGAATTAGTGCCTCCACAGCATCCAAGTCCTATATTCAGAAGTCAGAACAAACTTCAGTCACTCTCATCAGAAGTAGAGACTCTGTTTCGCACCATCTCAGTAATTAGTCAGAAAGATGGTTGAACCAATACAGATCTCTCATTCTATTACACCATGCCATCCTACCTATGACCCAGTTTATCCTAGCTAGGCTCGATCACAGACTGGACATGAGTGGCTCAGCTCAAAATATACATCAGTAAGGATAATATTTTGCAATTTTCTTTTATTAATTTCCTAACATTAAGGTACTCCTCTTTTTGGTGGGCATGCACGAGAGCAGGCAGGGCCCTAAAAATCCACCTCAACCTAAACATGGAACACGACCAGGACAATCCAAGCTGCACGAATGACCCTTAACTGTTGGATGTACAAGTCTCAAATACACTGAGAAGCAACAGACACATGACTTGAGAAGCCACATTTGACTCTGCCATTCTGAACAAGTTGGGATTGAAGACCCCAGTTGAAATCCTTAACTAAGCATGCATAGTATTTTTTTGAATGAGGAATGAGCATACAAGGTTGAGTGTAAGAGTGGCAATTCACATACCAAATGATTAGATGGCTCATCAAGTAGAATTATGTGAGGCTTCTTGAAAGTTATCTTAGCAAATGCAACTCTGCTCTTCTGCCCACCTATTGCATCAAGTGGAAAACAGTAGTAGGTTACTCAGCAGATCAAAAAATGAGTTGGGAATTGGCAACCAACGCAAAAGGGGACGGGGGCAATACCAGACAAAGTATACATTGGCTGAAGTGCAAGATTTCCAGCAACTCCGAGAGAACCCAAGTGAGAACGAAGCTTCTGTTCAGGTACACCCTACAAGAAGACATGAAAGACTTTATTTTAAGAGATAAAGGTGCCTCAGGAACAAAATCGAAAGCATGAATTCTAATCTAGTTGAAGGATGAAATCCCCTTTCAATAATCACCCAAATCAATATCTTGCTCCCTCCAATTCAATATACACTTGGCCAAGACATGTAGGTTTTTTAGCTTCAGCTGCCGCACATCCATATATACCTTTTTAAATAACTACCAAATAATAGTTTAAGTACATCAATTATTCAAATGAGAAGAGGAAGTTCAATGGGTAACAAATAGCTAATTTCAAATGAATATTGACTAAAAAATTCAATTGCCTGCAAATCTTTAATATTCAATAAATTGCCAGGTACAATTATTTGAAGTTTCATGCAATAATGAAATTCCATGTAGAAGCTTGTATATAACTGCAAAATGTTTTTAAAGAATGGATATTTTGATTTTTTTTTTAAAGAAACTCAAAATGAACTTTGCAAAAGAAGATTTGGATAATTAAAAATAACATTCTGTTGTCAACTTGGTGAATAGCTGCCACAATTTTTTATTTGATCCAGTCAAAGTTAATATCAGAATTGCTCAAATAATAATAATAATAATAATAATAATAATAATAATAATAAATTCTTCAGCAAAAATAATAATTTTATTATTACTACTACTACTACTATTATTATTCATAAATTTCCCAGCTAGGGCTATCTACCCAGTACATAGAGCTGCTATCCTACATCCTAAGCAAAATTATCAAATAAGAATATTCAAGGTTACATTCTACAACTAAAGACAAATGCACACATTCCAAACTCAGCTAGATTCACATACTTATTTTAATCTTGAGTAGACTATTTTAAATAACATTTCTTCTTGATCAATGCGGATGTCGATGTGGAGATGTCATTCCTACATCACTCTTAGGAAAATAGTAACTAAAAGATTTTGACAAAAATATCAGGAAACAATTTGACCATGACTGTTCTTGTTTAAGTAGCGATATAGGATATCATATATTTCCCTGTATTAGATCTCAATAAGAGTATACTGCTTTTGGAAAGAACAAATTCTGCATATGAACAAGGACTAAACAACTTACTGGAAAGCAGCGCATCATATATAGGAGTGGACTTGATGACAGATCTAGCCCATCAACATGGTGTTGACTAAAAACAGCTATACGGACCTGGAGAAAACCAGCTTTGATCCGCATCAGAACGAAATATGAGGAAAAAAACTCAGAACTTGTATAAAGCTGGATTCACTAATCTACTATCCAGATCAGTAGAATATATAAAATATACCAAGCTAAGACAAGACCAATAGTTACATACTTAAGGGGAAAAGGAATATATATATATATATATATCTTACTGTAGGAAGTTGAAGATCAATTAACCACCAAGCAGCCAACAAATGATTCAAGAATTTTACATAAACTGACATATGCACAGTTCATATAGTGGGAAATGCATACCTTCGCTGAACGGAAAACTGTACCAGAGCTAGGCTGTAGCTCTCCCGCGATTAATTTGAGAATTGTTGATTTACCAATACCATTTGGTCCCACCACTGTGAAACAATTCACAAAGCCCATTAATGCAAAGAAATAATCAGCCAGCACAAGATTACATAGATGAAATAAATAAAGAAATGATCCTTACTTGCAATTCGACTGTCTAGATCGATGCCAAAATTCAGGTTCTTGAATAATAGTGGTCCACCAGGATAACCAAACGATGCATCACTAAAATCAAACATGCAAAACATCAAAAGAGAATCCAAGAAAACAAATTCAACTTTAAAACTTAAACAAGAAAAATTTGGAAAGAGAACATAAGAACCAAATTCACCAACCTCTGCATTTTTGGAATTGGAGAAAGAAATACAAATAAGATTCATAGAAAAGGAGTACGCTTAAAGGTTTTAGAAGGTTTTGGGAATATCAATTGAATGAAAAAATCATAGTCATTGAAGTCCAAACCTGAAACTTATTATGGGAGGACCAGGCCGATCATCTGGAGTTGGAAACTCAAATTTGTAGCTGCATATAGGAAATGTTGATATTATACATGCATGTCACACGGACGTCCACAAAAGAGTAAAAACACTAACTCAGCAAGCTTACTCTGGATCATTGACAACTTCATCCACATGGCCCATACGCTCTAGTGCCTGAAATTCAATGAATAATAAGGTAAGTTAGCAGAAGAATAGAAGCTGGTGCTTTAGCTTGATAAATTGAACAACACTCAAGAAAGCTGACTGGTGAGTTTGATTCTCAAAGCAGGGAACACTATTGCTTATAAACACCTTGATTCTTGACTGTACGAGAGAAGCCCTCTTTGCATTATACCGAAATTTATCAATGAAGGCCTGCAACAAAGGGAGAAACCAATGAGGCAAAATCATACAGATGGTTTCTAATCCTTATAATGCATGCAAATGAATTATTCTGTGCTAAAATCTAAGAATATAGAATATCTTGACAAAGGTAGCGTCAAATGGCAGATCAGAATTCATTCTGTTTTTAAAATATCATGCTATATGAACACACAATTTGTTTTTACTTCACAAAATGGACTAAAATGATTTCAACGTGTCAAAGTCGCACAAGACGTAACACCCAAAAGAAAATGAAGGATCAAAGAGCACCAATAGACAAGACCTTCTGCATAAACATTAACAGTGTATAAGCAGTAATGCCAATACCAGTGGGAAAACAATGCTAAACTAAGCAAGAAGCAACTTCAGAAACATAAGGAAAAAGCAACTTCAGAAACAAAGTTCAGACAAGCAGATATCAACGATAGGACATGTAATTGTGTCAATAGCATTATCTTCGTGCATGGAACCTGCATATGGGCCCTCGCTTTTTCATTAGCCTCAAAAGCTTTCTGTTGGTTCTTAATCTGTTCCTCGCGTGTCTTTTCAAAAATATCATAATCCCCTTTGTATGCGGTTAATTTTTGCCCATGCAAATGAAGGATATCAGTCACCACCTGACAATATAAAGCAAATTAAAAGATAACAACAATGAATTCAGTGGACAGAATATGAATACATTCATAAAACGATACAACTTATAGACATGGAAAAGATATCCAGAGCAGTACGGTGTTCAAGAATTCCCTCGCATGAGAAACAACAATGAAAGTCTTTGGCCATTTGAGCAAATAAGCCTCCAGCCACAGAACAGCATGAAGATCCAGATGGTTCTGCAGATAAAAATAATACACATAATAAGGCAACTGTTTTACAAAAGATATCAGTCACTTTAACAGATAATATTAACACAAATACTCACAGTGGGTTCATCAAGGAGCAACAAGTCAGGCTCTACAAACAGCGCACGAGCCAGAGCAATTCGCATACGCCATCCTCCAGAGAATGTCTTTGTAGCTTTTCGCTGCATTTCTGGAGAGAAACTCAGACCCTGCAAAAGAATTTATGTCAGTTCCCACTACTGTGAACTCCATCAATGACCTGACAAACCATCCAAACAACAATAGATGCACAAACATGGATAATGCATAAATTGCTGTTCTATCCATGAAAAGAGATGCACAAATGACAGTTAACAAAAACAGATAAACCAAATGCAAACAGGAATCAAGGGCAATACTTCAACATAATTCCATACTAAAATCAATACAAGTTGTTTTCACAGGTCATGTGTCCCAATATTACTCTTTTAAATGAGCTCCACTTAAGCTATCCACCTGCATGGTTTTATTTAACACTGTATGCTTAAATGTCAGGAGCATCCTCAGCAAAGGCAGTGCCTGGCATAAAATCTTCCAATAATCTACTCTATACAGAAGGTATCAGCTTCTAAGACTCTGGAACGTCTGTGTGAGAAGAAGAAGAAGAGAGAGAGAGAGAGAGAGGCTCACAGCAAGAATGGAAGCTGCCCGCGCCTCTGCAGAATAAGCATCTATAAGCTCAAGCCTCTTGTATATCTCTTCCAGTCTTTGTGCAATGACATCAGAACTTGGTCCATTAAGATCCCCATTGCTCTTGCCACTTGCACTAGCAAATTCCAGATCTCTCTAAAAATTAACAAACGAGTGTAACTGAAGAGAAAGAGGATGACATCATATATGAACATTGGAAATTAATGAAAAAAAGGGAAAACAAAACAGAAAATGGGAAAAAGAATTCTGGTGCAACACTAGGTAACTTGAAGTAGCCATTATTAAACCTGCTGGTCAAGTAAGCGGGATTCTTCTTCTAACAGCTGTGTTCTTTCAATATCAGAGTTAAGAACGCATTGCAAGGCCGTCGTATCATCACCAACCACCTCCTGCTCAACGTGCAATATCTGGCAGTTATGAGGGATACCCTCAATGGCATGCATAGCCAAGTGCCTGAGGAAAGTTGTCTTCCCAGTTCCATTTCTTCCAATTAACCCTGCAAATCACATGCTTCTTTTATTCCATGTTCCTCAACGGCCACTTCCTTGGTCCTATATCAAATAGCATGACCCTGAACACTTCACAATCGATGTGAACTCACCATAATGCCTTCCATAGGAAAGTGTGACAGAACCATCTACAATGAGGTCACGACCACCCACGGAAACATTAAAATTTTCCAAATGGACGTCCCTGAAGGCTGGTCCACCGCTGTTGTCGTGGTTCACACAAATAACAGGCATTCCTGCTCTAACTGCTTCCATTTCGGCCACATGCATCTGATATTGAGCCTGAACGAGCAGCAAGACAACAGTTGGACCGAGAATTAGATAGCCACATCATTACCCAGTACATCCCAGTCAAAACACACAATTTTCGGGTAAAATTCTGAGAAGCAAATAGCAACCAATGAATATTTCAATTTCTTATTGAATTGTTACCTCTCTCTGTCTCTCTTCCTTCCTTTTTCTCCTTTCAATCTTTGCTTTGTCCCGCTCGGATAACAAAGGGCCATCCAATACCTCTTGCTTCTTCTTCGGAACCACCTCCTCATCCATTCCATCGTCCATTCTAAATGGCGTCGCAAGGCTCCTCACAGTCGGTTTAGCTTTGACCAGACCATGCTTTCCGAATCTCTCCGTGATTCTACTGCACGCCTATCGTGAATCATAAACCTATTATGCCCATGAAAATGGTGCACGCGATGACAAACTGAGAATGAACATTCCAGAACAAACAAGCAACTCAATTGACCGGGAGCAGCTACGGAGGAGAGAGGGAAGGCCATGGGTATTGAGACAGCGTTTAGCAATTAGGCAATACTATTAACTCACTCGGCAATGGAATGGTAAGTTGGAACTAACCAGTCGAGATTCCTCGAAGTCGTCGACACACTCAGCTCCAACAAGTAGCTCGCCGATGGCCTCGAAAGCGCCATCGCCGTCGAGGCCAAAGTCAAAGTCGTCGTCGGCGAGGACGTTGACGATGTAATCGATGATCGGCTGATCCACATCCTGGAGTCTCCGGCCAAGCACCTCGTGAACAATGGAGCTAGCCACCTCCGTCATCTTCTTCTTCTTCGTCCCCTTCAACCGGGCGAGCTGGAAGAGGGTTTCTGAAGCTCTATTTGCCTCCTGGTGACGGCTGATACACGAAGGAGCCCATTTAACCGGCCCATCCTTAGCCCAACCTTATCTTCACCTAGGCCCGGAGACGACCCGGAACGGAACCGGGATTGGACCTGTCAAAAGTGGCCCGGATCGTTGAGGAAGCGGCTTCTGATCCGGTTCCCTTAAAAATTGACCGTTCTACTTTCAGACAGTTAAAAAAGAGTAAATAGACGATCCCGACCCTGAGAAATGTACCGCATATCAAGTTAATCTTTTTTTTTCTAATTTTATATATTAATATCATCCTTCTAAACATTGATTAGATCCTTCTGAACGTCAATTAGATCCACTGAACATAAATTAGGTCATCATAAACATCCATGTAATCCTTAACATTTTTAAAAACTCAACATGGTCATTTTCGTTCATCAAATTCATCCTTCCTTCATAAATTCATTTGTTTTAAACATAAAGCTCGTTGAACTTCAATTAAATGTGTACATTTGGTTGCATTTGATTATTTAGTCCATCATCCTTCAAAAAAGTCGATAAACATCAATTTCATCCTCGATCTCTCTCTCTCCCTTGCCCTCTTTCCCTCATTCACTCCCTCTCCGTCTCTCTCACCCCATCTCTCTCTCACCTCCTCTCTCCCTTCTTTCCCTCTATCTCCCAATCCCTCATGGTGTGTGCTCATGTATATTAGGGGGAGAGGGAGAATAGTGAGGGAGGGAGGGATGAGAAGAAAGAGATGAGAAAGATTAGGAGGAAGAGAGATATGGCAATGATTGAGAGAAAGAGGAGTGAGAATGATATGTATGGATATATATTAGGGGGAGAGATGTTGGAATGATGGGCGGGGATGGATGAGAGTGATGCGAGTGGTGAGAATTATGTGTGTGTATGTGTATTAGGGGAGGGAGTGGGAAGAAGAAAATATGAAGAAATAATAAAATTTTGAACTCTCAATAATCTATTTGAAAATGGTTCATTTATCATTTTAACGCCATTATTATGTCATTAATGCATGGACCAAATCAATGTTTAGGAGGACAAATTGATGTTCTAGAGAATCTAATTGATGTTTAAAAGATCTAGTTGATGTTCAAAATTTTGAATTGATATTCACAACACTTAATTGATGTTCAAAAGAGCAATATTGATATATAAAATTAGAAAAGAATGATATTGATATAGAAAATCAGAAACGAACAAACTTGATGTACAAAGTATCTCTACAGATGATATTGTCTATTTGCTCTTTAAATTTTGAAAACTTACCCCTTTTTTTTGTGTGCACAGTAGTCCAAAAGTCCTTTGAACCATAGTTTTTAAAACCGGACCGGACCGGCCGGTCGAACCGGTCGGACCGGGAACCGGACCCCAGCCCGGTCCGGTTTCACTAATTACTCCATTTGCATCAAGGACCGGGTTGGACAGTGTGAACCGGCCGATCTGACCGGGTTTTCACTGAACCCATAAGAACCGGTCAAGGAACCGATCAACGAAAAAATCTAAAAAATAAAATAAAAATAAAAAACAGAAGTCAAAAATAGAAAAAAAGGAAACCTAAACTCTAAATTAATGTATAGAATATAAAAATCTTATTTGTAAAGTTGAAATTATAAATTAATGTATAGAATATAACAATTTTACATTCATATTACTAATTTTATACTATTATAAGTACTATTTGTAAAAACCCGGTTAGACCCATTGAACCCCGGTTGAACCCAAGAACCCAAGAACCCATACCTTGACCGGTTTCCGGCCCGGTCCGGTTTTAAAAACTATGCTTTGAACTATTAGCTAATTCATTTTAAGGCAGATTACTGGAAACTCTTTTAGCATAAGTTTTCTCTCATTCACAAAAAATCGAACTCAAAACCTTTGTTTAAGGGGAGCATGTGCCCTACCGCTTGAAACAACTAATGTTGATAAATATTACCTATTTCCAAATGTTTGTAAATATCTAAAAAATTAAATTGTCAAAATGTCCTTAATAACGACTAATTTATTGGAATAAAAAATTTATGTTTAACTATAATTAATTATTTTTTTATTTTATAGAACCAGCCCATGAACATGGACTAAAATTGGCCAGCTTCATACACTACTGAACTTGAACCGGTGATTTTTAAATGGTAATCAGTGAAGATTTCATCGCAGGGAGGTTGATCTCGTGGTCTGTTAATAAAATGAGATCGTAGGTTCAACTAAGATCTATTAACGGTATAAACAAAAATGCTTTTTAAAAAAGCATATTTTTTTAAAAAATTTAATATTTGTACAATATTTTCTGTGGTAATGGCTAAAAATGGCATTGCTCCTCTACTTTTTTTTAAGAGTAACACTAGTTTATAAATGTTTGAAAAACTAGCACCTCTTTACAGAGAATGACAATAATGTCCTTGTGAGCTCTTTTAATTTTTAAAATTTTCAGCTATTTCCCTCCATTCACTCTCTCTCCTTCAACCATTTCCCTCCATTCTTCCTCTCTCCTTCAGCCACTCTCTCCTTTCTCTCTCTCACCGGAGCACATCACCGTAGCACGGGCGTCTCAGCGGAGCACGGACACAGGCACGGGCACGGCCGTGACCGGAGCACGAGCGTCACCGTCTCTCTCTCACCGGAGCACAGGCATCACACCGGAGCACGAGCACGGGCGTCACCGAGGCAAGGGAGTCATCGGAGCACAGGCGTCACCGTCTCTCTCTCACCGGAGTACGGGAGTCACATCGGAGCACATGTACAGTCATTACCTAACCATCCCACTGAAAAGTATTGAGGTTTGTTGAGGTATTTTATGTTATTCTCCCAGTGAAAAGTATCTCAGCCGTCGAAACTTAATCGGGACCTATTCATGATTTATCGGGACCTATTCCAAATTTTTCGGGACCTATTTACAGGTATCTATTTAGACTTGAACGGGACCTATTTATGATTTCTCTGAATATATTCATAAATAATTTTACGAGACCTGTTTATCAGTATTTATTTAGACTTTATCAGGACCTATTCATAATTTATCGGGACCTATTCATAACTTTTCGAGACCTATGTTCATGTTAATTCATGTTAATGGATAGGTAACATTGAGCACGTCCGATCAGCCGAGTTCATCTAGTGGAAGGGTACGTACATCCAGTCATCGTCGATGCAGGATATGCCAGCAAACAGGTCATAACAGGCAAACATGTCCAATGAGAATAGGCCTACTTGACACCGACGAAGCACATACATGACTTTCTCATGACTGTTGGTAGCAAACTATGTATGTTACTTCAGACATACTAAAGAAGCACTCATGTACATTTCAGGACCTATATTAAATTGTCCCCGTGTATAATTCAGAACCTATTTGAGATTTCTCATGACCAGTGTAAAATTTTTCATGAACTATTTTAGATTTTTCATGACCTATTTCAGACTCGTCGAGAACAAATTTCCAATGAACAATTCGAGACCTATTTGAGATTTCTCTTGAACAGTATCAAATTTCTCATGACCTATTTTAGATTTTTGGGACCTATTTCGGACACCTCAGAACAAAGTCCCTCATGTCCAATTCGGGACCTATTTGAGATTTCTCTTGACCAGTATATGATTTCTCATGACCTATTTAAGATTTTTCGGGACCTATTTCAGACTCGTCAAGGACAAAGTGCCAATGAACAATTTGGGACCTACTTGAGATTTCTCTTGACCAGTGTATAATTTCTCTTGACCTATTTAAGATTTTTCGGGACTTATTTCAGACTCGTCGAAAACAAAGTGCCAATGAACAATTCGGGGCCTATTTGAGAATTCTTAAAGGTATGAAATAGGTTCCAAGAATTCTTAAACTGGTCAAAAAATGGATATTTGCTGGAAGCAAGGAGACATGAGGATTGAAATTATGCAAAAATGGAATCAAACCCGAGGATTAATGATGTTCATTTGCTTATTCAATGGCTGCCTCCCATTTCTAGACTTTCTTTTTTTTTCCCCCAATTCATGGGGAACGTCTGTCTTGCCTTTTCATTCACTTGGCCAAATAAAACTTTCGGCACGAGGAAATTGCACGACAATGCTCGTACACTTGACGCTCATTCATTTATTTGCAGTAATCTTATCAATATTTTGTCCATTCATGTGCTGAGGTATGGTTCACCTTCGAATTTCTCATCATACATGTAAGGGGAGAAGTTCTTAGGCAAGCCGGACTCGTGGATGAGGATGTGATCTCGGCTAATAACTGCTCGACATGTCGGATTGTTTTGGCAGTGAATATTGTTAACATATCATAAACGGTGATGTCATATTTTTTGTTAACATATCAGAAATAGTGATGCCATATTCTTGCAGTTTGAAGCAATGTGGCCCAATCCTTTGTCCGTGAAACTCATACAGAAGCCTAGCTTCAAGGATCTCAGCTTTGAGTATCATGACAAATATTTGAGTCCTGCAAAGAATATCTCATTAATGAAAATACTACACAATGACAAAATAAATAAATTAATGGAGATATCATAAACCACTCAAGGCAATTGATAGCCCAATTTAAAACCATTTGATATAACTTTTTGTGAACTTTGCTATTATGCTAAAACCATTTGATATAACAAATGCTAAACTCACCCAGTTTATGCAAATCCTGGATCCATGAGCGGTCCCCAAACGAAAAAAAATCATTCCAATCATTAACTTCAATGAATAAAACTGCTAAACTCAAATTTTTCTCCACATTTTCTCAATGCTCCCTCAAGTTTTTAGTCAACTAGCTCCTAATTCTACCAGCTCTATCCCTCAAAACTAACAATGACAAAATCTCCTAAAACGATTGCTGATTCTCCTATAGTTTGCGTGATTAATGGAGAGTAACAATCACTCATTACCTGGTAAGACAAGTCGAGGAACTTCAAATCCACGCACTTTTTGCAGAGAAGATCAACACCTAAATCCTCAATCTCCAAGCACCACTTCAAGCTCAACTTCTCCAGTCTCGAGCACCCTACGACTATCTTAGCCAACCCGACATCAGTCAGCTCCAAGCACTTGTCCATCTTCAGCTCCCTCAGCCCCACTGCCAAGGAGACTGCTACTGCCTCCCTGTCCCCAAATCTATGATAGCAGGATGCATCGATGCTCTCCAGCATCGAGCATGCTCTGACTAGCTGCTCCAGGCCCGAGTACCTCAGCCCCGTAGCCCGACTCAGAACGAGCCTCCTCAGCCCTTGAGTCCAGTTCAATGAATCGAAACTTGGCGGAATAACTCTAAGCGCCGCAGGGGTGAGCAGATCCAAGGCTCCGCTCAGGAGGAGTCTTCAAGCGAGGTCGGCCGAGGTGATGGAGGCTTCGGGTGAGGTCGGGCGAGGAACTTCGGGTGAGGTCAGCCTAGCTGGAGGAATGACTGAGCTGAGGGAATCACAGAGTTGAGGGGAACGAAGGAGCTCAGCTGCAGGGATGAGAGGCACGACGCAGGAGGGAAGGAGGAATGGCAGCTGAGGGCTCAGAGGAGTTAGGGTTTTGAAATGACAAGGGTAGGATGGGAATTACAGAAAAATTCACTAAAGAACCTTAAATAGTGGTGCTATTTTTTCAAACTTGTACAAACTAGTGTTAGTTTTAAATATATCTTTTGGAGTGGTGCTAAAAATATTTTCACCTCATATTTTCATGCATTTCTCGAACTTTGGCGCCAATGACCCAAAACATTGGCGAGAAAGGAAGCAAGGGGGAAGTCGAAATTCCCAGTTAGATAAGTGCATTCATGTGTCCTGTATTTTTATGATTTTTGAATTTTATTTCATATTAAATCGACTTTTGAATGCTAGATTATTTGAATTATATTTTGAGTCATGACTATTTCATCAGAACTTCTTCATTTTATTTTGTTCACATTGATCATTCATGAATATAGAGGCATTTAGATAATTTTATGGATTTATTTGTCATTAACTACTCAAATTTATAGTAAATTTTATAAATTTAAATTAATTTTTATGCTAATATGGTATTTGAAGTCATTTTATAAAGAATTTGAATAGAAGCTTAGTCTTAGTCACAACTACCGTGTCCGGGGCTCCAGGAGCCGTTGTTGACCCCGCCGAAAATTTCCTCCTTCCCATCTCAGTGCCCACGTTCGTGTGATCGTTGTGCAACTTGTATCTTAACCCCACCCGCCAATCATCTCCTTTCCCGCTGAGCGGAGATCGAGTGTCTCTGTCCACAGGAAGCCAATCAGAGTCACTTCAGAGCTTACCTTCGCTTACTGGTCTCTCACGCAGCACGCCACTCTGGCTTCTGCCCTCCCCACTCCCCACACCGCCGCCACAGCCTCTTCGTCCTGCCCCTCATCCACAGCCCTTCCCCTAGCCTCGCTCCCATATCGATTCAACCCTCAGATCCTCTGCCAGGCCGCGAGTTCAAGAAGTGAGCAGCGGCAGAGCTATACAGCTCGGGGGTTGTGGAGAAGGCCGCCAAGGCTGTCCTGACCAGTGTCTGCATCGGAATCGCATTGCAGTGAATCGTGAACCCGTCTGGTAAGGAGCTGGTTGGACCCGCGGGTGGGATCTAGGACCTCGGAGTCGCCTACTTGCGGTTTGTCTCAGCTTGTCCCATTGGATGCTTCTACCTATTTCCCCGCTATCCCTTATTTTTTTCTTCAAAATTTATAAAAATTGTTAATTTATTACGAGATTTTTTCTCTACCACTACATTTTCCGAGAACATGAATATGCCGAGAATTTTCTTTTGGGGCATCCGTAACCGCAAGCCAAATGACAGATTTCCTTGAGAAGCTCTTTATCCTCATCCTGTGATGATAGTTGATCCGAGCCATTTTCTTGTCATTTACAGTGAGGTTTTCTATCGTTTAGTGAGGCTTAGGCGGGCCAATTTCTAGTATTAGATGGGTTATAGATTATAGATATTACTAAGAGATAGCGACATTTTAACCATGTTGATTGGCGGGAATACGATCCCAAGATTCCCATAAAAAGGTCCCACTTCTATACTCTTCTCTCTCCTAGGACGCTCTGAACTCTTAGGTAAGCTCGGTTTTTCTTTGTTTGGCCAATAAGTCAACGAAGTTTCGGGCTTGTCTCTCTTTCAGCCGGTGGGTTACCTCTCATTGTTTTTTGGGGTGTAGATAAGCGTTCGAGATGAGGCTGCTGAAGGTGGCAACGTGTAATCTGAACCAATGGGCTATGGATTTTGACTGTAATCTGAAGAACATAAAGGATTCGATTTCAAAAGCTAAGGAGGCTGGGGCAGTGATTCGACTTGGGCCCGAGCTCGAGGTCACAGGCTATGGCTGCGAGGACCATTTCCTGGAACTTGACACTGTCACTCATGCGTGAGTCTATCTTGCCTTTATTACATCAAGTTCCGATGTCTTTTTTTCCTGCATAAATGGGAAGCTAAGAGCTGGGGAGTAAAGATAATGGGAGGATCGACTCTTCATACAGGGAATGAACAATGAACAAAGAAAATTGAGATCTTTTGGCTGAAAACTTCTAAACTTATGTTTTGGAAGAAATGTAGACTGTATAGTATTTCCATTGCCATTATACACCAGAATTATATTCTTTTGAAATTGTGGACTGAGCGATTGTGGGAATCAGCTGAATTGCCGTGAGTTTGCCTTGTCGAAGGGTGACTTTCTTGGACTGTGGCAGGCTGTTTGTGGCGTGAGAATGTGAGAAATGATTTTCAGATCAGATTGATGTTAAGCAAATCATGTTGGAGCTAAGGATGTAATTGGAGGGTAAATTTTTTATACATCATTCTGGAAGGATTGTTAATATCTACTCCTAATCTCTTGTCTTCATGTAACCTTGAATAGTTTCTGTGTATGAAAATCTGCTCAATTCGTAAAATAACTTTCTGCAAGTGTGGGGTCACCTTGCTCTCAGTTAATCTGCGTGCTGTACTGTTTATCTATCTTATTTCATGGTCTTGCAGATGGGAATGTCTGAAAGATATTTTGCTTGGTGACTGGACTGAGGAAATATTATGCAGCATTGGCATGCCTGTTATAAAAGGGTCAGAACGTTACAATTGTCAGGTTCTGTGCATGAACCGGAAGATCATAATGATTCGCCCAAAGATGTGGCTTGCCAATGATGGAAATTATCGAGAACTCAGGTGGTTCACAGCATGGAAAGAGAAGCAGCAGCTCGAGGAATTTCAGCTCCCTCCTGAAATTTCTGAGGCTTTGTCACAGAAGTCAGTACCTTTTGGATATGGATACATTCAGTTTTTGGATACGTAAGTATCAAGCGTTCTATGCTATTCCTCGTATATTAGGAGCCTTCTTTTGTAATTTATGTACCTCTTTTATTGATTATTGTGTTTCTAGGTAACTGACGTGTTTCAGTTGTTACATGACATGGGCATTATTTGTTTAAAACCTCAGTTTTAGGATGCTTAAGTGTATTTGTATCTATGTCCGGTCATCTGGTTGCTAAATTAATGCGTCTGTTTATTGTCAAGAATTATCTTGCTGTCTGATTCATCTGACATATGTATTAAGATAATGTCTGAATAAGAATAGGATTGTTAATAGATTTCTGCAAGCTGGCTAATTTTGACAATATTGATACTTAAATGTTGTTTGTTCTAAACTCATTGCAAGTGTTATTTTTCCCTTTGGTCAGCATCGAACTTTAAGCATCTTTTGCTTCATTGCTAGAGCTGTTGCTGCTGAAGTCTGTGAAGAACTTTTTACACCCATGCCTCCTCATGCCGAACTTGCTTTGAATGGGGTTGAAGTTTTTCTGAATGCAAGTGGAAGTCATCATCAGCTAAGGAAGCTTGATCTTCGTCTTCGCTCTTTTATTGGAGCAACTCATATTCGAGGAGGAGTTTACATTTATAGTAATCACCAAGGATGTGATGGAGGGCGCCTTTATTATGGTAAACAATAAGCAATAAGTTTCTGAAACTATTGGTTTTTTAAGGGTTTTTTCGGTTCATTAAAACTGTTTAAAATGAGGATGTTAATATTCTTTTCTATGTTATAGGGAAATTCAGTACTGATTCCATTATTTTAAAGGAATAGAACTTCAGAGAGGGCAATTCATAAATTCCTGGCAAAGTAAATTGGGCAACAAAAATCTTAAATCCACTATTGTGGATATTCAAAACCTCAAGGAGTTGCAATCACAACTAGGAATATTCTCCTCCCACTTCGATTTTATTTCTGATTTTATGATCCAAACCAAATAGGCCCTTAGAAAGATGGTTATGGTATATCTATTTCATGTTTCACAATCAAATCATTAAATCAACTTTTCTGGAAGTTTTTGCTTGTAGTATTAGGGAATTTTTCCCAATATCATCTGCATATAAATTTATGTATTTCAGATGGCTGTGCTTGTGTTGTTATAAATGGTGATGTTGTTGCTCAAGGCTCCCAATTTTCCTTGAAGGATGTCGAGGTTGTTGTGGCTCAGGTTGATCTAGATGCGGTAGGTTATAATTGCTTTCCACATTTATAAGTGCAGTGACAAGCAATTTTTCTTATTTCTGGAAATTTCATGGTGGTCTGTCTTACTCCAGCTGTGGACACAAACATTTTATGTTTTGAAGATTTTTTTACAGAAATGCTTTCATGTGGCCTGTAAAAATTTTCAGCTTCATCTCGATGAATTGCAACTTTGTGTTCATGGCTGGTAGCCTGGTAACCAAATATTTAGCCAAAATCTCATGCGTAAAAAGCATTCAATGGTTTATCAAGCCCTGTTCGATGCAAGGAGAATTCAATCATGGTTAACCTGTTCACTATTGTCTATGGCAGGTTTCAAGTTTTAGAGGTTCTGTAAGTAGTTTTCAGGAACAAGCCAGTGGCAAAACTAATGTACCCTCAGTAGCAGCACCTTACAGGCTGTGTCAACCCTTCAATCTTCAAATATCCCTTTCCAGTCCTCTAAAGGTGAGCATTCATCCCAGAGGCATCTAGATTCATCGAGTTGTTGAATGTTTTTAAGAAGGTTTGCTCTGACATCCGTGAAAGCAACGTGGATTTTGCCTTTCGTGGTAGCAATTTAATTAGGCTTAATGACATGCAGAACATACATGGATAAAAGATTGTAAAGTTGCTGGTAGCAGATTAGGAGAGATCTTAAGGTCTAATTAAGTAAACAAATTCACTTAATGAATATGCGTACATTGACAATTCATAACCAAATAACTAATTTATGACTTAATTGGTGTTCTTAAACATTCTTCAAATGCATCTTTATCTACTTGCTTTCTGCCTTGCATTCTTTTTAGCAAACTTTGCAACCAACTTGTTAGCACTTATTTTGAATTGCTTTTATCAAATGGGTACTGGGAAGATACTGAATTCAACAAGGCAAACTAGTAGTGGCTAGACCAACATGTAGTCCTAATTTAAATTTCTGGACAATTTTGAATTCAAAAAATACTTGTAGATCCAATATCACTCACCCGAGGAGGAAATAGCCTTTGGTCCGGGTTGCTGGCTCTGGGACTATTTAAGGAGAAGTGGGGCTTCCGGGTTTCTGCTCCCGCTCTCTGGTGGAGCAGATAGCTCTTCTGTGGCTGCTATAGTTGGATGCATGTGCCAACTCGTTGTCAGAGGTTAGATTCAATTGAAGTCCAGCTTAAACTATGCATATTTTCGTATTTTGCCTTTAGTAATGCCATTCTGCCTCTGGTGGGACCAGAAATCATGAATGGAGATGAACAAGTCAAAGCTGATGCTATACGAATCGGGCAGTATACAGACGGACAGTATCCCACTGACAGCAAAGAATTTGCAAAACGGATATTTTACACCGTTTACATGGGATCTGAAAACAGGTAAAATTGCATAATAGTTAGTTACTTTGGTCAGTCTATGCTGCAGACCTTGTGTTATCATCAAATAAATGTTGAAATTCCTGGAGGTAGTGCCGATAAATTTCTGTCTTGTCGGAAAAAGGAGTAATGGTTCTGTCAATTGTAATAGCTGGTCAGGTTCTATTTTTTCATTCTTTCTCATGTAATCTTTTGCAATAATAGATTTCCTTTTTCACTCCCCAAACTGTAAGCAGTCAAACTTATTCTAAGATCTGTTGTGAGGTCTCGTCAGCATTTAATATTTGCTACCAAATCTGGCCATCTTAGAATTCTCATTCACTGTTTTGTTTCAGTCTTTTAACTTCTGATGGGACCATCCAGTAATCCATGCAGTTTATCACTCCCTTGTCTGACTCTTTGGAAACTTTATGTTCAATCTTAAATTTTCACTGACTGGATAATTTTCTTGTCAGTTCTGAAGCAACAAGGTCTCGAGCAAAGTTGCTTGCCGCCGAGATTGGATCATGGCATCTTGATGTTAGCATTGATGGTGTGGTTTCCGCCCTCCTCTTTTTATTTGAAAAGGTTACTGGAAAGAGACCACGTTACAAGGTAAAAGAAAAGAATCTGATCTGACACATCATTCAAGCTGAAAGCTATTTATTTGACCAATTATGCAAAAGGAATGGAAACAATGATATCTTAAAACGGCTAAAATCAACTCAGTTCCAATCTCTTGGTCCTTATTTTTAATTTAGAAAACAGAATAACTCATCTATCCACTGCCAAATTGCCACTAACTTCTCCTGTACAATTTCAATCTTCCCATCTTCCTTTGTTTTCTATTGAGTGATGCTGGCAGTGGCATGGAATAATCCCACATGCAAATTTCTTGCCAACTTTTTATTTCTCCTTCCCTGGGAATGGAACTCAATAGGTGAAATTGTTTTCACCAACTGTAGTAATTACATGTGAGTTGGATATCTGAACTTGATTTGGAACTAATTGGTGACTATGTTCTGTTTACCCAGGTAGATGGGGGATCAAACATTGAGAACCTAGGATTGCAGAATATTCAAGCTCGGATCAGGATGGTGTTGGCATTTATGCTGGCATCTCTCTTGCCTTGGGTTCACAGCAAATCAGGGTTTTATCTCGTTTTGGGCAGCTCCAATGTGGACGAAGGATTGCGTGGTTACCTGACGAAGGTTTAGAACACACACACACACACACACATGCAATCCTTTGAGACATGTCATCATGGCTATTCTGCTAAGATCTGGTGTGATGGAGATGGCTCGCATGTTCTCTTTTGCAGTATGATTGCAGTTCAGCTGATATTAATCCAATAGGGAGTATAAGCAAGCAGGATCTCCGAGCTTTCCTTCGATGGGCTGCTGTCCATCTCGGGTACCCATCTCTGGCAGAAGTCGAAGCCGCTCCTCCCACAGCCGAACTTGAGCCCATACGCTCCAACTACAGTCAGGTATTTGGTTTTTTCTTTTCCTCTCTCAATTACATAGCTGTCATTTCCTCCTGATGCCTTTCTCTCGTAGTTGAGAATTCCCACTTCTTAAAGAACTGAAATTGAAATAGTACGTCAAGTTTTGGGGGATGATTTGTTTTCTAGCTTAAGTTTTATTCTAGCCTTTGTTGTTGGTTATTTATTGTACTTTTTGCCGCAGCTGGATGAAGTTGACATGGGAATGACATATGAAGAACTCTCAGTCTATGGAAGACTCCGTAAAATCTTCCGATGTGGTCCAGTATCAATGTTCAAGGTTCGTCATACAACTTGACTAATGACAGAAGGAGTAGATGGAACATTATTGCAGTAGTTAAATAAGTTCATAGTAGCAATAGGAATTCTGGGTAAAGATCGAGTCTCAGAAACATCATTTCCGGGATGGCTTAGATTTGATAGGTTCCCTCTGTATCTGCAAGTTCAATATATGTATTTCCTCGGTAATGGCGCTTATCATGTTCAAGATTTGCTTGAGCAATTGCAGTAGTGTTCGAAAAGTGTTGTATGAGCTTCATCTTCTTTTGCAGAATCTCTGTTACCGATGGGGCACAGGACTGACTCCATCAGAGGTGGCCGAGAAAGTGAAACACTTCTTCAAGTACTATTCCATCAATCGCCACAAGATGACCGTCTTAACACCTTCCTATCACGCCGAGGTATGCTTACGGGCCAGTACTGGGAGCCGGTTGTTTAATTCGTCTAACATATTCGAACCCCGAACATTTGTATAACGAAAGTTATGGGATTGCCACTATTGTTACCCTCCTCTTTTATTCATTTAAAAAACTAACTATTGCGGACGCAGTCCATTTTGGTTCTGCTTTTCATCTGCTTGATGAACTGCACTTGAACATCCTGCAGAGCTACTCACCTGAGGACAACAGGTTCGACCTCCGCCAGTTCCTCTACAATGCGAGATGGCCGTACCAGTTCCGCAAGATGGATGAGCTTGTAAAGAATCTGGATGGCGATAAGATTGCCTTTAAAGAGCCAGGCGGCGATCATGGGAAACTTGCTACAGCTTCTGAAGTTGGGGGCGGTATGGGAGTTGTGGCCGCGGGATCAGGGGATCCTAAAGCCGGCATCTGATTAAGGGGTACGTTAGCGATATCTTCCTCGTGCGAGAAAATAAACTGTGCAGTATCAACTGTTTCATAGTCGTCCACGAAATTCCGGTGACGACCGAGTCGGAGAGCATTCCTCGACTTCGGAGAGATATTCTTGAAGCCCAGATATTCAGTTACATTCTTCTGATTAATTTGATCTGAATAAATGTATGATTAAAATCTAAATAAAACTGGGAAATTCATTTATCGTTTTCCATTTTTGCATACTTGAAGATATTCTTCTTTTTAGGTTGGGAGGTTTATGGATGAATGAAGGGACAGGAAGGGTGCTAGACAACATATTCTCACCCATCAAAGGAGTTTTGGTTCTGAATACCGCTCATTTCAAAAAGAATATATATATATATATACATAAAGCGGCTCTCTAGAAAATATTTTGTGAAATATTGAAAATGAATTGCATGTTCAACATGGGTTCATCTCTTTTATTTTTTTTTTTTATCTCTCATCAATTGTACAACCATAGTTTGAAGTTGCAGTTTATAAATTTATATCAATAAAAACTGCAGCTGCTCAATATATTGACACAGTTTACTGGTACTTTTTATTTTATGTTAGGAGTAAATATTTCGTGTGTAATACACGATGAGCTTGTGTTGTAAATCTTTCTCGGATCATTATACGTGTAAAATTTTTACAAATTTTTAAGAGTAAATTTTACAAGTGTCAAACACTTAAATGATTATTTATATAACGGATTCTTATGGATTATTAACTGGAAATACACTTAATATCAATACAACAAATGTTTTGTGAATAAATACTCAATACATGGATACATAAGAATTCGTTGTATAAATCATCATTCAGATATTAGCACTTATAAAATTTACTCTTTAAAGTTTATAAAAATTTTATACGTGTAAATATCATAGAGAGGTTTACAAAATAAGTTCGTTGTATATTGCACGTTAAATATCTATACTTCTATACTTCTATACTTATACTCTAAAGTAGAGTTACAGGTCTCAAGAGCCTCCATGTAGCACCTTTATGAGCTTTTCATTTTCTTTTTGAATATTATTTTTAAATTTAAAAATACAAGGGATTGTTGTGTATTTACCACACCATCTCCATGTTGGATGTTTTTCTTATCGTTTTCCCTCTTTACTTCTTCAATTTTCGATGGATTGCTAAGTAATGTAAATTGAAGCCAATTTTCCTATTTAGTTAGAATCTCTTAACTTATATTTATTGTTATTATTTTATTTAATTATCTATCGATTTGATTTAGCTTCATAAAAATTCATTCATGTAAATAGAAATCAATTTTCTTATTTAAAGAAATTTATTTTTCTATTTAATTAAAATATATTCCATTATATCTATCGTTATTATTTTTATTTGATTTTCCATAATCTCCTTAATCGCTTAACTATTTTCTATTTTTACCCACTCTCTCTCTCTCTCTCACTGCCATGTTTGCTCTTCACCCATTTCCCATCTTTCTTCTATGTCGATCGGTCCTAACGGGTCAGATCAACATATATTATTGTTAATATTCATCTATTTGCTATTCTTTTGTTATAGAATGTCCAACTATTATTTTTATATAAAACAATTCCTATCTGAATATAATTTTTATAAAAGAATAATTCAAAAATAATTTAATTTAGAATTATTTTACGTTATTGAATATTCATCAACCTTGCATTGAAGTGCGGGACGTTCACTAGTTTAATATAAAGGAACAAAGTACCAGCGAACTGATTCTATCTATTGAACAATCGCAGCTTGAAACTGCAGATATTATCTATGTAAATTCATAAACTGCTTCTTCAAGCTACAACTGTACGCTAGATGAAAGAAAAAAATAAAAGAGATGAACCGCTTGTTTCAACATGCAGTTCATTTACGATATTTTACAAGATACTTTTTAGGGAACCGTATTTTATAAATTTTCTTTTAAAATAACCGATATTCAAACCCAAAACTCCCCATCAAAGACTTATGACCCGTTTTGTAAGGAGGGATGGAATGAAATCAGAACCACGATTCCGGTCTCTGCTCCGTTTCTTGCGTTTGGCTGTGCGCTAAAAGAGGTGGACCAATTCAAAGGAATGGTCATTCTTTTTCTTGTACGAAGGAATGGTCATTCTTATGGGTAACGAAAAGTGTCGGGCTTATTCAGCTAGAAGATTATTAGGCCGGATCGACCCAAAAATATTATCAGTAACTTAAGAAATAATTTTAATTTTAAACATACAAAATCTTAAAAAATTTATAA
The DNA here is from genome assembly GCA_037672795.1 of Lagerstroemia speciosa. Taxonomy (NCBI): domain Eukaryota; kingdom Viridiplantae; phylum Streptophyta; class Magnoliopsida; order Myrtales; family Lythraceae; genus Lagerstroemia; species Lagerstroemia speciosa. The sequence goes on along the minus strand of CM075294.1, from coordinate 89,265 downwards.
AAATATGTAAAATTTTAATATTTTAAATATTCTTTCGCCCTATTGAGCCATAACAAATTGAGTGGTATCATGACTAATCTATTAGATCTCTCTTAGATCAAACCGATCCGGCCCAAATTGCTAATTTTATTGTTAAAAGATCATCGTAATTTCAGTCAAATTATTAAATTATGAAAATCTAATTTTGTTAAATGATCATCTGATTCCGTTTTCTTGATATTATTAAAGAAGTAGAAATCGCAATTCCATTCTTTCATAGCAAAGGCAGCCTTCAAGGATGAGCATATGTGATGATCAGGTCGCAGGCCTGGGTGTTATACATAAGCTACGAATGTGTTGTCTTGAAGTTAAATTTATAGATTTAGTCTTTATCAGAAATTATGTGGTCCAATTGTTGGATTTTTTTTATCAAAGAATAAGACATAAAATAGCAGTAGAGGCAATCCTAACTAACTACTTTGCAATGAAAATAGAGGGAAATAGATAACCCTCCTTTTTCACAAGCAATAGCTATTACTTATAAAATTATAAATAAAATGAAAAAAAATTATTCTTAACTAAATATTCCTTAAATTTTCAACTTTCACATCTCCTTTTTACCAAAAATTTAATTTTAAAAATATATATCATTCAAATTATTTTAATCTTTTATCGTTTTTATATTTTCTATTCTTTCTTTCAATTCTTTCCAGTCAAATAAAGTTATTCCTATCAAAACTTAAAAGTTTTTTTCACATTTATTTTTTTTCACAATCTATTTCTTTTCAAGGAACCAAAACAAACCTAGTTTTTCTATTAAAGTATATATAGCAGTACAGGTAAGTCTTGTTTGCTTTATTTCTTAAAAATGTTTTAATCGAGTTCTTTTCTTATTTGGATTGAAGTGAGATGGGATGGGAAGTGCGGGCTTGAGTGCGCAGTTCCTCCATACGCCTCTCCATCAACGTTACTTGACGACAAGAACATAAGAAAAACTACATAAACAATAACAGAAACAGGAAAAAGAATGGTCTCGTTTAAGGCAATCTTCTCCTCCCAAAATTACACATGGCATCTCCCTTTCCTAACCAACCGTAAGAAACCTAATAACATCGCCACTCATTTCCCTTCCCCCCGCTTCAATTCGCAGGTCGAGAGAGTGCTCACCAAAAATAACAGTCGCTCTGTAGAGCTGCTTAGAGCTCATCATGCGAGTCATCCTCATCGGTCGATCCACCGCCTGGAGCCCCACCAGACCTCTGGTACACCGCACTGATAATCGGGTTGCACACGGCCTCAACCTCCTTGAGCTTCTCCTCGTAGTCCTCCTTCTCAGCATTCTGGTTGTCGTCGAGCCACTCAAGGGCCTCCTTGGTGGCGGTCTCGATCTTGTCCTTCTCATCAGCCTCGAGCTTGTCAGCGAGCTTGTCCTTGTCGTTGATCTGGTTCTTCATGTTGTAGACGTAGGTCTCGAGGCTGTTCCTCGCGTCAATCTTCTCCTTCACCTTCTTGTCCTCCTCTGCAAACTCCTCTGCCTCCCGGACCATGCGCTCTATCTCCTCCTGGCTAAGACGGCCCTTGTCGTTTGTGATCGTGATCTTCTCCGACTTGCCGGAGGCCTTGTCCTCAGCCTTCACATTCAGGATACCATTGGCATCGACCTCAAAAGTTACCTCGATCTGAGGGGTTCCCCTGTTTCATGGACAAACGAATGTATGGTGAATCCACTGTGGCAAAAAAGCTGGAGAAAAGCCAGATTATTGGGAACATAGCAATAGATTGGGGGAATACCTTGGAGCTGGAGGAATTCCAGTCAAGTCGAATTTCCCGAGCATCCTACAGTCCTTTGTCAGACTCCTTTCACCTTCAAAGACCTGGTCAATATCAAGTCAAGAGAGTTAAGTATCAAAACACCAAGGCCAAGTTTTATCAGAAGAAACTTAAGGCCTGGCAAAAGGATTTGGCAATTATCGATGAGAGAAACACAATACAGTACCTGAATAGAGACGGTGGTCTGCTGGTCCTGGTAGGTGGTAAAAACTTGAGATTTCTTGGTTGGGATGACAGTGTTCCTTGGGATCAACTTGGTCATCACTCCACCAACAGTCTCAATACCAAGGGTCAGAGGAGCCACATCCAGTAGAAGAATATCTATATTAAAGAAACAGCATCCAATCACACGTTAGACAATTTAAATTACTGTCAAGTACTTGGGTGTAATATTCAGAAAGGGTAAGGTGAAAGAGAGTAAAAAGACATCGCACCTTTGGTTTCTTCACCACCTTCACCACTCAAGATACTTCCTTGTACAGCAGCACCATAGGCAACGGCCTCATCAGGGTTAACACCCTTGTTTGGCTCCTTCCCATCAAAGTAGTCTTTCAGAAGCTGTTGGACCTTTGGGATCCTAGTGCTTCCACCAACAAGGACAATCTCATCGATCTGGTGCTTCTCCAAGCCGGCATCTTCCATAGCCTTCTTGACGGGTCCCATCGTCTTCCTGAACAGATCGTTGTTCAACTCTTCGAACCTAGCCCTGGTGAGTGGCTCAGAGAAGTCCATTCCATCAAAGAGTGACTCAATTTCTACTCGGACCTGGTGCTGGCTGCTGAGAGCTCTCTTGGCACGCTCAGCTTCCCTCCTCAGCTTACCAAGAGCCCTGTTGTCCTTGCTGATGTCCTTGTTGTGCTTCTTCCTGATCAGCTTAATGAAGTACTCCATAATCCTTTGATCAAAGTCCTCACCTGCAAGAATGAAGGCTTTCAGAATATTGAACCATGAACAGCAAAAGGCATTCTATCAACAAAAATGGAAACAAACTCACCTCCCAAGTGGGTGTCACCGTTTGTGGCAAGAACCTCAAACACACCGTTGTCAATTGTCAAGATACTGACATCGAATGTACCACCTCCCAAGTCAAAAACGAGGATGTTCTTCTCACCACCTCTTTTGTCCAGACCATAGGCGATTGCAGCAGCAGTTGGTTCATTGATAATCCTAGCAACATTTAATCCAGCAATGACACCGGCATCCTTAGTGGCTTGCCTCTGGGCATCATTGAAGTAAGCTGCAAATTGTATGAAGCATTAGAATCAACGAATTTCAAGATTTAAACAAATTGAAATTTTCCTTAAACAGAATGTGAGTTTGTCATTATCATGCACCACACACCTGGAACAGTTACCACAGCATCCTTTATTGTCTTCCCAAGGAATGCTTCTGCCGTTTCCTTCATCTTGGTCAAAATCATGGCGCTTATCTCCTCAGGGCTGAAGACCTTGGTCTCAGCATCCTTGATCTTCACTTGAATGTAAGGTTTACCATCTTTGTTAACGATCTTGTAAGGGACAAGCTTCATGTCCCTTTGGACCTCCTTGTCATCAAATCTGTCAAAAATAAATCCTCAGTTAGGTATAGTGCTGTTCAACTCAGGTATTAGAATTGTCTCCCCACAAATTATACTCACTTTCTTCCAATAAGTCTCTTCACATCGAAGATGGTCCTCTCAGCGTTGACAGCTGCCTGGTTCTTGGCAGCCTCGCCTATGAGTCTCTCACTATCAGTGAAAGCAACCCATGATGGAGTGATTCTGTTCCCTTGGTCATTCGCTATAATTTCTACATGACCGTTCTTGTAAACACCCACACATGAATAAGTTGTACCAAGGTCAATACCAATGACTGTCCCCAACTTAGTGGCCTCCTCCTTCGCAATGGAAATTGCAAATAGGCATCCTGTTACCATTTCAAGTTTATAGGTCAACAAAAATCACATGCTACAATTCAAAATTAGTATGATAAAATCCAGTATGCAGATCATAGTTAAGGCGAACTGTAAAAGTATAATAAAGGAACACTAGGAGAATGAAAATAAATGATCAAACGTAGGCAAAATAATAATCCATGAAGCAAATAACACAGCCTACAACTTTGAACCCTGTTAAAATAAAACAAATGTTACGGCATAATGATCTTTGATTTGCCGGAAATACTTATTCATGTAAAACAGCTAAGCGTGTTGCCATCTTAAGTACATTATTTTCCTGTTGAAAGCCATAACTATTGATACACAAGGCTGTGGATGTTTGCTCTATCATGACACATCAAACACGAAAAGGAAATAGTTCATACTATGAAGGCTTCAACCAAACATCAATAATAGACAAAGGAGCTCAAAATTTGGCAATTTCAAACAATAGAAATAAAGAACACTCGGACCGTTTTCCTATATTTTTCTTTCCGCACAAGTTTCCGTAGAGGTAGCTAAATCTCCAAGGTTAAGTCGCAAATCCAAATTCGCAAAAAAAGTTCCATCCATAACTGCCATTTTTCGGTATTATACCATGATCTACCATCGTTAGGCTAGTTAGATCCGAGCAACAAATTCCTCCAGCTTGAGTAACACACAAAATAGAAATCTCAACGAATCATGAATATGATCGGAGTATATCAGCATCAACAAAAAGCTGACACGAAAGAGGTAACAACTAATCCAAATTAATATTGAAACAATATAACAAACTTGATCTACGGCATTCCGTCGGACTACGTTAGGAGCGGTAGCTTCAAGCAGCAAAACAAAGCAGATCTGATGGACTGAGAATGAAGTGTTTACCGAAAAAAAGAATAGAGAGGATGATCAACGAGCCGCGAGCTCTCCGGGAGCCAGCCATGGCGCTTCAACTCTATTGCCTTCCCCTTCGACTAGCTCCCTTGGCAGAAGCTTAAATCCAGAGGCTTCGATGGAAGAAAATGAGAATCACTGCAGCTCCAAGGGATGTCTCGGAAACCGAGCTATGGCTCTGAAGTGAAAGCTATAATAGCGTCAGGGAGTCGGCTTTTATATGGAGAAAGGAGATCCCCGACTATTGTCCGGTTCCACCGAATGGGTGAAACATGTCATCGTAGATGACGTGGACCAATGAAATTCCGAGAAGGGGAGGGAGAGCCAATGGAATTGCGTCTTGCGTTGGGAGGGTCGTGGCCGTTGGATTTGCATCAGGTGACGTGTCGAGATCCCAGGGGTTTGACTTTTGGACCGTGCTGCTCCGCGGTGTGGGGCCGTCGTTTTTATGTCTGTCCAGCGCATTGTTCAGCCGATAATAGGCCCGACGGGCTCGGCCTAGAACCTCGCCATCGGGTCTGAATACGGATGTTCATTGAGCCTAGGCATTGGGAAGGCCATGGAGGAGAAAAAAATCTTAAACCATCTTATCTCATAATAATGTGATAAAAAAATTAATTCAATTATTTTGATTAGTGAAGATTAAGGTAGATATTCTAGTGATTAATGTCAATTTGCGTATTTATTAAAATATAATTAGTATTTTCTCACATCACGTGATAAAATAAGATGATTTACGAATTTCTCTGTTGGAAGACATTTGCGGACATCTGTTTCATTGGATACTTATGGGATTTGAATTTATGGGACTAGAATATAGGTTTGTGCCACTTTTTATGTAAAATTCTATTAAAATTATTGTTTAGCAGACTAAAACCAGTTCTCCATTACAATAACAGAGTAAATGTAAGGAGACTAAGGAGTAGACTCCCCCTTACTTATTCTATTTTTTTTTTTGTAACAATAGAATATGCATTAATAATACCAAACTGAAGCAGAGTACATCGACTTCATCTAAGTCATCAGCATTAACTATTACAGAGTTACTTCCTATATGTCTAAATTTTGAGCCTCCTATTAAATCATAAGAAACAAGAGACCCCATTGTGGTTGGAGGTGTCTCGAAAACCCGATAGTCATCTAGACGGTCTCTTACTAGAAGTGCCAGCCCCACTCCATTAGCTTCACAAAATATGTGGTTCAACCGAATCCTCTGAAAACTCATGCAAAGCTTCCTACAATCAAGCACAAATGGAAGATAAATCATATTTTCCTCATCATTATCTTTCATCAGTTGTTCGACAACTTTGGCATTCAGTTCAACAATAACTAATTGATTTCCTCCTCACTTATTCATTTTTGTTGTCGATCACTTTCTTTTAATGATCAAAGATGACATTTATAAGAAGGAACTTGATGTATTAAGGATGACTTCTATTTTTTTTTAATGATGATGTCATCGTTAAGACATTCATGATCAAATATGGCATTTCTATGAAAGCCGGTAAGAAGGAATAAGTCTCACTTCCATGTTTTGATGATGATGATGATGTTGTATTTTCATATAATCCCCTAATAAAATATGACAGAACTAAATGTACGAGGCATCTTCGTTCTTCCTTTTTCTATCTCTTTCTAGTTTTATGTACTTTTTTTATACCGAAAAATATATAAGGCATACTATATTTCTATCTTGTGGCAACACTTTATGAGCTACTTTAAACTACCCAAGAGATGATGAGAAGAAGTAAATGCAATTGTAACTTGATTTTGGTGGGGTTAACATGAATAAAAGAGGAAGATGCATTAGGTAAGTGGAAAAAAATCAATACAACCAAAAGGAGAAAGAGCTGTGGGTTCAAAGACATGTAATGTTTAATATGACCCTATTACAACTTGAGGTTGGTCTAATAGTTCCCTCACTAGACCCTCAAATATGTGATCCTAGGATCAAATCTCAGGTTGAGAGAGTTGATGAGAATTTTTCCAAAGATCCTTGTCTAATCATTAGATTAGTCTCGACGTGTGTTTCGACTGGTCCGGGGATACTGCGTGGTGCAAATAAAAAAATGGCTCTATTAACAAAAATGATTGGGAGATTACTTCAAACCTTGGATCTTTATGGGCCAAGGTAATAAAAGGACTTTACTTCTCTAAAGAGGAGTATTTAGAAGAAAAGAAAGGGCATCATAATTATGAAACAGTATCCTAAAAGGATAAGAACACGTGAAAATTGGCATGTTATGACAAGCTGGTGATGATTGCACAATTAGAGTATGATGAGATGAACGGATCTCAATATTAAGGGACAATGAGTTGTAGCTTGTAGATCAAAGTAAGGTAGGTAAGAAAACATTTTGTAACATCATCAACCAAGCTACAACAACATGTAACTTGTTCAAATTAGAGGGAATGACAAAAGAAGAAGATAAAAAAACTAATTGAATGATTTTCCTTGCTAATAGATACAGAGAGGATAGATTAATCTGACACTACGAGAAGCAATAGAAGCTAGCACACGATCAACATATGCATGAAAGGTAGCTCAAAAGCTTTGACATCATATAAGATGGACAAAAGGGAATGGGATGACATTTGGCAATGCGCGAACTTTTATATGGAGAACAACTACGAATACCGTTATGGTACTTGATTTACTGTTATGCAACTGGAGAAGTTTATCGCTTGTTTGAAATGATAAGGCTGAAGACTAGCTAGTTGAGAATAAGTACCATGGGCAAATGGATTGAGGAACTCATGTATACTAAAGGGCTAGTGGGCAATGTAGAGAAGGAGATTTTGTCAACTACAACATTTACTATTTGTGACATTTAGAAGGAGAGAAACAATGTGGTTTCTACAAAGGAAGGGTGAGCTACTAATAGATGCTATGATCAATAGAATAAGAAGAGAAATTGATGAATTCTACTTGGTAGTTGAGTAAGATGCTAAAGTGAATTTAGTAGCAATATGAGAGAAAAATTGATGGAGTAACAAATTGGCAAGCAAATGAAGAGGGAGTCATTAAAGGTAACTGTAATGATTTTTTTAATTCATATACAAGAGAGGTAAGCATTGGTACTATAATGAGAGATGCAAGAGAAAAGCCAGTAGGACAATATGGATAGAGCTGTATAAGTACATCTTTGAAGTAGTAAAGACAACAGCCATATATGAGGCCCAAACTTGTATATATAAAGAATGTTTTGAAAGAGAGTGATATTGGATATTGATTTTGAGATTTTCTTTAGGGGACATTTCGTTCGAGTATCATTAGATTACGACAAAAGTTAAATTTGCAAAGAGTGTGAATTATCATAAAATTTCTTGGGAAATTTGTGGAAAGGTAAGATTGTGGTGTTTGAAAAATTGTAAAATTAATTGTAAAGTCTGGTAGGAATATGCAAAATGATTGTAAAGTTCATTATAAATTTATTTTAGTTTGAGAATGTCATGTGTTTTAGATGTAAAGATTTTATTAATCACAAAGTAAAGTTTTAACTATTTAATCTCATATTACAGTAAATTTTACAACGAATTACTGTAGTTTGTGATGTCAAGTGCAATGTAATGAGATAAAAACAAACACCACCTCGAGGCAATCCCAAAGGATAGAGATGAACGGAGCAAGCAAATTGACCCTCTAATGCAAGTCGTTTGAAAGGATGAAAGGAAAGGTTGAATATATGCAAATTAGCTGACCAAATGAATAACAATTAACGTGTAAATTGCATAGTACTTTGGTATAAGAAGAGGAGTAACCCAAATAAATGTGTTGATGGAACTCCATCCTCCTCGAATGCATTTATGAGAGCTAATATAATTGGACATTCTATAAGGGACGCACCTCCAATTTAACTCTTGATAATGGTCGAGTGAGAAAAAGTACTTAGTACAGTTGATACTGCTCTTACCTAGTGACCTAGAGGTCCTAGGTTCGATCTCACCCGCGGGACTTCCCGTGTCCCTTTTATTCCTCTTCTTTCTATCTTTTCTAGGCTTATATGCATCCTTTGTGCACTGAAAAAAATAATAGTTGAGTAAAATGAGATGCTCTTTCAAAAAAGAAGAAGAAGATAGGACTAGACTAAAAGCAAGGAATAATTTTTTTCCTTGATTTGGTTGGATGCTTGAAGTAAACTATAAATTAGTGTTGTCCATGTGTATCAAGTAACTCCAGAAACATTAGAACCTATCCAAATTAGCCAGGGTCCAAGTGCTAGTTTGTATAAGGTAAATATATCAATGAATTTCAGATAGATTTCACGTAATAAATTGAAGAACCAATTAGAAAGGGTTCTGACAGTACCATACATGACACTCGAAACTATTAGGGTGACTTGGTATATAAAGAGTAACTATTGATTTCAACCAGTTATAACTAATTTGTTCAGAGTCCAGCTCCTAATTTTTAGATTTTCATTTGAAATAATAATTGCGTATACAAATTCATGAATTTATGCCCAAAATATTCTAGAATTGTAAAAATCAATAGTGTGTAGTAATAAAATATAAAAAAATACTTAAATTAGCTAAATCACTATAAAACAACTACATTAAAGTACTTTTATCAATACATAACTAAATTAAATTAACAAAAAACAGTAAATTACAATTATGAAAATTTATCCTGAATTTAATTAATTACCAATAATAAAAACTATGATAAAAATAGATCTTAACAAGACACCAATACTTGTGGTAGCGTACTTGTTCTGGATGAGGATCGGATCTATAATTTAGTTCTTTATAGAGTTAGACAAAATGAAAATGCATGACTCAAACTCGTTAATGCTTAAAATATATTATATTAAAAGGAATAGAATGCCCCTCAAAATTATAAAATAATAGTATTAGAACAATACTTGTTAATAATAATTGAATAGAAAATAGAATAATAATAATAAAAAAAAAAGAAATCTAAGATCCCACTATGGAATTATGAAATATCTCGAGGATGTAGATTATAAATACAACACCCAACTTTAAGGATAATATATTGTGGCATTTGATAGGATTGACATATATATGGCCCATCGATACCTTCGTGCTTGGATCCAAAGCAGTGATAAGACTGGATGTGGCAAGACGTGGGACCTGACAAGCAAACGTCTAGTTGAACTCGCCTGGAGAGTAAACCGTTGGGTCCAAGAGGGCTCAATGCAATCTCTTCATAGTTCAAAAAGTTCTTAGATAACCTTACCTCACCATATCATTATAAGGTAGAATTAATCATATACAATTTTCACCTAGTAGTCCATGTATGTTATGGGCACGATAAGTTCTATCACGTCACAGGATTCGACAAGCTCCACCGCAAGCGAGGTCCGATGTGCCCTTGAAATATGTTCACGTAAACATGTCCAGTTATCACATTTAAGGGGCTCAATGAGCCTCGGCGAGTGCAAGGGACTCAACAGGCCCACTAAAGTCGAAGGAGAAAGTCTCAGGTGTAGCGGCTCTATGATGCGGTGCTGCTAATGTGGTATTTCTATTTAATCAAGAGTCATTCATCTATTATATTTTCTTATTACTTTTTGTAGATTTTTAATCCAGATCTAAATCAATTTTATGTGGCCTAGATTGTGAACCACTTTTTAAGTATCCAGACAAGACCCACTGGGATGCCTACTTGATCCAGCCGGTGAAACCAGCTCCTCCAGACACACAAGTCAAGCCCTTTCATTTCATCAAACCAAGTTGAGACATCACACTAGTAAGTTTTCCTATAAATATGTCTCTCTTTCACGGTCTTGACAAACTGGAAATTTGACTCAATTCTCGAGAGAAGTAACTCGATTGCCAGAGAAGGCTCCTCGGGAACGACTCTCAAGTTCTCGGTACTTTCGTCGTGTTTGAAGATCCATCAGTGCTAGCGCCTTACTTATAGAGGAAGTTTCATATTCTTTTGCAAACATCGATGTTGTATTGTACACACACGATAACGATAAAGCGTCGAAGGTGCTTGTTTTTTGGCCTGTTGTCGAAGTGGTGTTAAGCACGACAATTATTAAAATAGGAACATGACAAACTTGTTACAGGAGACTGTTTAATCAGAATACCAATTATCATCCGTGCTCTCTACGCAAAAAAAAAAAAAAAACCAGATTCGAAGCATATTGACCCGAAACAGAGAAAGTCCGATAAGCAATCACCTATTACTTGACAGTACTTATATAATAATATTAGGCCTAGTAAAATATGTCATGTCGTGTTTAAACGTGTTGTATCTAAACGTATCCGGATTAGAAACTCTGATAATCTGGATATGGCATATATATTTTTTGTGTCTAAAAGGTTATGTCTAAACCGGGTTGACCTATTTAATGAGAAATGTCGACAATATATAATATACTTTAATAATATATAATATGATTACAAAAATAATAATATTTATTGATAATTAGTATAATAAATAAGTAAGATTAATCAGTTATTGATCATATAACATTATTTTTAACAATAATGATACATGTAATGTATGTAATATTTTATATATCATATAAAATTTCAATATATAAATGTATTAAATGAGTCTATATATATATAAATAGTGAATATATCTAATAAACGTGTTTAAACGTGTCGTATCGTGTTATATAGGTTCAAACCCAGTTAAACACATTTATTTATCGTGTCTGTACAAATTCATTTCTAAATGGATTCGTGTCTAAATAGGCTTGACCCAAACCCACCTAACTCGGTGTCGTGTCGTATCGAATTATCGTGTAGTGTTAAAAATTATCAGGCTTAAATGATACCAACTAATAAAAGTAATTTAACTTATGGTTATTTTTAGGATTTTATACGAAGAATCCCAGAAATAATGAATTTTATTAATTATTATTACTGTAAACCTGTGCAAAGAAGATCGACTCCAAAAATAGACAACTTACTATTGCAACAAACTCGCTGTCACTCGGAATGGGGAAATTGCACCGTTGGTACAAAAGGTTTTAAAAATGTTCCTAACTGATATAAAAAGTTTTAAAAATGTTCCTAATTGATACACAAAGAAATTTTTATCCCTAACAGATGTACAAAGTTTTAAAACCGTTCTTTCATAGTACATTCTATTAAGTTTCATTTAATACCGTTAATTTTTACTGATGTGACAACTAATGTGGATGTCACACATGCTTATTTGCTGAAATGACAAACCATTTAATATTTTTCATTGAAATATCATATACAAATAATTCAGAGAATATGAAAAAAATTTTAAAAATAAAATTAGAAGAATATATAAAAATGATAAAAAATCTTTAAAAACTTTTGAAATTTACATTTTTCTTATAAAATTTGATAAATAATTAAAATAAATAAAAACATTTGCTTATTTAAGATCTTGCTATTTTATGATTTTGGGGGAAAAACTTTTATTTTTATAATAGTCGTCCATAACTGGATGAATCTAATTATGATGCATGTCATTCACTTATTGGTGGAACTTATGACCAAGTTTATTAAATTTTTAGTTTATTTATTTATTTATTTTAATTGTACATTTTTTCTAAAATTATATAAAAATTAATTTTTAAAAAGTTTTTATGGATTTTTCATAAGTTTTTATATAATATTTTAAAATTTTAAAATTTTTACTTACTTTTGTTAATTTCGAAACTTTTTCCTATTTTTTTAGAGTTTTTAAAACTTTTTAGATTTTTAATATTTTACATATACATTTTTAATATATTTTAATAATTTTTTTATATATTTTGAATGAAAAATATTAAATAGTTTATCACATTAGCAAATAAATACTCGTAACATTCACAATAATTGTCACATCAATAAAAGTTAACTGTGTTAAATAAAATTTAACGGAATGTATCATGAAAGAATGGTTTTAAAACTCTTGTACAGATTAGATACAAAAATTTCTTTTCGTACCAATTAAGAACTTTTTTAAAACTTTTAGTAACGTTGGCACAATTTTCCCACGGAATTTAAATAATTCACGTTCTGACCAGATGGATCCGCAGTAGTAAAATTTTTTAATGCGACTTTCTTTTATTTATAAAATTTAAATTTAAAATCTTAATTAAGAAGTAAGTGTTACAGATTTGGTCTAAACGCACTTTTTCGCCAAATACTTACCGACCAGATACAGCTCCGCAGCCGCTAATTCCAGTAACCCTCAATATGTAACGCATTACGTCTCCATCAACGGTCATAATCAACGACCAGTTCTCCCCCTTCCAATCCGAGCCGTCCATTGACCTTTCCTTGAAAATGTGGACCCTGTTTCTCCTCCCAGCTGTTCTTTGTGTACCGTAACCTCACTACGGAGCCACAAGGCACAAACCCACTCCCCTCTCTCTCTCCCCTCCCCCCACCCCTCCCATTCTTTTTTTTTTTCCATTTTTTTTATGCAATAGCCAAAAATTTTGAAACCCTAACCTGATCGTAGTCCCTGCCATGGCGATCGCCTCTCCGTCGACTCCAACCTTCTCGGCCTCCTTCTGCAGCAGTCCCGCCGAGTGCACCCGTCTCATCCGCTTCCCGGCGGCAGCACCCTCCTCGCTCAACCAACGATGCCAGGCCATGACTCAGTATCCATCGCGTCGGCTGACCATGTCGTCGCGGTTCAACTCGTCCATGCCATCCGGTCCTAGGGGCTCCGTTTCCCCGGACAACGGCGACGTACAGTACGAGCTTCACCACATGTTCTCCGCCCGGCGGAGTAGGAGGGGGTCGCCGGTGTTCGTCACGCTCCCGGCGGATGCTGTGGGCCCTACGGCGGGGCAGGTGCGGCGGCGGAAGGCCATGGCTCAGTCATTCCGAGCCCTGGCGGTGGCTGGAGTCGAGGGGGTGGTGATGGAAGTCTGGTGGGGGCTCGTGGAGAGGGATCAGCCTGGGGTTTACAACTGGGCCGGGTATTGGGAGATCGTGGCAATGGCGAGACGGTGCGGATTAAAGGTTAGAGCGGTAATGGCATTTCATCAATGTGGCACGGGGCCTGGTGATCCTCAGTGGTTAGTGAGATTTCAAATAAGATGCTTTCACCCCCTTCTTCATGGTTTCAATTTGCCTCTGGTGAATTTGGACTAGCTTCTCATGAAGTCCTTCAAGCAGTTTGATACAAAGAACTCTTTTTTTTTTTTTTTATCTCCATTAATGTCCATCCGGGGCCTTTTTGGGAAGATAACCCATCGTTTCCGACACTCAACCAGGAAAAAGGTTCAAACTTCAGGATATCTTATGCCATGAGTGGCTCTGTCTTGTGGCTGCTTCGATTTTGTATTAACTGTGTCTGATTTGAGACTCCTGTAAGAGAGAATTTGAAAGAGAAATTATAGGAAGTCTAGAATGAAGAATCTTGCACAGTGAGCACTGAAATGCACCATCTTTTTATGGCAATGGCTATTCAAGTAAATGTTTTGCCTTTTTATGTGTTAACATACCCTTTCAATATTTCTGCTTTGAGCAATAGAGGAGTTCGTTGATTCTCTTCAATGTTTGACGAGGTTAGGGGCTCCATAGTAAAAAATAAATATGTGTTCTTTGCTTGACGGGATTCACTCTGTCTTTTTCTGCCTGTGTCAGCAAAGATATTTACTTAACTATTGATCAAATCTATGTTTTATTTTACGTTATAGTCATTGCCATAATATTTCTTCCGTTGGGCTATTGAAGGATACCACTTCCTCAATGGGTTCTCCAGGAGATTGACAGAAATCCAGATTTAGCATATTCTGATAGATTTGGCAGAAGAAATATGGAATACATTTCACTAGGATGTGATATTCTTCCAGTGTTGCGCGGAAGATCTCCAGTTCAGGCATATACAGATTTTATGAGGAGCTTCAGGGATGCTTTCAGACCTTTGCTTGGAGATGTCATAACAGTAGGATAATTCTTTCATTATTCAGTCCCTTTGTTACTTCCGTCATAGCAAGGAATTATCAGGTTCATTTTTGTAGCAATTGGTTCCCAGGGAATTCAAGTTGGGATGGGTCCAGCTGGTGAACTGAGGTATCCATCATGCCCTTCCCACAAGCTGATGTGGGCTTGGCGTTCACGAGAACTTGGAGAATTTCAATGCTATGATAAGGTACAGGCTTAAAAAAGAGAGATTAAAATAAGATGCAAATGCAACTGAACAGAACCATGAATAGTTCAGTTTTCTTTGAAAAAGCTCCAGTCTCTTTTATAGTCAAGTTCCATTTCTCCCATTACCTCAGTAAAAGAGCATCCTGTCTTTACCAGCATTTTGGATTATCGTCTCCCATTCATTTGTTTGGCTCCATTGGTCTTTGCAGTACATGCTTGCATCTCTAAATGCTTGTGCACAAGAAATTGGGATGCGTGAATGGGGGAATGGGGGTCCTATTAGTGCTGGCAATTTAATGCAAGATCCTGAACTAACCGAGTTTTTCAGAAGCAAAAATGGTTCCTGGAATTCTCCCTATGGCAAATTCTTCCTTGAGTGGTACTCAAGAATGCTGATACTGCATGGGGAGAGGATATGCAGGGAAGCCAAGACCATCTTCCGTGGCATTGAAGTGAACACATCTGCGAAAGTTGCTTCGATTCACTGGCACTATGGGACACAATCTCATCCCTCCGAATTAACTGCAGGCTATTACAATACTTCTATGAGGGATGGATACCTCCCAATTGCTCGAATGTTTGGAAGGTATGGCTTCACCCTCTGCTGTACATGTTTCGAGATGCAGGATGAAGAAGAGAGGCAAGTGAACCCAGTCAGTAGCCCTGAAGGGCTCCTCCGACAGCTCCTGTTAGCTGCCAGGGTTTGCAATGTGCACCTTGAAGGCGAAAACTCTGCTGCATATCTGGATGACAGATCCTTCCAGCAGGTACTTAAGATGTCCAGGTCCTACTCTGAAGGTGTAGAGAGGTCTTCGTTCGCTTTCAACTTTGTCAGGATGGACAAGAACATGTTTGAGTACCAAAATTGGGTCCGATTCACCCGGTTCGTGAAGCAAATGTCTGTTGCGAATATTTTTCGAGCCAGATTAGGTTCAGCAGATATCACAGCTGATTCTGGGAGAGTTGGATCTGTATTCGCCTACAGTTGAGGGAATTCTCGGCTTAGCAAAGGTTCAGTAATAGTCTCTATTTCCCTGCCATCTGATCGTGTATATTCCATCTACATAGGTATTACTTGTCGGATGCATTATTGTGAAATATGTAGCTATACACCCCCATTTTTCGTAGTTCACTTATTTGATGCTACTTATGCCCATCGAATGAGAGATTTATTTGATGTACCAGTTACACTGTTGCCATCCCATAAATTTTAGAGAACGGTTGGCTTTGGACACGGACACGATCCATGATTTCTCATGCTGTGTTAGTCGCACACGTTGTGATTGCCTTTGATTCGTCCGATCGTGTAAGAGTAGCCTAGTTGGGTGCTAGCTCAGATTCTCATTCCCAATCAGTGTTGAAAATTCCTTCACTCTGGTTCTATTTTATAGCTTATGGTCGGGATCGGGAGCATCTTATTTTTCGGAAGAGTGCCTCTCTCAGTCCTGTTCTCGTAAATTGGCCTGATTCTTCTAGTGCTCAAATCACCTATTTCCCTTCCCTTCACTTGAGACTATAGGCAAATTATTAACCATAATACCCATATCTATGTGACAGCCACTGTCATTGTCTTGTAATCTACCAGGAAAATGCAGTGGCTATACGATGAGATGCATATATATATATATATATATGTTGACAGTGTCATGGTATATGGTCTGGATACAAACTTAATGTGGAGACTTGGAAAGACAAGTGTGGTAGCATGATTTCAGGTACTAGATTTGTGCAGAAACAGTGTAGGATCAAGCCATCGAACCAAACCTGTCGACTTGGAGAGAGTCTTGCATGTAACATGAGGCATCTCAAATCTTGCGTACATGACATATTAATAAGATTTAATTATTTTTCTTATTATTTATTTGGATTTTATAAAAAAAATCTTTGAAAAAATGAACTTATTAATTTGTGCTACATAAATTCTTTTACATAATATAGATATTTCATAAAAGTATCTCTCGTCGTCAAATTGGCTTTCAACAAAACTAATAATACACAATTAAAAGAAAAAAAACATATACCAGATTGGCTGTTCTCGTCGTCCAAAAGGATGCAACGACTCGAACTTACGTAGAGGTTGTAATTTCAGGAATTGCAACTGTCAAATCAACCTGCTCTTCCTCACTTCAGACGGCCAGGAAGCATAACTCCACATTCTGGAGAGTCTTTGTCTGCAATCGGTAGACTACGAAATAGTACTGACGTGGTGTGACGAATTGATAGGATTTAATTATTTTTAGAATTTTTTAAATAAAATTTAGAAGAAAAGAATAATCCTTAAATAATTTGATATAACACTATAAAGACACTGTTACGTGATATAAATTAAAAACCCATAAAAGAAAAAAAAGGTAAAGAGGCGAGAGAGCCAAAGAAGAGAGCGTGTGAAAGGGCGTCTAAAACAACAAAAAGTTCAGACGTGTGAGGTGATGGACCGTTACCACTTTTGTCAGGGACGTTTGAAGGATAGAAATTTACAATTTTTTTTATATTTACGGTCTCATTTATAATTTTAAAAATAATATAAAAAATTGTTATTCTTTTTCTCTTTGATGACATCACGCGAGGGAGCTAGAGCTAACTCCAACACAACGTTGACATAGCTCAGATCACAAGACACTTCAAGTGGATGTTGAACCCCGTTTGTAGTCGAAATCCATCCACATGTTAGATGCTCACTACACCACATCTATTATTTAATTGATAAAGGAAGTCCTTGGTGGCCCTATAACACGAAAAATTTCACCGACGAGAATTCTTTATTTTAGACGGAATACATTATCACTGTATCAAACTCTCCTTTTCTATACTATGCTGTTCTTAGCAGAAGATAGTTTGTACCTTATACCAAAAAAAAAAAAATTGTTACAAGGATTTGGACAAATAGGAAACTCCCCGGCTGCTTGCTGCAGTTTCCTTTGTACAAGCTGAAAGCCCAATACTTAAATTACAATTGTTAGCTCAACTATTAGAGAAAGTATTTGGTGCAGCAAACGCAGCTCCATATGGTACTTCTGCTCAATAAAGTGTTGACACGTGGTAGCTTTGGTGATTGGACAATACGCGTAGCGACGCAAAGCTGACATGCGCCTGCACTTCATTGGGCGGACCAAAGGGTTTCTCCAACTATTATGTCAGAACCCCACAGACAGAGACCTCTTAACATCAAAAGCTATCATGTCCATTGATTCACAAAGATGCAAAGTCGCTTCCCAAAAAAAAAAATTATAGATGACAAATTGGACGAATGCTTGAGGAAGCCCAAAATTCCACTCATCTAACATTCCAAGAATCTTCCAAGACTTTGCACTACAGTAACTAGTTTCCTCCAGCAAGTAAAAGAGGTCACTCCCCAGCGCTCTCAGACGAGCTCCCAAGATTGGCCATCATGTCGTGGACTAACAACCTAATCATGTTGCAGCCTGATGATCTTGAGATGTCGACACATTCTTGCCAGTCGGCGTTGCAGGCGACCAGGACCCACTCGTGGTCGTCGTCGAGATACTTCACATCGAAGGTCCCGACCTCTAGCTTCAACCTCTTCGCCACCTGCTCCTTCAACTCCACGACATTGGAACTCAGGGAGATCCGAAACCTTATTATGTCTTCCCTGTATGTGGCCTTTATGGTTATGCTCTTCATGTCCTGTCTCGGCAGTCCTTGGCCAATTACCGCTCGGGAAGTGGCAGGGATGCCCACGAGCTGCCTTGAGCACGAATCTTCCAACACATTATCCGCAACTGAAGGGCATAGGTTTCTCAAGTCCTTTGAGCTCCCTGCATCTTCTAATGGCATTCCCCCTAAAGGTTCTTGTGCTTCGGTTGGTAGAAGACAATTTGGTATAAGAGAGCAAGCAGACGAGAAGTTCAGATCCTCGGAAAGCTTATTAAATGGCAAATCAGGAGAGGCCCCGAGTCTTGGGCACGGCATAGAAAGTTGTTCCATTGGAGGTGATAGACCAAAGCCTAGACCTTCATTCGTGGGGCTACCGTGGCATGAACCATGGCAAGTGGGCGTCCCACAGCTCTCCTCTCTTGACCCGCTCCCATTTTTGGGCTGGTTCAAGCCGTTCAATAGCTCAGGCATGGCCCCAACTCCATTCTTCTCATGTATAAGCTGCTCCTGACTCGATATCTGTTGCCCAAGCTGGTTTCCTGTAGCAGCCTCTTCATCACTTCCTGGTGTCCTTGGACTGGGTGACTTGCTGGCTTTTTTGCTGTGAATTTCATATGGAATCCCTTCAACTGGGTGAGGTTCGTCGGACCCTTTCAAGCTCGAGGGCCATGAGATTGAACCTACAGCAACAGGAAGTGGGCTGCTGGCGAGAGAACCCAGTCCAAATGCTTCGTCGGAACCTTGGACAGACTCAATCACATGCTTCAGCTTAGACAGGGAACGGTTTACTTTGTTGATCTTGCGAGATGGCCATCTTGAAATACCGTGCTGTCGACATATCCGCTTCATGGTAGTTGGACAAACTGAGAAAAGAAATCCAGAATTATGATTAGTAACAGCAAAGCAGACCAAGGAAATTAACAACTTATAATAAATCAATCAAGAACAATAAAACATGGAAATAATCGTACCACCAAGGCTCTTGGCGGCATCTTTCAGGCTGCCTGCAAAGTATTGTTGGAGAACGTCAAGACTGATCTGTTTCTCCGCTTTTCCACGTTTTTTCTCTGATTTCTTCACTGGTTTCTTGTTATCCAAGCAAGGAACAGAGTTTTCATTTACACGTTCTACAATCTTTTTGCCATTATCAAATACTGCATCACTTGGTACAATCACCTGATCTAGACCCATTCCTATATTTGGAATGTTACATGGCAAGCCAGATTTAGCCAATTCCATTCCATTGTCAGGCCCTTGAAGAGGCTCAACAGTAGTATCTCTATCAAGCATCTCATTCAAAGATGAAGCTTGGATAATTTCCACACACTTCTCCTCTTGCTCAAGTTCTTTCCCTGATGCCACTCTAAGGCTCCTAAAGTGCCGCTTCATTGTCCCCAGTATAGTTTTCAACAGATTCTCCTGCTCATGACTTTCTATGATCGTTGCAGGCAGAAAGAACTCCAAGACATATTCATCATTTCCTGTAAAACTGCTCCCCAAACAAATCGCAAAACAGCTTGTTAATCCAAACATACGAGCGTAGTGGACCAAAGGGTACTCTGTCTTGCAAAACTGGGTTACGTCTTTGCAGAAACACGAGCTATGGGACAAGAAAGCTCTCCCAGCAACTCCCTGTCCCTTCTGCAAGTGGTGCTCAGCACAAGCTTCTCGAAATCCCCAGATCTGGGCATCCACTACATAGTATGCCACATCAGTTGTGGACATACAAACCTGTCCCATGCAGCTGCCATCGAAGCTCAAGCAGTTCTTCTTGAGACCACCTCCATCGGCAAGCACGCTCCGGTGTTTGCAGGGCACCCATGTCTGGGCCAATGGGAGCTTGTATGTTTCACAGACCACGGTGAGTATCTCCAGAATTTCAGACAACGCAACTTGGCGACCTTCATTGCATATCTGGGTTTAAAAGCATTTGAGACAGTACACATTAGCAGAAAACAGGACCATTCACGGTATCTGCAAGATCGCAGTTTAATAGAAACTCAATAATCCAGCATATCTCATAAAGTCTTAACATTTTTCCTTACTTTTCTCATTTTCTGCCTAGCTATCCCTTTTTTTTCTCGAGACATATTTGAAGAAAGGAAAAGAGAACACTGATTCAGCTATCTACAATACAGCAAAAGAGATTGATCTTCTTGTATTTGATTGGAAATCAGCATCTGCCTAACTTTCTCGACAGGAGCAATATCGGTCAGAAGATCTCTTCTAAGTCACACTCACGGAGATAGGGAACATGTTCCTTCAAAAAGGAAAAAAAAAAAGAGCTTAAACAGCAAGAATAAAATGTCTGAACAACATAGCTCACCTGAGTGTTTGAGTGATCCAGTATTTCTGAACTTTTCAAGTTCACTGCCTGTAAAGAAACTGAAACCATGTTACCGCAAAATCTTGCAAATTTTAGATGGAAAATGGACAAAGGGCCCATGCTCTAGAGCTACTACTGCAGCTTGATGATGATGAACCCAACCTCAAGAGCTTTGCAGACTTTATCAACCTCGGGTGCGTAATTAATCTTCTGGGAAGTCATTATGAGTTCAAGAACACCAACACAATTTTGCCCGGAAGGCTCAAAAACGGGCAAAGCCAAAGTCCCACGAACATCATAGTGAAGCGCATGATTAAGCCGAGAATACTCCTTGCTTGTGTAATACTGAACATTCGGGGTCCACTCGGGCAGTTTCTGCCTGAAAACACGACCAGGAAGCCCGAGCTCCCCATCATTCTCGCTGTCCAATGAGAACATGTACATGAGGGAGACCATCCTATACTGGTGGAGCCCATTAGTATTGGGGTCGAGAACGAAGGGCTGGCCGGAAGTTGTAAGGACGTAGCGGCCCCCGTTCTTCACTGGCGCCCATACTTGTGCAAGGACATGCTGCTCGGTCGATTCTTTCAAGTAACGGAGAGCTTGAGTCATTCTTTCTTTTATTATGCAGTAGTTGTCAGGGTTCTCGAGAGGTGCCAGCCCTGGAAATGCGGACGGCTGTTTCCGGGTTTCATCATTCTCAGCAATACTCTCCTGTTCCTGACTAGCAGCACCTGAATTTCAGAAGAACTGTTTCGTCAGTAGACTGATTAGAAGGAAATCACAGCTGCTGCTTATTTAACACTATGATAACACAGGGTACCTAAGCATACAGGGATGGCGGTATTATCGAATCATATACTATGCTTCCGAGTTTAGAAACAAAGATTTCAAAATCAGGAAATTGCCCGCAAAAACAGGAAGTGATATGTGGAAGAAAAATAAGTTGTTCTCAAGAGAATGCAAAAGGTCAAAGAAGTCCCACTAACTACGGCCCCAACCAAAATCCAAGCTTGATAGGAGCATCAGGGAGAACTAATTTCCAAGGAACAATTGGCACGATGTTATATCTTTCTATTTTTCCGTTGAATTGATGATTTTTCCGTCGGAAAACTCAGACTGATGAAGGAGAGAGAGCCCATATGCAAAAAGAGAGAGTCAATTAGAAAGCTAAACTAGAAAATGGGTAGAGCAGAATCAGAAAGTTCAAATTTAACGACAACAAACAAGGAAATTTGAGTGACCATCAAATGAAAAAGTAGCTTTCTAACACGGATTGAACTTCCATTGGTTCACTAACATCGGATAAAGAACGCCAAAGTTGAACCCATAGAGCAGATTGGGGGAAAAAAATGAAGGTCAAACTCCCAAAAGCATAAAATCTCAGCTCAAACAAATGGAAAAAAGGAGGAGCTTGATACGCAAGACTGACATGTGAGGAGGCGGTGGTAGTCAGAGAGGTGGAACCCCCCGTTGCCGGCAGCGGCGGCGGAGGAAGGGAGCTTCTCATCGAGACCGTCGGAGAAGGCCCAGAGAGGGGAGCAGGGCTGCTCGTTCGAGGACATCAGGAAAGGGGACATGGGGGCGAGGAAGGAGAACTGATCCAAGGGCCAGGAACAGTCGAGGTCGAGGTCCATGATCGACTCTCTTGCGGGGGAAGCCCGGGGCTTCTCGTCGCCGAGGTCGGGCATAGCGTCCTCGCGAGGAAATGACAAGAATTTTCTGGGAAACAGTGGATGAGGAAGATGGAGTAGGGACAAGAAATGGTGATTGGAGATGCAGCGGAGAACGGAGAAAGAAGAAAGGACAAGGGAAGAAGAATGCGACGACGCAATTGGGGGAAGAAGAAGGTGAGTGTGATTCCATTTGCATTGGAATCCGACAGCTTGTACCGCTGCCGCTAGTTGCTCCTCCGATTAGAATACTCAAATAGTAATACTGAAAAAACAGGGCTGTGATCTCCTGCCCCTCGCACAATCATCCACTGCCGAATGACACGCCAGTATTAATATTAGCGAGTTAGTGATGACTGGCCGGACTCATTACTGCTGCTGCCGCCATTCCATTTATCAATTAAGAAAATATTCCGTAATATATAATGATTTTATTGTGTGAACTCTTTTTCGAATTTTAACGCTTGTAAATCTTACGCTCGACAATGTGAGAACATTACACCTACCCGGATTTGAGGGGAATTTATAAAATAAAATTGCAGGGTTCTGCCATGTCACGTGTTAACTTGTTAAAGTGACTCTAGCTGGAATTCTCTGGAAGAAAAAAGAATTTATGATGGAGGAGTTCATTCTTTATCCCTTGTTTTTGGATAGAGGGGAAAGGATGTGAAAGGAGAGGAAGGGGAAAGGATGTGAATTGTTCACCTTATTTGATCGTATTTTGTTAAGGAAAGGGAATGGGAGTGACAGTAAAACATTTACCGCCATTCCACTCCCAATTTCAAATTTCTCTAACATCCGAATTGGGAACTTATGAAGGTAAAATTTTTTTTTTAATTGGCTAAATTATCATTCTCTTATTAAGAAACAGACACATATAAATGAATAATATAGTTAATTAATTAAAACTATTTTCCCTCCATTACTTTTTTCTTTATTAAGAACATTTAAATAAGGATAAAATCTCTCTCCCCTCCCCTTCATTCAAATAAGGGTTAATGATGAACATGATTCACCAACTTAGGATTGGCCTAATAATTCCCTCATCAGACTCTCAAACGGGTGATTTCAGGTTGAGAGAGTCGACGGGAATTTTCCAAGGAATCCCGGCCCAACTGCAAATTAGTCTCAATGTGTGCTTCAGTTGGCTGGCCCATGGATATTTTCGCGATGCAAACTAAAAAAAATGCTCAACATAATTTGAAATTTAATCAGTGATGACTTATTTATGTGAGTATTATGTCCTAGACACATAAATAAAAATGAATTTATAGTCCGGAATCCCCCTTTTTTTTTTTTGGCCCTGTCACCGTCTTCATTCATTCGATTGTCACTGTCGGGGCCGCAACGGAGTGGAACAGGCAATGTTCGAGAGCTGCGCTTTGGGACATGCGGCTGTGCTGGACGGACTTATGTAGCGATATTCCGTTCTTGATATGCTATTGGAAAGTTCTAGATTTCATTATCGTACACCCCATCCCCTATATTTTTCCGTCTCTCGTGATTTGCACATCTCCGCTCTCATGTCATGGAAAAAGGCTAGAGCTCGGTACAGGTGTCACGTGAGTTTTGTTCGAGCTTCGTGGCGTGACACAGGCTCGTGCCAGCAAATCAAGTGCGAAAGCTGCCAATCACGTAGGGATCAATGGACATTGAAGGAAAATTTCGAAGTAACTGGATCGTTTCTTGAAAAAGGTTTTGTTACAAGTGAGACCATCGACTGTTAAGCAGTTTCAATTATTGAACAGTGGCACATTCTGTGGTTTTTTTTTTATCAAAAACAAACGAGCAAAGCCTCTTATTCAGACAAACTCAGCAATTGCAATGTCATTTACACCAGTACTCGTACACAGCTCAACTCTATCAGCCTCTAACAGAATACTCAAAGAGGTAGGGATATCCTCAACCCAATTCCTTGGATTACACCTCTCCTTGTACCAATGTGCCACACAATCTGCACATTTGTTCGCAGTCCGTCTAACTGATCGAACCGTCACCGAGTCAAAACTTCTCCTTATCTTCTTAAAATCAGACATAAATGGTGCAAGCTGCCATCTCCCAACCTTCTTATCATTCATTACCTCTTGAAACACAATCTCAGAGTCAGTCTCAATGACAACTTTCCTCCACTTTTTTCTGGATGCAAATTTAAGGCCCTCAAGAATAGCTGCAACTTCAATCACTTCAACAGAGAAACCTTTCACAGTTCCTCCCCAACCTCCTACCAATGTACCAGTCACATCTCTTGCAATAACACCATATCCTGCATCCCCTGAATTTTTATCAAAAGCCCCATCACAATTCAACTTTATAGCACCCTGCTCTGGGGGTTGCCACTTATTCAGTATCTCATTTTGTTGCTCTCGACTCTCCGTAACACCCTTCTGTCCTTCACCACCTACAGCCAACAAGTATTCAGATATAGCATTCTTAGTCTTGCTTATTACTAACGGGATGCTAGGATCACCCTTGTCGAAAACAGCTCGGCAACGCTCCTTCCATAATTGCCACATCACAAAACTAACAACAGTTAAAATATCTTTCTTGTCCATACTTCTGTTTGACAACGTTTGCAGAATTCTTGACATCCAACTACCCAAACTGCTCAACCCCACATTATTAACTCTCAATCCCAAGAGCTCAAACCACACATAAGTAGTCCACTGACACACCAACAACACATGCTCTATAGTTTCCACTTCACCACAGAACCTACACCTTGGATCGCCTCTGATATGCCTTCTAAACAATGTATCTCCAACAACAAGATTATTTGATACTGCATGCCATAGAAAAGCACGGATCTTTTGAGGGCAATTAATTTTCCAGATTTGATTCCAGGTCTGTTGAGAAACTCCATTGGAAGAAGAAGCCACAGAGCTGGCATTCTGTACCTTTGCCTTTCTAATCAAAGCATATGCTGATCGAACTGTCAGTTGTCCATGTTTCTCATAAGGCCATATGACCCTATCCTCTCTATGTCCACTGGTTAATGGAATGCATTCAATCAATCGTTTATCCTCTTCCTGAATAGCACCCTCTATTCTCGACAAGTTCCAAGTCTTAGTAGCATGCTCAATGATATTACACACTCGAAGATTCGGATCAACACTACTTTGGCTCATAGGATGCGCCATAAACTCTTTTGCATTTAGAATCCATGGATCATTCCATACTCTTATCCTACCTCCATCTCCCACTTGCCATAGCATACCTTTCTTCATCCACTCTCTGCCTTCAAGAATACTAGCCCATAACCAGGAAGCATGCGAGCCTTTCCTTGCATCCAGAAATTCATCTTTTGGGAAGTAAATTCCTTTCATCACTCTGGCCCAGAGAGAATGTGGTTCCTGAAACAATTTCCATGCCATCTTTGCCAAGAGAGCCATATTAAAATCCTCCATATCCTTAAAGCCCATTCCCCCAGTACCTTTAGGCTCAGTTAGCTGATGCCGCTTCACCCAATGGAAACTCTTTTTATTGTCTTGCTGTCCCCACCAGAACTGTGCAATCATAGAGTTTACACTCACACACCAGCTTTTTGGTATCTTAAAACAACTCATGAAATAGTTCGGAATTGCTGCAATTACTGACTTTATGAGTGTCTCTTTCCCAGCATAAGAGAGCTGCTTATTTCTCCAACCTTGAAGCTTCCGACGAATCCTTTCTTTAAGAAATCCCAGTGCCTTAACCTTTGACCTCCCCCATATCACAGGTATCCCCAAATATTTTCCAGGACCAGCATCACTACTGATACCAAGAGCCTGACAAACATTGATCTTAACTTCACTCGAAGTATTGCTACTAAAGATGACAGAAGATTTCTGAAAATTCACTGCCTGACCTGCAGCCCCACAATAAATCTCCAGAATCTGCTTCAACTTAGCCACATTTGCACTAGTAGCCTCAATAAAGAATACAGCGTCATCAGCAAAGAAAAGATGAGATACCTCAGGACAAGCTTTTGACATCTTCAGAACTGCCAATTCTTTTCTGCAAACAGCTTTTTTAATCAGCAAGGAAAGTACATCTGCAACAAGGATAAACAAATAAGGAGACAATGGATCCCCTTGTCGCAATCCCCTTTTCGCTTTAAAAGCAGCTGACTTCTTCCCATTAATCATTACACGATAAGAGACTCCGCTTACACACTCCATTACCCAGCCAATCCACTTAGAACCAAACCCCATCCTCCAAAGTAGTTTTTCTAAAAAACACCAGCTAACTCGATCATAAGCCTTCATCATATCCGTTTTCACTGCACACCACACCTTCCTACCTCTTTTTTTTCGTTTCAGAAAATGGAAAGCCTCGTGAGCAACAACAATATTCTCTTGGATCACCCTCCCAGGGACAAAGGCACCCTGTTCCTTAGACACAAACGTGGGTAGAAAAGACTTCAGCCTATTGGCTAACACTTTAGACACCACTTTACACAAAAAATTGCACAAACTTATCGGACGAAAATGAGTTAATTCCTCTGGTCCTATGACCTTAGGAATAAGAACCAGGTCAGTAAGATTTAAGGAATATGGCATCTTACCCGAAGAGAAAAACTCCATCACAGCGGCTGTCACCTCAGTCCCTACAATATCCCAGTAAGTTTGGAAAAACAGCCATTAAAACCATCAGGGCCTGGTGCTTTATTTGCACCAAGCTGAAAGACTGCCTCCCTAACTTCTTCTGGTTCAATTCTTCCATCTAGTTTACTCTTCATCTCCTCAGAAACAATAGGCCTTACAGTAGCTAGAACCTCTTCGACAAAACAAATATCTTCCTCAGTGAACAAATTCCTAAAGTATCCCTGAAACGTTTCCATCATCACATGCTCATTCTCAACCCACCCTCCATCCTCTTTCTTAATTCGCAATATCCTATTCCTTACCCTTCGTTGCATGACAGATTGATGAAAATAAGAAGTATTTTTGTCCCCAGCTTTTAACCACTGAACTCGAGATCTTTGATGCCAATAAAACTCTTCATTCCTCCAGAGTCTTTTAATCTCACGTTCAATCTCAAGAATTCTTTGTCTTGACTCCACCAAGTCTTGCTCCTGAAGTCTTTGCAACAGTATCTTCAATTCTTCTATTTTCCTTCTATTATTCGAGAATGTATTCCTACTCCATCTACTTAAAAATAAGCTACATCCTTTTAACTTTCCTTCCATTTCTGTCAAACAACTTGCCTTTTGATTCCTCCAACTATGTTGAACAACATCCTTACACCCGCTCTCCAAAGTCCAAAAATTCTCAAACTTAAAATATCTAGGACCTTTCTGACCTTCCCACCTAGTATTGACTAACACAGGACAGTGGTCTGACCCTAGGGCAACCTCATGAATCACAGTAGTATTAGGAAACTTCTCTTTCCATAATCCTGAACATAAGACTCTATCCAGCCTTTCTCTAACTATCCCAACACCTTCCCTCTTGTTTGACCATGTGAATCTTGGACCATTAAAACCACAATCTAAAACATCAATGTCACTTATGAACCTATTAAATGCTCTAATGCTACGCTCGTCCTTCTTTTCCCCTCCCGACTTCTCCTCGTGCCTGGTTATATCATTAAAATCTCCCAAACAAATCCACGGTTCTTGTATACTAGTCCTAATAATTCGAATCCTATCCCAAATCCTCTGCCTTTTCCAAAAATCACAATCTCCATAGACCCAAGTGATCCTACATGTCTCCCTATTCCCCTCATCCACCAACCTAATATCGATAAAATTCCTAGTCTTCTCAAGAACCTCAACAGAATTATTACTATATAGTAGCACCAATCCCCCACTAATACCAATTGGATCAACGACCACCATGTTAGTCATTCTAAGCTTCTTCCTAACCCTTTCAACTTTATCCCTCCTATTCTTAGTCTCCATTAAGAAAACAAAGTCTGGTCGATATTTCCTGACGAGGTCTCCAAGGGCTTGAATCGTCAAGGCTGACCCCAAACCTTGACAATTCCAACTTAAAAGCTTCATGGGCCCCTGGTGGCTAATTCTGGCCAGCCACCACTACCATTACCAATATTCAAAGATAAAGCAAGAGGAACATCTACCAGATTCTCACTCCCTTTCTCATTAGGTACCACACCTCTCTTTCCACTATATTTTTTCTTCTTCCTTACAGCTTTGGTCTTACGATCTTGTGGACTATTCACTTGTCTTGGCAAGTTCTCTAAACTATTCATACTCTCTTTTTTCGCTCTCTCGCTAGGTCCTTCTTCCTTTTCTACAAATTTCCTTTTTAGAGAGAGCTTCTTCATTCCCTCTTCCAACTTGAAAGGAATAATAGCCTTACACACTGATCCCTGTTCATCATCAGATGGCATCTCCACAAAATATGTTGTCCCTACTCTATATTCTTGACTATCTAGTACCTTATTCTGTAAGCTATAACCAGAGTCTATCTTATCTACACCTATATCGCTCATACTCTGGGCACTTCCAGTCTCACTAGGCTTCTTATCCCTTTCCTCCCTCTTTGACTCAGAAACACACTCATGACCACATTCTAGTCCCTCTACCTGTGCAGACCTATTTACCTGTTCTAACCCTTCTCGAAAAGAAATAGTCCCACCTAAACCACTTACATCAATCCCCAGATGGCCCACCATAGACCCTTTAGATTCTTCCTTAGAGACCTTGATCCCATCCACTGAACTGTGCTCTCCAGTACCATGCATATCTGGAAGGTTTCGACCCTTATCTCTTAGATAGACCTCCATATTCTCCTGACCAACATTGTCTCCTCCCTTAGAACCACTCTTTCCTGCTTCCCGTCTTGAAATTCCCTTATTCAAAGTAACCTCTCTTGCCTTAGTAAGGGAAGCTCTCAACCAGGCTCCATAAGGCTTCCCCTCCACCCTAGTATTTTCATATTTACACAACTTTTCAACATGATCAAACCTTCCACACTTATAACAAAGAGATGGAATCCTTTCGTATTTAAATTCGATCCAACATTTCTCACCCCCCTTCCTCATAACCCATGTTCCAGTCACCAATGGCTCTTCAACAAGCAAATCTACCCGAACCCTCAAAAAGCTCTTTCGACATTTCCCAATATCCGTTGTATCATCCACCTCTAATACCCTCCCAACTTTCTGTCCCAACAACAGCAAATTACTCTTAGTCATCTGATCAGGAGCTAAACCATGAACGTGAACCCAGACACTCATGAATCCAAGATCTATATCTTCCAACCTTTCACTCAAGTCCCACCTCTTAACATTAAGGCAATACCCATCAATAGCCCATGGACCTTCCTTGATCACTCGATCTGCCATCTTACAATCCTGAAATTCAAACAGAAACAAATTCTCTCCCAACATTGACATCCTAATTTCTCCATACTCACTCCAAGACCATCGCAACACCCCTGAAACAGTCCCCCAACTAATCTTCTTTTCAGATACTACTCTTCCTACAAGGGCAGTCTTCAGCTCAGACAAATAAACAGCAGAGTCCAGAATGGTTACCTCTGGCTATTCCATCCTTCCTTATTATAGAGCAAGATCAGGACTATCCGTGCAGCAAGCTGTACGGACTAGTTCTCTTCGCGGTGAAGTAGTCACTTCCCTTCCTCCTCTGGATCCTGCAGAAGCTAGCAAACAAATCGAACACACTCACAACAAAGACAAGGGATAGTCGCTCAATATAAAAGCCTTTGCGCCGCCAAAAAACAAACGGCTTGATTGAGCACCATAGGATGCGAAAGAATCGCAGAAAAGATGTCAGAGAGTGACGGCTAACAAAGTTTATTATCAAAAGCTATGAGAATTCAACTCACAACTGACCAATTTGTAACAGCTCTCGTCTGTCTATCGATCCTTGCGTCGTCGAACAAGCGATCAAGACTGACACGGTGATGCGAAAGGACTTCGCAGGAATACAATGCGAGAACTGACGACTGACAATAGTATTGTGACGATTCTGAATTCGATCAGCACCACTAGAAAGAAATCTACAAAGTAAAGGATGCCGATTTAAAAGCAGAAATCACTATTAACCTCTTTTGAAAGGTTCTTGTCCGTCTATTGATCCTTGCGTCGCCGAACAAGCAATCAAGACTGACACAATGATGCGAAAGGACTTCGCAGGAATACAATGCGAGAACTGACGACTGACAATAGTATTGTGACGATTCCGAAGTCAATCAGCACCACTAGAAAGAATTCCTGAATATAAAGGATGCCGATCTAGGAACACCACCAACCAGACACCCACATCGCCATGATCAGAGATGGAGAAGGTGAAGGAGGAGACGACGAGGAAGCGGCGGAGATTGACAGTTATGGCAGTTACAGGGGAACCTTCCTGGGAGACGAGCCAAGAAAACTGGCTGAATGCCCTCACGAGTGGAGAGGAAAATCGCTCTCTAGAAAACTAGAAAGGGGAAATGTTACCCTTTGTAATAGCACATTCTGTGGTTGAAATTATCAAATTGTAGGCACGGAGGCTTGTTCTGATGCCGAGTATTATCTAAGAAGAATGCCTCGGAGGACTCTGGGAGTGGTGGCATTCTACAACTACTTGACGGTAATTTGGCTTACATATAATTGAATATAAATCATGTTATTATTATTTTACAATAATATTTAATGTTTTTTCACAATTGATTATTGATTTTTTTAAAATATTGCTAACCTCTGTAAAATGTATTATAAAAGATAAAAATAGGATACAAAATTTAAAAAGAAAATTATATGTTAATTATGATTTGGAATGTTTTTTTTGACAGGAATGTTACTTATAACTTTAAGAAATTTACAATTTAATCTTTATTTTCTTTTTTTAATTGATTAAAAATTTAATTATCACTGGTATTTTCATAGTTTAAGAAAAGATTAACTACTTTTTTTTCCTACTATTTTTTCTTCTTTCAATGGAATAGTATTCGCAGCAAGCCTTTATGGATACTCCACCAACCATCACATGATTTAGTGGCATTGCTTCCCACCTTGATTGGTGACATCACAGTCTCACTACTTTTCTCCTCCTGGAACTTCCCTTTTCACCCTAAACATCCTTCTTTTTCTGCGCGTCTTTGTCTGATGTTCGAAAGCTCATTGGCGACGACCGCCCTTAGGAGTAAAAATCTTTAGATGAAGGATTTTCTCTATTTCTAGAGAGAGGAATACGTGATCTTTTCCAGAAAAGGTGTAAAAGCACGTGAATCAAACCGGTTGTTAACCTTTTTTTTTTGTTTGTCAAGGAGCCACTGGCGAGACGAGGGTTTCCATCGACCATTGCAACCGCCAATGTGAGAACACTAGAAATACCTTTGATATCTCGTAATAAATCGGAACTCAAAAATTAAAAAATAAGTTGGAGTCAGATTCAGTACGAGAGGTACAAATTATAGTCAATAGATGAGACCGCAACTGAAAGCGTGGAACATCCTAAATAGGATCTCGATAAAGATTTTATGAATATTATTTACATGTTTGAATGAGATTTCCTCTATCTCGTAGTATATTTATTTAAAAAATATATATTTTTAAATATTTTCTAAAAGTTGAAATAGTAAGAAGACTTTCTCGGTGTCATGAAACCTCGGGACCTCGTGGTCGGGTGAGAGAGTCTGGCGTGCGATATTTCTGATAGATTTCTCGATAATGCGAAAGTGTGAAAACTTGAGAGATGGAGCTTGTAACTCTTTTCACTGCGAGGTTTCTAATGGGGCTCGAGATTGATAGTTTCCCCGATGGATGTAATCTCTTATTTTGATATAATAAAATCTCATACTTTATCCATCATTGTCCCTCTACGTTGAAGTTTTCCCACAGATATGCAGTGCCATGTTTTGAATTTCTCGTTCCATTATTTTCTTGAACCTCTCATGGACCGATAAGTTATATATGACTAATTCTGATCCCAAAAGAATATATTTGTGTATATGTATTTTCTAGAACTTATCATGTTCTTTCTCGAGGGAAGGTTCACTGGTCCTTTTAAGTCCGCCAAACACCAGTGCTTTTCTAACGGAGAAAAGTATTTTATACCTACCTCACCGTATAGCTGTGCTTACATACTAATCAGAGTTTAAATATTATTAGATTTATTACTTTATTTTTTATAAAAAAAATTATAAAATAACTAAATCTAATTAATCAATATCACGTGGTAACATGGTGATATAAAACAGCTTCTCACTCCCAAGAGGGACCAAGTGACTATCCCGGAAAAAAAATGTTAAAAATTTTCATTTTTTTAGTAAAATCGTTTTTTTTTGGACGACTGAGAATGTGCTAACTAATTAAGTTCAATTTAAGTCAACCGGTTTTGTCTATTTTGGAAAAGAAGGTCCTAACTAATGCTTTCAATAATGAATTTTCTGCTTTTAGAAGATTTAAAATCCGAAATTTTGTCTAAAATAAAGATATTAAAAATGTTTCAACTAATTTATAATGATATTTTTAAGTAAAAATCTCCAGATATGCTGACGAGATGCGATTACTCATCTAAACTCTGGAAAATAGGTAAAATATTATACATTTCACTTAAAATTTTAAGACTTTTATTATCTCTAGTACTTAACCTAAAACAGTTTTAGTCTTATTTTCAAGCTCCAAAAGTGCACTCAATCAAATTTGGTTTATAATTTCGTGATTTTCATAATTTCAGTATACCTATTCATTTTATTAATTTTTCATATTCCGTTAACTATTTTCGCAAAGAATCGATTCTCTTAATTATACAATCTCCTTTCACTCTTGTAAAATTTTCTAACTCTTTGTAATGTTCGCAACTTCCACAAAAACTCAACTTGATTCACTAGAAACTCTCTCAATTCCCCGGTTATGCTTCCTTTTTATTTTATTTGAAATACTCTTTTTTTTTTTTATCTACTGTAACCTTCAATTTTATTTATTTGATCAGCTCTATATTTCTTTGATTATCTCTTTGGTTATGTCAAAGCAATAGAGATGAAAGAACATATAATTGACAATTCCGTGCATAGTACGGGTCGCCCTCCAATATTATCCTATTTTAACTCATAAATTTATCTTATTTTTCCTCAATTGAGTTTTAGCTCCTTTGAATAAATTTTCTTGATATGTCATAATTTCATATTAGAAAAAACGAATGCATGCCTATTATTTTGATAGGCCCATTCCCTCAAAACATCACCCTTATTCGCATAAATGGGAAGTTCGTTATCGTGGCTCTCACGTGCATTCTAACCACGGCTCTTGTTTGCACAACTTTTTATTCAAAAAGTCACTCAGTCATGACCGATTCAAGTTTAAAGGATATCGGTCTAATAAAAATCAGAACATTTTGTATAGCGAATTTCTTCCATTATCAAAATCTAAAATCAATAACTTAATTAGGGAAAAAAATGTGCTAATTTAGTTCAGCTAACCCATATTAGTAAATTAATTTTTTATTATAAGTTTGAGACATTGACCTATAAGAGGACTAGACACGAACCCGTGCGATGCACAAAAAGAAAATAAAAATAAATTAATGTGAAACATTGAAATAAATTTGAATAATTAGATCGTTTATTTATAATGTATTGTAATTTAATTTATTTAAAATTTATTAACTTACAGTATTAAGTATTGTATTCTCAATTGTCATTAGTATATTATATTGATTTTATCTTTTCAATTTTACAATTTCAAATTATTCGTTCAAAAAATATGACAGATTTTTTCGCTAAAATTGTAGATATGAAGTGAGATGGAAATATTTAAATAGTTAACAAAAGATTTTTACTATTAAGATCATACATATAGAACGAGAGAAAAATGATTGAAATTATCATTTTACCCTTAATCTAAAATCTTATGCATGTCACAAATTTTAATATGTAAATTAGATGAAAGATAGTTATGGAAAAAAAAAAGAGATACCAAACTTGACGAACATTTGCATATAATAGTATAGATATAAGGAAGATGAGAATAAAGGGATATAGAGCCTGTCCATATATGACCTAGTAATTAGGGTTTTGCAAGCATATCAGATAGAATTGGAACCGATTTGATTTTATTTAATAATATAGGTTCCGGGTATTGGTAGATACTAATAAAATTTGGATAAGGTCCGATCAATGAATTGAAAAACCAACTAGAACCAATTTCAGTTACAGCTACATGATACCGGGAACTAAATATGTATAAAAAAATGAATAACATTGATTAAATCTTATGTTATTATTCCAAACTTATGATGAGTTAAAATTATTAAAAAAATTAATAAAATTAACTAATATTTACTAAAATTTATACCCTTATGTTAAGCTAATAAAAATTAAATTAAAATTATTAAAATCTATTGTAAAGTTGCTTGTTTAATTATGAGATTCACGAATTGCAAATATATTTCACAGATTTATCACAACGATAACGAATAACAAATTTTAATATGGTACCCGGAACCTAATGTATAATTCATGTTCTGATTAGGGCCCAAATCATAATTCCAAGAGACAAGTCCGGATCCAAAATTTAAGAATCGATTATATATATAATAGGATCCTGGTATCATAAAAATATCGAATTTAATCGCCTCTATTAATAACATGTTAAGGACGATATTACCGTACAAGCCCCTATTTTTGGTAAAAGAAATTCATTTCATTATTCCGAGGGACCCAACAACGACACTTCTCTTTTAAATTTAGAAATTCCAGAATAAAAACAAAAAGAAGAAGCTCTTGAGAAACATCAGGAAAACTTCTCAATTAAATAAATGAACATAAACAAGTCCGAGCACTTGACCAATTCAACGAGAATGGAAATTAAGAAAAAGGCCACCCGATACCATACAACTTCCTGTAATATTTATCCAAATAATGCGGCAAAAGGGGAAAAAGTAGTTCTTACTTTGAATAATGCCACTTCGACATGATTGGCCAGTTTAATACAGTGATTAACTTTATCTTATTTTATTCTATTTTATAATAGAGAAATACTCGCGCCGTTCACATAACAATAACGGTAGGTGTAGCGGTGCTATGCACGAAAAGAAAATCAAAATAAATAAAGGTGAAATATTAGAATACATGTATATAATTATATCATTTATCTATAACGCACATCAATTTAATTGGATTATCGTATTTTCTGCAATTTTATCTCTGTAAGTTTACAATTTCAGATCTTTTTTTCAAAGACGAGGACATATTATTTAACTTAGAGTAATTGGATATAAAATATAATTTGTTTTGCAGTTATGGAGTGAGGAGGGTATTTGAGCAATTAATAAGAGATTTTGTTGAGAGGATTGTAAATATAGAATGAAAGTGGAAAATAACTTGAGTTATTATTTTACTCTAAAATTGAAGAAATTTATAAGGTATATGTATGTCATAGATTTTAATAAATAATTATATAGACGATAAATATAGAAAATAAAATGGCACCAAAACTGTTCAAAATTTACATAGAATAGTATTGATATAACTAAAAAATACAATAAAATAAATGTTAAAAGTCTTTTTTTTTAAATTGACAATTAAAAGTAGATTTAATTCTATGTAATTTCTGACAGAGGAGAAAGTGTCAAGTGTAAAAATTGTATCACGTAGATAATACTAACGTAATATATCCGTCTAATTATAATTTATCACTTGTATGTTCGTCCAACTAGAATTTCTTATTTGGTAAGATTTTCATATTTTTCAAAATTTAATAATTATAATGATAAATTATTGATTATATATTAGTTAACTAACACTCATCCATTTGCTATAATTTAATTAATACTGCAGCCTAATCAAATTTTAGGTTTAGATATAGGAATATGAAGGTCAATTGGGTAACTTTATTTATGTTTTCTCGTAAGCTAACCTGTAATATAAACTCTGTGTCATCTTTACTATTTTAAAGCGTTCTTTCATTTGAATTTTTCCTGTACATTTTTCTCTAACAGTAAAACATGCACATAGGCAAACCAACATGAGACTCTATTGGGCGGACTTGCTGATAAACAAGTCTCAGCTTATCGATCAGGTTTAAGGTTCGATTCTCACAGAGGCCGGTTTGAGGATTTACCTAACTCGTCCCACTATAAATATAGGGACTCGAGGAGGGTGCAACCTTCGTAGTCGGACACAACAACACTTGAATACCTTGGTTATTAATTAAAAAAAAAAAAAAGCAAACCAATGTAGGTTGGTTCCAATGACAAGACATTTGTTGTTCTAAAATATTGGTTTTGGGTTTGAATATTTGTGAATGGAGAAAATTTATACTTGGAGGTCTTTACGCCTTGATGGACCGATCCGACTTGAACTTTATTAGTTAGTGTTCCAAAGAACTTCTAAATATCAGTGATACACAAAAAAAAAAATCACATGAGCAAACATAATCAAACAAACACATATTTACACAATAAAAGACACAAATGCACCTGAAATTTCCATTTTAATGAACATATCTTCAAGAAAATGGCACAACTCTTTGAAATTTCTTGCTCCTACCGTTAAATAAATTCTTAGAGAAATTTTACCGTACCCTTAAGTATATTTACCTTATTCCACCTGTCTCTCTCTAAGCAAACATATTGCTTCGTAATCCAAAGAATTAGAAAATGCTTTGCTAAATTACTAATATGGTCCATAAAATTTTCAACATAAGGAGAACGTATTCAAATAAGTTCTTCCATGTCTTTTTTTTTTGTTCCGGTAAAAAACGGGGGCAAAGTCCAAACATAAAATAAATTAGAGAGTATATAGTCGGGATAATGCTACCCCTACAATATCAGCAAAAAGTAGAGACTTCAAATAAGTAGGGCAGTCAACGATCTTGTGAACTCCTAATTGGTAGTGAAAGGCATGATTCGCAAGCTAGTTTGCACAAACATTTCCCTCCCGGAGCATATACTAGATCATAACGGTCCAATCCTAGTCAAGAAGGCTTTGAACTTCGACCATAATCCCTCGATGCCATCCCATATCGATTCGGCGTACTTGCAAAGCTTGTGCCATTACCTCCGAGTCAACTTCGAGAATGAGCTTTTGGAATCCTCAGTCCCAAACTAACTCAAGACCCAACTTGACAGCCCATAATTCAGCTAAAATACGAGTGGCGATACCAATATTCTGCATGAATCCA
The DNA here is from genome assembly GCA_037672795.1 of Lagerstroemia speciosa. Lineage (NCBI taxonomy): Eukaryota > Viridiplantae > Streptophyta > Magnoliopsida > Myrtales > Lythraceae > Lagerstroemia > Lagerstroemia speciosa. The sequence goes on along the minus strand of CM075294.1, from coordinate 51,918 downwards.
CCAATCCATCTACCCCATTCATCACAAACAGTCCCACCAGTCGCTGCTAACCTGGGGTTCCCCTTGGCAACTCCATCAGTATTCAATTTTACCCATCCATGGTCAGGTTTAATCCAACCCACTAACTTCCAACCCTTCCTCCTCTCTGTCAATGGCTTTAAACCCCTTGGAATATCTTGGCCGAATGAAGTTGCCACATGACAAATAATATAAGCACCCCTAATTGGCCAACATAATTCTTGATCATGTACTGCTAGGTTCTTCCATCTCCATATAAGCCAGCAACCAGTAGCAAAGATGACAGTCCATAATAGCTCCATGTTCAGAGAGCTATAATCCGTCAAGTTCCTTAGGAGCCACTGATCATGCTCATTAGTAAAAAATCTGAACTTTTTATGAATCGATAGAAGATCATCTAATATTACTTTCACTCGATGACAAATCTCACAGGGTGTGAAGGGCAGCTTCACCCTCTAGTCCACAACCAGGACAAATAGTCGAGTTGCCCATACATCGTGAGGCATGAAATTCGTTGGTTAATGAAAAGCAATTATATGTCACTTCTCTTCAATGGATAAAAGCAATAATAAGTTAGAAGAGTTAAATTTTCAGTGGCATTATAGGATGATGAATCCATGTCCAACATAAAAGTTGCCCTTTTATATTTTCAAGATTTTTTTCTGTTCTTTTTAGTGTGGAATTTTATTCACAACATGAGAAAGTCTTGTATGTCATGGGATACCATGTGAGCACTAATTGATGGTATCACAAGCCAATAAAAATACATCACATAAACAAATTCATAAAAGAGAACTTATTTGATAAAATACAAATTTAAATACTTCTAAAAATTAAAAAATATGAGAAATCTTAAAAGCTCAATATCAATTAATCAAAAAGGAAAAGGATGTCCAATTACAAAATATGAGTTTTTTTAAGGATTTTTTATATTGTTAGGGTCTCTTTTAGAAAAGTTTAAATTTATATTTACAGCATGAATTCTCTCTTATATGTGACTAATTTCTAATAGTTTTGTGACACCACTAAGCAAGTGCTAACGCAATAACCTAGTAACATACAAGTATTTCTGATCTTTGGTTTGGGCTCCCGACTCTGAATTGGTAGCATATTAATATTCTGGTATATTTATAAGAGGTTTGACACATATATTACAATCTAAAAATTTAAACTAATAAGTGATGCGGTCTAATCCTCTTATATTTTCATGATTCTTTTTTTTTTTTCTTGTTTTCCATACATGGAATTGTGCTCTCAACAACTAAAAAATTTGACCGTCTGCAAAGGCAACTCCAAAAAAAAAAACCGAAAAAAAAATGAAAAATGAAACATATTTCACATGACTCCCAATTAGTGATCCGGGTGATCAACAGAGTTTGACAAAAATTAGTGGCTGATCAAACTCATTCAACTGTAACCTGAAAATATCGGACGTCGATATCGAAAAGCTGATGAAATATAGAGGTTTTTTTTAAAAAAAAAATATAAGTTTTTTTTATTGGGGCAAGTAGATTCATACGGACGCGTGAGGTCATTATCGACAATGACAAATTGGTTAGGATTAATTTTATCCTAATAATAAATGGTTTCTTGTGCAAACTAAACTGGCGGCCCAAGTGATTTCTTATTTGATTTGATATCGAGGGGTACACAAATTCTGTCCAACTAATCCACACTGTCCCTTATGCACACCAGCAAACACACACGGTAAGGTAAACATATAGGTACTGTTGTCCGACTACAAGGGAATTTGAACCAATGATGGGAAGGATACTTGTTTCTCTCCTTACTATCAGACGAAAACCCTTGGGATTACTGGGTGGCCGAGTTAGATGTGTGTATGTGGCGCGGCAACTTGAGATTAATGGTCTTAATCCCAGTTTTCTCTCTTTAATCCCTGTGATTAGAATAATTAAATAAATGGATTAATTTATGTTAGTGTTATGTGATGGTGAGAGGTTAGGCAGCTGTGAGGCAGATTAGCAACAGCCAGAAGAGTATGTGATCACTCTTTTTTAATAATTAAAAAGGAGGATAACAGTATTGATAATACAACCACCCCACTATGTAATATTCAAGTTTTCATATTTAATGTGGACGTAACATACATACTGAACGATCAGTGTTGAGCACCAGTCCCATCAGTATAGTCCCGCTGAAAGCCCAGTATAGCGCAAGAAGTTGACGCCTTATAAGCCTAAACCCAAAGAATATACTTCTCACCGATGTTTTGACACAGATGCGTAGAAAGCATTCGAATATGCAACCTTAAAAGATAAGCTCCTCGTATTTTCTTTTTTGACATTTAAATGTAATATATTAATAGTGTGAGTATTACGAGAATTATTTTGCTGGAAGGATTTATCCTTTTTATTTAATGGTACGACGGAAAGAACAACCATGATAGTGATGGCAGCAACTTGTTCGATTCCCCCATTAAATATTGATATATTTTTAATATTAACTGCATAACGTTACAATGTTCAATTTCGAGAAAAGAAAGAGATGTGGTTTGGTAGAGTTATTATTATTCTTTACATAGAATTAAGAAATCTTGAGCTCGATGAGACTCTCTGTACCCTTTTATTCTATTTTTTCTATCTCATTCTAAACATATATATATTTTTTACGAAAAAATTATGAGAAAAGTAATTTAAGGTGGTTGGTTACCGCACTCTCTTTTGGATGGGAGCTGAAAAGTGCTACACTTGATGATTACTGAGGGGACTCCTTGTATCAATTCATAAATTGTCCTCTTTCCATCATTATGAACTGACTGACTTAGTGAAGCACATTTTCCCTCAAATAAGACTTTTGGTTTTGAATTATAATACCATATTAGTTATATACGAAAATATAATGTATTTATAAGAGAACTGGAACCGACACCTAATAATTTAGGTTTTAAGTGAAAATGAGTTCAACTTCTTTTGTGCCAAGTGGATATTTTATATTGTATTAGAGTTGAGCTAAACCCCTCAACACGTTGCATGTGAGAGGGTTAGATATGTTGAATTGTGCGTGTTATGAGCGGACCGTTGGGGAAGCGGGTAACTGCGCTGAGAGGAGACCATCGGAGATGGATCATGGCTTATATTAGTGAAAGGGCTGCCGGCCAGGTTTAAGTCAGAAATTATCGTGGTCAGACGCTCATATGTATATTATTAATGGGCCTTACAAGAGGCTGGACCTGTTTCTAGCAAAAAATCTAAGTTATTAGTTGGATGCATTTATTTTTCTTATAAATCAAAGTCGATGTAGGATTTAACTATCAACATCCGTCCTCACATTGACAACATTTTTCTTAATAGGTTGTCTGGTTCAAACCAAAATTAGTCAATCTTCAACTCAACCAATGTGGGATTTAACTCTCAACATCCGCCCTTATATGACAACGTGTGCACACACTTGGCACGTGTTCTTCAATAATATGAACGAAAGTAATATTATTGAAAATATTTTTCTAAATAGGTTGCTCCTCAAACTTGAATTAGTCGGAGTGTAATTATATTAAGTTTCTAAATGGTATTTGATAGTGTTTGTATCGATTTAAACATGCATGGCGAAAATGAGGAAAATAAAAGCTTATGGCCCATTGTGAAATTTGTTTTATTTATTTTTTATGAATTTGAAAATTGCACTGACTAAATTTACTTGAAAATTTCTAGCCTTTTTTTGGCCAAAAATGGCTGCCATATTTACCTTTTATATTATTGTACTTTCAAATTTTAAGGTTGGATAAAAAAATTTTAGGTGGAGATGAACTAACTAAGAAATAAATAAAACCTGGATTTAAATATATTTAATGTGTTCATAAATAAAAAAAGCAGACAGCAAACAGGGAAAAAAAATTTATGCCAAGGCGAGTGTTCTTTGACTTTGGAGATATGTCACCTCGGGGATCTCTCCAGGTCAATGCAGCAAAGTCAACCCACACTAAGAGCGCCACCTGGCCTACTGCCCCGGAAACCTTAACCATACATTTGCGGTTGGTGATTTGTCTGGCTGAATCCATATATTTTTTTTCTTTTTCCATTCCGTAAATTTAGAAAATAATTGAAGGAAAAACAGGAGAAGGGCAAAAAGTGAGTTTCATTAATAAAAATTAAATTTAGAAATTTAAAATTTAAATTTATAACAGTAATTTAATTATTTATTTATATTTAAGACAAAATAATCGAAGAGGATTATAATGTTCCAACTTCTGAATTTTTCACTATTTCCTTTTTTTTTTATACTTAAGAGACATGATTATTCGTATAACAACAGATTTACTTAGAGGACCTTATATTTTAAATGACAATTCAATGTCATATGATCTGAGATAAATCTAAAGTGTGCCATGTTCTTTGGTTTATAGTCGTATTTTCAAAAATAGTATGTTTGAGTGGTCTCAGTATAGTGGCACAAGATTTCGACTTATAAGTTCTGAGTTCAATTCTCACAGTGAGAATTACATGCATCTTTGTTTCCTATTCTTATATTAGATTCATGAACCTCTCTTATTACCAAAAGCAGTACGTTTTACTTTGGGGTTCTCTGTGTTCTGTACATGTTAAAAGATTCATAAGATAGAGAAAAAGAGTTTGGTACAATTCACATCGCTCTCACCTTGTTACCTAAAGATCTTGTGTTCGATTTCACTAGTAGGATTTCTTGTACCACTTTATTCCCTCTTCCTCTACTCCTCCCAGATTTATGTGCTTCCTCTATGTGCAAAAAAAAAAAAAAAACTCATAAGACAAGAGTTTATATTTCTTTAACATTGCAACTTACCTCCTCTTAGTTTATTGCACAAATTTTCCTTTCATCATCATATGATATTATATATATATATATATTTATGTATATATGTATAGCTACAAATTTTTTATTCAAATTTCATGTACTTAATTACCTATATCTATGTCTACCTTGTCTATGCTGATCATCCAACGACTACATAAAATAAATTATGGAACATGCTGGGCAATGCGATATCGTAGAGTTTGATGGCGACCTTGCCGGGGCTGAGGTCGTCACGCTAAGGGCCTCACCTCCTCGTTATTTCTCCCGATCGGTTTATGTCGCATTTTTATTTTCTTGTTAAAATAGTTTTTAAAAAAAGAACGTTAAGTTAGTATTTGAAATCGATTCTTTATCATATGTGACATAGATTAGTCTATGAAAGATGCCACTTTAAGAACCTAGCCTGGGAAAAAAAAAAAAAAGAAAACGAAGATGTTGCTCTAAGAGACCGTGATTTTACGACAAGAGATTTTTACTTAATAACCAAGAGATCTTAAATTCGATTATTACTGTGAGACTTCCGTGTCTTTTTTTTTTTCCTGAATATTAGGATTCCAAATCCTTTTATCATCTGAGAAAATTGTTGGGAAAATGGTATTGAATTGAATGAGAAATTGTTCTTATAGATTGAAAATTATATTTGGGCCTAAGTCCAATTGATTTAGAAATTGAAGGAATTGAAATGGGTTTAAGTCTATGAACTTATTGTTTATAATGGTTATGGATTGAGTTTATAAAAACCCATAAAGAGGCTCAAGCCTATAAGGGCCCATAGGGCCCAAAGAGCCCATAATGGGAAATGCAGAAACTCAATCCCACATCAATTAGGGATGAGAATTTCAAATGGTTTATAAGTTAAGAGTAGTCTTATGATAAATAACTACTTCAGCTACAATAAACGACTTTCTCGCGGCTCCCGCCTATGGCTGGAGGTACCGGCCTAGTATTGATTTGTTAGTTGTATCAATTGGATTAAAGATTAAATTTTAGTTTATAAAAAAATTGGGTACTGCGACCTAACAGCTAAAACTTTTGGATGATTAAAAAAAAAGGTCGCATCATGGTAGCTTATCCCTCTTGCTCGAGACCAAAAAAAGCTCATTTGAGGTAAGTCGTGAAGGGCGAGTGTTTAAGGACACAAATGTAGACCACCATTTAATAATTTAGATCTTTAAATGGAAATATATTCAATTTTTTATAGGCTAATGTGGATAATGTACTAAGATATCGGAGGGATTAACTAGGACATGAAAGGGATAAGTGATAACCTGTCATGATCATGGATTCACTAAGATGTGAAAAAACAAACGGGCAAGTTGCACAGTTGGACATCCACATCTGGGCACGAACAAGCGAGCGCTTCCGCTGGTTATTCTTTGAGTGTAAAAAAAAAAAAAAAACTTCATTAATAGAGTTTTATCCATAAGTGAACTGATCCGATTTAAATCTAAATTAGTTAAAATATATTAAATTATGAATATTAGGTGGTCTGAGCTTAAAAAAATACTTGCATGTTAAATTACATATAGTTTTTACTAATTAAGGTTGAAACTGAGTTCGTTTACCAAGGGTAACTCTCCCAATCAAGAGTTTTTCCTAATGATAAAGTTTGAACATGGTACCAATTCGAATGATTACACGGATTTTCTTGATTCCATATTTTAAAACATTCTAATTAGTGCTTTCTCGAGACGTGCGACGAGATAAAATCATTCAAGATTCGATGATGCCAGTGGGCGCACAGGTAAAGTAAATTTCAGGGCCTAAAATTATTAATAATGATCGAAGATTTATTTAATTAAAAAATTGTGCAAGTTGCATTCCTTTAAAGTGCAGAATTAGTTGGGGGTGGAATCAGCTGATAGAGTTTAAAAATGACGAGTTGACCGTTTAGGGTTTTCAATTCTGTCATTTAAGTATTTTTTTTCCCGTTGATATTCCATTTTTGTAATCCAAATATATATATATATATATATATATCAATATATCAACATGTGTGTGTGTGGGCGAGTAGCTTTCTTTTATCATATTTTTTTATTTGTATTAACGTATTCGATACCTAACATGTTCTAACTAATACAGTTCGACTAAGATCCACTGTGAGATCAAACTCTCTAAATATGAATTTTCACAATCTACAAGACTCAATCCAGAAACTCTTTTTTTTTTTTGTATTTGAACCGCTAATATCTAGAAATCAAATGGGTTCTAACTAATCCAATTCAAGCCGAGAAGGCTAACTGGGGGTAAAACTATCCAAGGTGAATTTTATCCATTTACAAAACTCGAATCCGAAACGTTACTTAAGAAGGAAAATGTGCCCTACCACGTCAATCAATCCACTTTAATCAAACCCGTGATTTTACTTAAGGGGAAACTGCGTCCTGCCATTTCAACTGATTCACTTTGATTCTTTTATTTTCACCTTACATCAGAAGGTCCACCTATCCAATGGCTTGATGAAAACCTTAAGTAAGAAAAATAAGAAAACTTATTATCCTATTTCCCCATATCATATGTAATCGAAAAATAAGGTTGGATTTTCTCGATTTACATGCACCTGATAGCCAACGAGACTTCATTTTATAATTCTCTTATAGATTAATTCATGTATAACCTGTATTATTAAAGTAATTTGTATAATATATTTAAAAACAAATTTCAAGTTTACAAAGCGGTACCCCTCACTCTCTTTATCCATGATCAAAGTCATGATGGCTAGTGAGAGCAGGGGAAAGGTGATCGGACGGCTCCAAGCCCTCTCCTTCATGTTCTTCATTTTGATTTTTTCTTCTTTGTTTTTTTTATTTTTTTAATTTTTCATCCAATTTCCTTGAGAGAGAAGTGTATTAGTATGGATGAAAATAAGTAATAATGGGGTAATAGGAATTAGTCGGACGAAATTCGGATACCTCTCGATATTCAAAATAAAAAATATATATATATATATAGTTATGGAAGGAAGATGAAATATGCCAAAAATAATAGTTGAAGGTCAAAAATGTCTCATGCCTTGACGTGTAGGGAGAGATATGTAATTTTATAGTTATTACATTCTTAAAAAAATTTTCAAAACTATATAAAAACTCTAAATAAATGGTGAATCCTGATTAAAAATATATAAATATTAAAAATATTAAAAATCTAATAGATGATGAATCATAATTGAAAAATATAAATAAACAGTGAATTTTAATTTAACGGATATGTCACATTAATGTCACATATATAATATGACCACTCCATTAAAAACTTTCTCCTGGGAGGGGCTGCATGGTGGCCTGAGATGTACGGGAGAAACATATATATTATTAAAAAAATTGGTATACATAAAGTTTGCAAAATCTTGATCGTATGACACCGTGAAGACACTAAAATTTGTTGCCTTTGGTTCAACAAATTATAAAGTCTGCAATTCAGTTTTTCTTTTTAATCTCATGCGGCCTAGAAAAATAGTTCATAAATTTATATCAACAAGAACCGCAGGTTGAAGCTGTGGGTGTTCGATAAACGGTGCCATGGACCTTGTCTTTACAGATAAATATTTATTGTTTAATACACGAGTGTAAAATTTTTATTATCTTTAAGAGCAAATTTTATAAGTATCAACATATGAATAATAATTTATACAATAAATTCCTTGTGTATCATACACTGACTACTTACTCCCAAACACTGTGTATTAATATTCAGTGTATGATGGATACATAACAATTTTGTTTTATAACTCTATCTCAGTTATTTACATATGTAAAATTTTTATAATTTTTAAGGGTAAATTTTACAATTATCAACAGCTGAATCATGATTTATATAATGAATTCTTTATGCATGATACACTAACATTCCGTACATTAATATTCAATGTATATTTGATGTGTATGATGGGTACATAACGAATTCGTTATATAGATCATCATTAGGGTGTTGATTCTTGTAAAATTTACTCTTTGAAATTGTAAAAAATTTACACATGTAAAAATCCAATAGAAATTTACAAATCAAACTCGCGTATTACACAACAAATATTTACTCCTAATATAAAAGGACAGAGTCCGGCGGCACTGTATATTGAGCAAGCTGCGGTACTTGTGCATATAAATTTGAACTGCATTTTTCAAGCTGCGGATGTGCAAAGAAGTGAGTCGTATGTTCACAGCATTCGATAAAATATTTTCTAGAGAACCTTTTTTACAATTTTTTTCCCCAAATAATGGGTATTCAGACCCAATAATCTACGTCTAGGAATGCTCCTGAAAGCGTCTTCTTCAATTTAATAAACTCTGCCTGGAATTCTCTTACCGCTACTCCGTCATCCCCAACGTATACCCAGGCTTCAACTTCCCTCACCACCCGGAACCTTCCTCCTTTTCCTGCACTCACATAGACAATCTCCAGCTCCTGCCGATGGGCCGCGGAGATCAACCCTCCTTCCGGTACCCCACTCATGCTGTCACAGTTGGCAATTTCTAGGTATGAAAGACAAGAAAAGGCTCCTTCCTCAACCTCCCATTTCTCCAACGAGCTCAGCTTGCAAAGAATCAGGCTCCTCAGTTGAGGAAAGCCCTGCGAAGAGCATGCCATCTCCGTACCCACGAAAGCATCCTCCAGCAAGTGGAGGACAATCAGGGTCCGCAGCTTCTGCAAAATGGGCATTGGGTCCTTCTCCAGCTTAGACCCTTTCAGGATCAACTTCCTGATTTGGTTCGGAAAATGCCTGTCCTCTGGGAAATTCTTTATTAATCCTTCCAGGTGTAGATTACATGGATGGCAATAGCCTGATAACTGTCCCAGATTTGATTCTGAAAATGTCCCACTGATCCTAAAGGATGTGTACCTGAGGCGTGCGAGGGTTATTTTACCAAGTTCGAGTACTTGTTCCAACCCCTCAGTATCTCTCAGTGGACAAAACATCAATCTTTTGAGATTGACAAGTTTCCATAGATCATTCACCTTGCACCTGCTCGGAGAAAAATTTTTCAAAGTTTCCAGATTTATCAAACTGTGTAATTGCAGCTTCTTTGAGCGACTTACGGAGAATTGGAGTGGAAGGTAGAGATATCTTAATCTTTTCATCTTCCGCAAAACATCAGGAACGATTACCTGGGAACTGATGACTCGTAAATCGAGTGTTTCCATGCATTCAAGGTTCCCCAGTGACCTATGGTGCTCTTCAACTCCCGTGTTCCTTAAGTTCAAGTATCGCAGATGGACCAGGTCTCCCACTGACTTCGGGAGGGCTCCTTTCAAAGAATAGAAGCCTTCGAGGTCAAGTAATCGAAGGAATTTGTAGTTCACAAAAAGAGTTTGCATTTGCGCCCAACTTTTTATCGCACATCCTTTAGGATCAAACAAGAGAAGAGCTCGGAGGTGGGAAGTCTCTTCACGCTTTGACGTCACCGGTGGAAGATACCCTTCCGGGCCATTCTTGCTGTCCAAATATATGGACATCCTTCGAACTTCGGAAGTTGAAGGAGAAATGTGGAGCAGTTCATTGACATTCTGATGATTTACGACATTGAGAAAGTTTTCCTTTTTCGCTATCTCGATGCAGAGTTCTCGCATAACATCGTGGAGGTGGCAAGTCTTGATCTTCCAGGTTGATTTTGAAACTCGTGCTTGAACCAATCCTCGGTCGACTAGTTCATTTAGGGAGTGTTCTGCAATGTCTTCAACTGTCGCCTCCCCCTCCCTCTCCCCAGATGCTGTGGGTGGGAAGAAACCTTCGGCGATCCACATGTGAATAAGCTTCCTGGCAGATACAGCCACATCTTCAGGAGAATTAGCGAAATAAAGGAAGCACGGTTTCAAATGGTAGGGCAAGTCTTCGTAGCTCAGTGCCAGAACTTTTGATACTTCAATGTTGCCCTTACGAAGATCTAAGTCGATATTCTGTTGAACTCTTTCCCACTCGGTCAGCGTCTTCTTCTTTGCCAGGACTCCACCAAGTACAATGATAGCCAAGGGTAAACCTCCACATTTTCTAAGCACAGCCTTTCCTAGACTCTCCATCTCATGAGGAATGGATGAATCTGTGAAACAAGGGAAGTTGGGTTTTGTGATTAAAAGAAAGATGGCTGCTATTGCTATAAATGCTAGCAAAAGTTCGAAGTTAAGCCACAGACTTCTGTTTGTAGATATAGTGACATGACTAAAAACACATCAGGTCCACATTAACTTAATGGAGTTCAACGACATTTTCTTGCTGTTTTAAGACATTTTAATCATGCACATTTTGGATAAAACATGAGATCTAAAGAATGAATTGTTAGATACATTCATTAAGATGGAGTGTCTAGAGAACCAAGGGACATCAGAAATACCGTCTCTTCCAGGAAAGGCTTTCCTCTTCAGCAACTCCCAGCTCTCCTTCTCGGACAGACACCGAAGTTCATGGACGTAACACTGTGGATCTACATACTCCGCTATAGATCGGATGCGTGTGGTCAATAGGATCTTGCTGCCCGTCTTTTCCACTGGGAATGCATTCTTTAGACTGTCCCAAGCTTCTTTTGTCCAAATATCATCAAGAACAACAAGGCATTTCTTCTCTTGCTGGGCTTTGTATAAGGCTTCGAATAGCTCAACTTCCATCATCTTTAAAATTTCCTTGCGTCGGTTGGGTATCAACTTTATGAGAATTACTATCAGTATTTCTTTCACCTGGTACTGCTGTGACACACATGCCCAAGCAAAGCAGTCGAAGTTGTGCCTGACCTCTTCGTGAGAGTAAACTTTCCTGGCGAGTGACGTCTTGCCGAGGCCACCCATTCCGTAGATGGAAACAACACGGTGATGCGTTGTTCCACTAGTCACCATCTTCCCCACAATATCCTTTGTACTGTCCTCCATCCCAACAAAAACTTCGCCGACGTGGGCATGGGATACCGGTTGCTTCCTGTAAAGAGAGCTCAAGCTCTCGCCTTCTATGAGAGGTATTATGCCGTACCTCTGCATACTCGTCGTGAGGTTAGAGATCTTAGACTTAATATCCACGATGCCATTTCCAGCTTTGTAGATATCCACGCAGACGCATTTCGTCAAATAGCTGGCCAGCAACTTGAGATAATTCCTGCCAGCCTTCTGCTTTGGCGATGCGACTTTCAGGATATAAGTCTCTATGACATCCTCGACATCGTAGGCGATGTCTCGAATCTCGGAGACCAAGTTGCGGACAACCTCTTCTCTATCTTTCCTCGCATCCGCATCCTTCAGGAAGCACTGGATTCTCTTCAGCTCCTTCTGCATATCTTCCACTTGGCCTTCCACATCCCGCAACAATTTTCCCTCATCGATGAGCAGATCGTGAACTTGTTCTATCACGAAAGACACAATCGACTCCGCCATGGAGACGGGATGTAGAGAGGGAGTTTCGTGAAGTTGTTTGGATTGGCTCGGTGATGTGAACCAAGGCTTTTT
>CM075294.1:23949-39193 GCA_037672795.1 Lagerstroemia speciosa | reverse complement strand
TATTTGCCATATTTGAGTAAGGAGTTGAATATCCTTATTAAGTGAAATAATATCTCGCAAATTGATATTTGAGTGAAATATTACAAATTTTATGGATAAATGACAATATCTTTTTGATAAAAGAATATATTAAGAAATGCAAATTTGAGGGCTACATATAGCAAGATTAGGAATGGGAAGATCCTCTTAAATTTCACTGTTTACTTATCTGTTTTGGCTATATATCGATGTCTTCGTGTCGGAGAAAGTTCTGGAGATCAACGTTTGTGATAGATAGATGGAGGAATACAACATAGTACCAGTGTACCACGCTTAATTTGAAATTAATATGTCTTTTTTCCGATTTTCGCTAGTTAAATTTCTCATATCCGTGTTCCTATCTTTTCCATGTGCTTAGTGACAAAGCTCATTTATATGATAAAAAAGCTCGTCATATAATTAGACACATGTTTTTCTTCCATTTAATCTAAGTATTTTTCACGAACATGAGTCAGTTGAAATGGTTTTAGAGAGTTTTCCCTCAGTAAATCAACTTATTTAAACTTATATTAAGCATGGTCTATTAGATTTTTGAATATCATATATAAAAAAAAGGAGCGTTTTCCACCTCGCGTCTCAAATCTCAATCAAAGGAAAAGTGAAACATGCAATTCATGTGTAAGGTCAATTTGTATAGCCCACCAATGTGCAACTACATGGGCATTATATATAAACCCTAGACATGCAATTGGTAATAATGATGAAGCACAAAAGAGTTCCTCTCCTTGAATAGCTTTCACCATTAAAATTAAAAAAAATTAAATAAAATAATCAGGAAAGCTTTCAACCTGATCTGCCTCTCCCATGGGAGGATTCAGGCCCCCAATTATACATCAATCATATAGAGGATTAATTTATACCATCTTCTTAACATAAACTAGCCCTAGTTCTCCCCACTTTTCCCTCTTTTCGATGTCGAATTGGCCAACCCCATTTGACTATTAGAGGCTCATCGTCCATCCAAAAGAAAGATCGAATCTTCGTGCATTGTGCCTCTTAATATTAAATTCCATGCACGCTTGAGCTCCTTCCTTCCATCCAATGGTCTCGATGCGTTGGATGAACTGAATCATGTGCTATATATTTCGTGGCTGTCCGAAGGCAATGACCTATACACACACACACACACACACACACACATGCACACATCCCGGTTTTGAACGAAAGAGTTCAACGTATGTTGAATAATCGATGAAACATGGTGGTGTTGATGCTACCGATATGCCAGGACATACTCAAAGAAAATTATCTCTGAAAAGACTCGGTAATTGTTAGATTTGATTCTCGATCCGAGTTTTAATCTAAAAAAGTTTCATACTTTTCTTATAATCATCATCTACAAGGATGGAAAAATAAACTATGAATCAAGTTTTAATATACATAAATTTTGCATATAATTTTTGCACTTTTTTTCAGTAAATGGAATTTTCGTACTTGAAATATTAAGATACGTAAGAACTTCTTTCAAAAGGTTTCTCCTTAAGCGTAGTGTTCAAGGGTAAAGAAGGGAATTACGGGTGAAGCCTTTTCTGTGAATGTATGTATTAGATCATACATCGATAATATAAGATAATAATTCCAAGTTTATAAGATGATTGGATACTGCCACCTAAGAGTTTAGACTTTTGGACGAAAACGAGACCGCCCTCTTATAAGGCCCATTAATAATAATATAACTTATGAGTGTGTGATCAGAGTAATTTCTGACGTAAATTCGGATCTATTCCCTGTAGTCTCCTTACTAACATAAGCATGCAAATCTGGCAGTGGCCCTCTAGGCCAAGTCACCTACTTCACCAAATGGCCTACTTACAACAACACACAATTCAACAATATGAACTTTGTCATCTCATCTGACCTGTTGTGAGTGGATCGCAAATTGGAAAAAACTGGTCAATTGAATCAAAACTTATTTCAGACTATCAAAAGCCCGTCGATTGAACCCCAAAGTTCTGTTAAAATGTCATGAATAGTGGATCGTACAAGAAATTGAGCAAATTCGCTCCTCCAAAGTCTAAGTTATGTGGAGATGATATTTAGTTTTATTATAAATTTGGGATGATTGTTTAATTGTTTTGATTTTTTTCCTCTAATTATTTGTAGGTAAATAAGATAAATTCCAAATAAAAGTTTCCAACAAGATACATGACAGATTCCAACATTGGATCTAAGTTCAACATTTTTCTATTAAGATATAAAGTATATGGCATTTGCAGCAGTGTCATCTCATATTCATAGACACACGGACCACATCATATGTATATGGAAAAAAAAATCATAAATGATGTTATCTTATAATAACGCGACGAGAAAGTATTATTTAAATTAATTTAATTAGTAATATTTATACTGATTGTTCGAGTGATTAGTACTAATTTGTACATTTATTACATTTTAATTGGTATTTCGTTACATAACGTAGTGAGATAAGATTATGTAAAAAATTTTCATATGTACGTGTGTGCATGTTTTTCTTTAATTCTATGTTTTATTTATAGTTAATTCATGTCAGTGTTGAATGATTGCATCCACTTTTTATGTGAGAGAGACTCGAATCTTACAAGGGTCCACGCCCTCTCATGCAATTCAGATATGGAGTTCCTTCCGATCCATTGGCCCGAAATATAATTTCTAAAATTGATTGATGAGCTGAGCCCAAATCATCCCTCCACTCCACCTTCCTTGATAATTAAATAAAACTAATTATCTCTTGATTTGAACGACAATCTTTGACATTAGTGCCTGTTTTTATGAGAATCTCATGTTGGACGACCGTTGATGTCACTATCAAGTTTAAGTGGTACCACTAATCAAACTTTTGAATTATTATTTTTGTTGCATGTTTGTTGTCCGGTTACGAAAAAAAAGTACATGACCCTATAAAGGAACATAAGGAACAGACGCGAAAGAAGAATACCGAGAGTCCCTCTGTAATAATTAAAAATTGAATGTCTTAATCCCAAGTAAAGGATATTTCTAATGACACCAAATTTCTCGTTTATCTTTAATCTTTTTTTGTTTAAATCAACGTGGATTGTATCAAGGAATACACAATGGAAAGCGAGAGATTGAGATTGAAATTTCTCCAACAGGCCTTTCCCCCCGGTGAAGGGACTTGATTTTATGCTGGACAAGACTAGTAAGTCTAGAACGGGTGATTCCAGAAAGTCACACATATGTCGGGATCTATGCAAAATAATAAAGTCAAGAAATTTCATTTTATCTTATCTAATCATTTGGTACGAGAAAATATTCATAAAATTATAATAAAATAATAAAAGTACGTACAAGTAATAAGTCGTAGAGATAAAGTTTTTAGTTTTCTAAAATACAATCGCGGCGAGAAATAATGATTCAAAGGGTTTCTTGATTATGTCATGTCATAACCAATCTGTTCGACTTTATCTGCTCTAAATCATGGTTGCCTTGTATTAATCATAGGGGGAGGAAGATTAAGACGTCCAATTGATTTGCTATGGCATTTAATTATGCTCAATAATGACCAAGGTCTTTTCGTTCATTCGTGACTAACAAGTGCTCTCTCCTCTGCTTCCTTTTCCCATTCCCTGCAAAAAGAAGAGAATAAACTGAAAAAGGAACCCGCTAGAAATTAGGCTTTTAAATTTGAAGACAATTTAGCTTTGGTCATATTAGGGTTCCTTGGGATGGTTTTAAGAACATAAGAATGATCCTCGATGGCCATCATCACTACCACCACCTCCCTCAACTAATGAAAGAGTCCAAAATGATGGAGAAATAAGATTTGATACAACAGTATTATTTATAATTTGGAATAAAATAGACTCGGGTTTGATTCTGACTAGTAGGATATTTCGTGTTTCTCTATTTTTCGTATCTTCTTTTAGGTTCACGAGTCTCATTTATAACCAAAATTCACTCTTTATGTGATTTGATGAGTTTATTGTCCTATTTTTGAATCTCACCTTCTCATCTGTCAAAAACATTTTTTTAGAAATATATTCTTTAGGCCTATAATTGGAGGATATCGACTTCTTGAGTTATATTAGATCTTTATTGATATGATGCTGATGGAGTCAATGTAGAGCACTAATTATTCAGTCTGTCTGATATATTTGTAGTTGAACATAAAAATCCTTATATTATATAGCAGGATAATTGGATCGTCACTACTTATACCCTCTTTTTGCGTATTAAAAAAGAAGTGTTTTCTAATAACTATATATCATGTGTAACACAATGTGCTAAATCATCTGTAATACAATGTGCTAACCTTTCTCTCTCTATATATTTTGTAAAATTACTATATGGACTTATGAGAGTCTTGAATCCGTTTCCACCTAAAAGTCTAACTGATAGGTAGTAGTACATATTTCTTTTATATACCAGGATCATTTTATTTTATTGTTCGATGTGGGATTTATTCTTAATACCAGCCCCCATGTAGCTGAGGATTTCTCTTTCGATCTCGAGTAAGGGGGATAAACTACCACGAGATGGGTTTTCTCTACCGTCATTGGGTTAACAACTAGCCTCGATGGGATATTTTTCTTCCGATCTCGAGCTATAATCCCACGAATTCCACACTCGCGTCTAGCATGATGTGAGCCCATAAGATAACCTGACTCTGATATATGTAAAACATCAACCTGACGTACAAGATATTGAGTCCATGTTTAATCCCAAAGTTTAATCAAATAGATTGGTAATATACACTCACCTTAATTCAGGTATCAATACCTTATTTGACTGATGTGGGGTTGATCCTTAACACCCACATGTATATGTATTCTCCAAGTGATTAATATGTATATTCATCTAATTCATAAGCAAATTTTGGATATCTCATTTGACCATCCCAACTTCACCTACTTTTTACAAATAGTCATGATCCTGATGGATATAGCCCCAGCATATCGTAATCCCGAACTATGTCCCCAATCTGACCTAAGCTCGACAACGTTAGCGAAAATCTCTCCGGAGCTGAAGGGAAATCTTCACCAGATCACGTTGTGAGTTGGATTCATTATGTGTGTTTCATCACCTTTTTGTCATCTCAATGTGGTTAAGATGTTGACATAAATTTGTTGAGTAGAAAGCAAATGCAAACCCAACCAACTCCACCACCTTCGGAAAGATTAATGATTACAATATTTCCATGTGACTAAATTATCCTCTCCTGATGCAGTTAGTGCTCCTAATTGATCGGCCAATCAAATCCTAAGATCTTTGTCGTCACCACCAAAACTCCTTTGTCTTTCTTCCTTTGTTTTTTTCTCCTCGATTTTTAATTTCTTTTTTTCTTTGGTGAAGTTGGGATGGGAGCCCTGATCTAGGGCGCCTTGAGGTCTCAAATTATCGGGACTTCCACGGCGACCACTTCGGATTAAGCTGTAAAGAGCCATGGTTGATAGGACAACAGTATTTGTGTCCATACCGATTTTCAGTGGTCTGTACCAGAACTAGGGGATATAAAGAAGTACAAGAAAATCTGAGATGAGAATTGAATTTGAAACCTTTTAATTTCCGATGGAAGGCAAGGTATTTCTCAATTTACAGAAGAGTATCTTGATTCCTTAAACAGGTAAGACTAGATATTGATTCGAGATAATTACGTATTTATTCATGTTGGGAGAGTTTTATCTCTTTAGTGGCCAACTCGATTAGAACCTGAATTAGTTAGGTTTTATCAGACTTATGAATACTAGGTGGAATATAATAGGAAAAATACACAAATCGTCCTACTTCATTGAATCGGGAATGGGATTGAGGGTAGTTTTGGGCTCAAGAGGGCCCATTAGTAAAGCAATGATGAGCCCTTATGAAATAATACACAGGCCGTTTACTAAAGGAATATTTTCTAGGGGGATCCTCCTATAAGAGCACTCCTATTTGGTGCACTTACTGCTTGAAATTAGGAGTAGCAATGGATTGAGTCAGGATGGGTATTCAAAGATTCATGACCTGCAACGGGATCGACAAGAGCTCACTTACAACCTGATATATGTGTTGTGTAAATAGGGGTGTCCGCAAGTATGCGTATCTCAATTAAGTAATAAGGAGTTAATAGAGTATCGTTCCCACGGGAATTCTCTTACCAATCACTAAAATTAGCACAATTAATTTTAAGCTAAGTCAATCGAATAATTAAGCAAGAAGCAAGTAACAAAAAGAGAAAATAAACGAGCAAGAATCAAGCAATCAATGAAAAAATTCCTAGGGTTCACAACTTCACCGATTCTAGTCTTAAGCGAAATCCTTCTCTTATAAAATTAACTCTACCATGTTATTAATCGAGGGTTCCTGGGTTTCCTCACTCTCATCTTACGCACCTTTCAATGTCATAAGAATGTACCTAAGCGAAAGATACTAATCCACTCTATTTATAGGTAATTAATTTTTCTATCTCTCTATGCGCTCGCACCAATAATTTTACTTTCTGCCATAAGTTAACCTAGACTATGCAATTTCTAGCATGACCTCAATTCCTTCTCTCAAGGCTCCTCTTCATCTCAAGATCATTTTCATGGGTGGTCAATCCAAAAGAAAACATGAAGAACGGAATATGCATAAATAACGCGTAGAAAGCATATCTCAATAGAATCATTCACATGAGACAAAAGAACTTTACTTAAAATATCGAAAAAGTTCCATTGATCCCCATATGAAGTTAGAGGGTTTAGTTCAATATCGTGATAGAAAATACAAGAGTCGAAAGGTAGGATAGCATTATGAAAGCAAGAAAAGGATAGAAGGAACCTAGATAGTGGTTGAGCCGAATCTCTTGATTAAGCCTCCACAATCTTTAAGTGCGGCCCTTCTTTCTTACCTTAAATCCGCAGCCTTCCTTCGCTCCGCACGCATAGATACGACACCTAGGCTAGATCGTGATCGAGGGTAAAGAATCATCGACAAAGAGATCGTGGCTCGAGTTGTTCTTTCTTTCATTTTTTTCATGATTCTTTCAATATAATTTTTTCCCCTTTTATCTCAGTGTTGTTTGAGTCATCAACTTATGAACTAATTTTATCTTTCCCAAAGAGATTAATGGAACCGGAATCTTTTAATTTTTGGCCAAACTAAACCTTTCATTCTTAAATCTGTGCTCTTTCCTCTACGTCAATCACTCAATCCAAATTATTTATGTCTACCTTGTGCGAAATGGTAAGCCATTAGATCCATAATCATCAACCTTGTTTTGTCTCCCTCTCTCTAGGTTAATTGGTTTGAGTTCAGTTGTCTGAATACGAGGGGATTCTGCAACTTCTGGTATTCGATTGAGTTCAGATTGGGTTTTCACGGAATGATACTGGATTCATCATTTTACTAATTGTTTCGGCACGTGCACTTATATATCAGTACAATCTATAATCATGAACATTAGATTTTCGTATAGATCTCGAACGCCCATTGACATAGCACTCTTGTTGCACATCACATTTTTTGTATCGAGGTTGTTCGTGTGATGCTTCGGCGACCCTTCTTCTCTTAATGGCACAAAACACCACAGAATCTCCAGAGACGAACCGTGGCGAAGTTCATAGAAGGTCAAGGTCTAGAGTCAATGTAATTAGTAAGCTGTTGGAAGATGCATTAAAGCAGTGCAATTGGCAAATGTGAAAACATCTCAATGGGGAATGCAAAATTTTGTGATCTAGCCTTGCTTGAGCTGCCATTAGAGAGCCTAATACTGTAACCACAGATTCCCTTCGTTTCATCGAGCTTGCAACGAGAGCCAGCTCTAATGGCTTTCCATCGAGCTTTCAAATCTTCCAGTTCCTGCTCGGATATGCTATGCTCTCCAGCGGCTTCTGCCAAGGACATTGTTGGGATCGGAAAATGGTAGGAGGAATGAATAAGAGCAGGAGTTATGAATGTTGTCTTATTGCCTTTATTCCGGGTGTACAGGTCCCATTTATATAGGGACGGAGGGGACACAAACATTTAATACGCATTAAATACATGTCGTGTGCCTTGTAGGGGAAGCGACTTCTGCTGTACGGAAGATGTCAGACTGGGGCGAGTCAGGCGGCGTCAGTCGTACGGAAACGCCGCTGGCGGTATGGGCGCCACCCGGTCTGGCGCACAGCCGTGCCTAAGCGCCGGTCCAGCGGTTTTGGCCTACTTCCTGGGCCTTCATCTGAGCAGGGCTTCCCTGAGGGGAGGGCCTTGGGCCCGGCCCCTACACTTGCCCCGAGTTTCACGCGTCGGAACGCGCGGGAAACTGACTTTTGAAATTTGGAAATTATGCCTAGCCGGGGGTGACACGTGTCTGGTCAGGGGATGATGAACCGTCCTGTCAGGGGCAGTGGGAGCGTCGCGCCGCCCTTTTGGCTTCCCGGGGCATTAATTGCCCTTCTGGAGGGTAGTAGTCGGCGGAGGGTGGCGCGTGCCAAGCAAGAAGCTGTGGAGGAGTACAAGGCCAGTGAAGCCTTCACAGAAGAGCTGGCGGCGCGTGGGGGCAGAGCCATAGTGGACTCCCTCCGCTCTGTTAAGGATGACCTCCAGCGCCTGCACCCAAGCGTCGACCTGTCAGAGATCCCGAGCCTGGACTGTCTCCGCCTCCTGGACGAGGCCCGCGGCGCTGCAACTCCATAGGCCTAGGGGTAGTTTGTAAGTAAAACCGTGTAAAGAAGTTATGTAACGCAGTTGCCTTTAATGAATTTGCGTTTTTTTCCCGAGTATTGTGACGCTTGCTCCTTTCAGCATTTACTTGTTAGTCACGACCCATTCCCTCGTCTTTGTTTTCAACGCTTTCGAAGTAATAGCTTGCTACCACGCCGTGTACCGATCACTTTTTAGTGTTTGAAAGTGTTTCGGCGCTTTTTCGGCTCCTGTTTTAGCGGTATATCTTGAGGCGTGCGCGTTCCGCGCTGCTTTGCGTTGAGGATGACTAGAGTAGCTCATTGTAGGTCGAAACGCGATAGGCCGGTATCTCTGCGCCGCGGTTGGTTCCTCTTGACATTTTAGCGGGTCTTTTCTTTGGGTTTTTTTACGCGCTTGTGTGCCTTAGCGGTGCTCGTTGCCTTGGGTCTCGGTGGCGGGAACCTTCGTGCCTCAGGAGGCTTGAGGTCTTTAATGCCTCAGGCGTGCTGAGGTCTTTGTGCCCCCGAGCGTTGGAGGTCTTTTGTGCCCCAGGAGATCTGAGGTCTTTTGTGCCCCAGGAGATCTGAGGTCTTTTGTGCCCCCGAGTGTTGGAGGTCTTTGTGCCCCAGGAGATCTGAGGTCTTTAGTGCCCCCGAGTGTTGGAGGTCTTTGTTGCCCCCAAGTGTTGGAGGTCTTTGTGCCCCCGAGAGGTGGAGGTCTTTGTGCCCCCGAGAGGTGGAGGTCTTTGGTGCCCCCGAGAGGTGGAGGTCTTTGGTGCCCCCGAGTGTTGGAGGTCTTTGTGCCCCCGAGAGGTGGAGGTCTTTGGTGCCCCCGAGAGGTGGAGGTCTTTGGTGCCCCCGAGAGGTGGAGGTCTTTGGTGCCCCGGGCTTGCCGAGGTCTTGGGTTTTTTTTTTTTTGTGTTTTTTTTTTTGTAACGCTTTTAGCGTGCCCCGGGCTTGCCGAGGTCTTTAACGCTTTTTAGCGTGCCCCTGGGTTTCAGAGGTCTTGGAATCTCGCCCGGGATTACCGAGGTCTTTAACGCTTTTGAGCGTGCCCCTGGGTTTCAGAGGTCTTTTGGTTGGAACGCTTTTAAGCGCGCCCCTGGATCGCAGGGGTCTTTTGTTTGAAACGTTTTAAGCGCGCCCCTGGATCGCAAGGGTCTTTTGGTTGAAACGCTTTTAAGCGCCCCCTGGATCGCAGGGGTCTTTTGTTTGAAACGCTTTTAAGCGCGCCCCTGGATCGCAAGGGTCTTTTGGTTGAAACGCTTTAAGCGCACGCCCCTGGGTCACAGGGGTCTTTTGGTTGAAACGCTTTTAAGCGCGCGCCCCTGGGTAGCAACAGTTGTGCTGAGCTTGCCTCATGAAATACTAAGGTCTTTGACGCTTTCAACATGCCGCTGAGTCGTAGAGATGTTTGGATTTTGCCTCATGAATATTGAGGTCTTTTGGCTTTTAGAGTGCCCCAAGTGTAGGGGCTTTTTTCGCTTGGTGTCCTTGCGCCTCCAGTCGGCCTCCTCGATCGTCATGAAGCGTTGAGCCCGCGCCGCTAGATCGGCAAAGTCGCTGGGGGGTCGATGATCAGGTTTTTTGCGAACTCTCCTCATCCCTCAGGCCGCGATGAAATGCGGCCATTTTTCTCGCGGGGTCAGATCATCCACTTCGGCCGCCACTCTAACAAATCGCTCGTACCAATGGCGAAGGGATTCCCGGTCCCGTTGCTGCATTCCGAAAAGTTCCATGGGGGTACGCTTGATCCGAAGCGACCCTGCGAAGCGCTCTAAAAACTTTTCTTTTAGTGAGGCGAAGTGGGAGATGGACCCGGGTTCTAACGAGTAAAACCAGTCCGCTGCGAGGCCCTTCAACGTCCCTGGAAACAGGAGGCACTGAATTTCGTCCGTGGCCCCTCTCCCTAGGAGGGAGTTGACATGGGCGCGCAAGTGGTCGCGGGGATCGGTCTTCCATCATACGCGTCGATTTGCGGAGCCTTGAACCTCGGAGGTAAGGTGACCGCCTGGATTTCGGCGGAAAAGGGGCTGGCGACATCCTCTTCAACGGCCGGAGCCCATACCGGCGGCGGTTGTTGGCTTCGAGGGCTCTGCCACGCGGTCCTCGACTAGTTTATGCACTTCCCTCATGGTCATGCTAGTGTTTCTTGGGAAACGTTGTCCTGAAGGGGTAGGAGCGTCAAACGCGAGCTTGCGGCCCGCCGCGGGGGGAGGGGGTGCACGTGGCGCTCCCGAGGTGTCCCCGGCGCCTTCCTGGCGCCCATTAGATGACGAGATAGCGCGCGGCATCCACTAGGGTGGTGACCCGGCGCTCGACAAATTGCTCCACTGCCTGGCGGGTCCGAATAGGGAGGGCTGCTAAGAGCTCGTCCTGGTTGGGATCGGGACGCGGGGGGCCTTCGGGGGTGTTTTCGGTGGGCGGGAGATTTGGGGAAATGCCTGCTGGTCACGTGTGGAACTGGTTGCTCTGCGATTGCTACGAGTGCGAGCCATGACTTTTAGTCCGTGTTTCCCACAGACGGCGCCAATGTGGGATCGGAAAATGGTAGGAGGAATGAATAAGAGCAGGAGTATGAATGTGTTGTCTTATTGCCTTTATTCCGGGTGTACAGGTCCCATTTTATATAGGGACGGAGGGGACACAAACATTTAATACGCATTAAATACATGTCGTGTGCCTTGTAGGGGAAGCGACTTCTGCTGTACGGAAGATGTCAGACTGGGGCGAGTCAGGCGGCGTCAGTCGTACGGAAACGCCGCTGGCGGTATGGGCGCCACCCGGTCTGGCGCACAGCCGTGCCTAAGCGCCGGTCCAGCGGTTTGGGCCTACTTCCTGGGCCTTCATCTGAGCAGGGCTTCCCTGAGGGGAGGGCCTTGGGCCCGGCCCCTACAGACATGCCAAGTACCATCTTCATCAGCATCCCTAACAGATCCTGGGAAACGAAACAGATTTACACTTCATCTGCTGCAAATGTTCAAAACCACGGGCAACACTGATGTTGCCGCCAAAGTGGTACTGTCCCCTGCATTCCTGGTCAAGACACACTAACATATTATTTCCCGAGTAGAAACTTCTTATTTTTAATATGTATGTGTGTATGTATATTGATGTATTTCAAGTTTGCGTTGGGCCTTTATGTTTATCATCGAACCCCAAAAAAAATTGAAATTAAATTGAGCCAGTTATATAAATGCATGTATTATGGATCACGAAAGTGTGCTGCTCGACTTAGCTAATGAAAAGGTATTTCAATAAGCATTTAATTACTGCCTTCGCTCCTGTACTAATGTGTAAGACAAATGTGAAATCATTCATCCGGTTGAATAAATTAATTTAGTAAAAGCAAGGAGTATTTCTCCAGTTAAGGTAAACACACCAGTGTTTAACGTTTTCCTTTGACAAAGCATGCTCTAGTAAGCACGGGAGCCAACAATAGCCAAAGGAAATCACAAGAGAGCGCTTTAGAAAGTGGTGAATGTTAGTTAAAGATAGCATTGCAGATAAAATCACAGAAGAATGCCCGTGCACATTCGGAAATGAGATGTTAATAGATGAAAAGAATTAAAAGAGGATAAGCCCAATTGGTTATGCTTCAAGTCCAGACCTTCTTCCATCACAAAACAGACGACCCAGACTAAGGTTTAAATAGACGACTGCCACCCAGCAAACAAAGAGAAGAAAATTAGATGAGAAAATTGAAAATTTTAAATAAAAACTTGAAGAAAAGGAGAAACAAATATGTATACGGATGAATACTCGATCATAGACGGAGAATTTTCAACTGATTACCCCCAACCGCCTTGCATATGAACATCAACAACAATTTCTTTTGTCGCCACGAACAAGAAATTGTTGTCAAAAAATCATGTCACTCAAGAAAATAAAAAAGAATCGAAAATCTGACTCAAATCAAAGAGGAAACTGCAATCATGCGAAGAAACATTATGTAATATTTGATTCACAAGTGATAGTCCAAATGGAGAATTTAGAAAACCAGTGGCTGCAAGGGAGCATCTCAAGGAGATGGAAGACCACAAACCTCAATACAGATTTGGGAGACACTGTTGAAAGCAAAAGAGGCTTACGTTGACATGCGTAACATCACAGTGTTT
Source organism: Lagerstroemia speciosa (assembly GCA_037672795.1). Lineage (NCBI taxonomy): Eukaryota > Viridiplantae > Streptophyta > Magnoliopsida > Myrtales > Lythraceae > Lagerstroemia > Lagerstroemia speciosa. Next base: position 26,472 of record CM075294.1, on the reverse strand, counting down.
GGCGTGCACGCGCTCACTCGTGTGACGGCTTTAAAGAGCTGAGCTCCTCAGATGTCTCTTCAGTTCCACACAACTGATTCAAGCTCCGACCGAGATGATCGGAGATTCGGGAATTGGAACGACATCAAGTGAAACATTCATCACTGGAGCTCTCAACAAATTCAACGAAAATCAGAAACAAAATTTCGAGAAAGAAGAAAAGCCAGGGCAGGCGAATGATCGATCTCTCTCAATCCGGAATCAAAACGGAGAAGTACAGGAAAACCAGTCGAAACCTAGAGGAAGGCCCAAATTTTTGCCTTCATACCCAATGTGAAAATGTTGACTCGAAAGACGTTCAAACTCCAATCAGGAACATCATTCCCTCAGCATAAGCTGCACTTCAAATATCTGTTATCTCTATTGTGTAAAACCTCTCCCTTTCCTCTACAAAGCTTACTCCTCGAGTCCAGTAAGTTTCGAGCTTGCAGAGTTCTAGGACGATTGGAGGAGCTTCTATAGTCCTGGAACGTCCCATCGAATGGTGTGATCTTTCCTTCGGATACCACCCACGCTCCTCCACACTTCCCGATATTAGATGCTCGTCGTGACTAACCTGTGAAAGGGGGGAGACCGAGAGGGATTCATTATCAGTCAGGATGAAGTTTGAGTTCCCGACTTATAGATTTGGAGAGGGGCAGACAGTACCATCAGAATTCCTCCTTGGAACAACACCAGCCCTTGAATTAGTGCCTCCACAGCATCCAAGTCCTATATTCAGAAGTCAGAACAAACTTCAGTCACTCTCATCAGAAGTAGAGACTCTGTTTCGCACCCATCTCAGTAATTAGTCAGAAAGATGGTGAAACCATACAGATCTCTCATTCTATTACACCATGCCATCCTACCTATGACCCAGTTTATCCTAGCTAGGCTCGATCACAGACTGGACATGAGTGGCTCAGCTCAAAATACATCAGTAAGGATAATATTTGCAATTTTCTTTTATAATTTCCTAACATTAAGGTACTCCTCTTTTGGGGCATGTACGAGAGCAGGCAGGGCCCTAAAAATCCACCTCAACCTAAACATGGAACACGACCAGGACAAACCCAAGCTGCACGAATGACCCTTAACTGTTGGATGTACAAGTCTCAAATACACTGAGAAGCAAAACACAATGACTTGAGAAGCCACATTTGACTCTGCCATTCTGAACAAGTTGGGATTGAAGACCCCCGTTTGAAATCCTTAACTAAGCATGCACAGTATTTTTTTGAATGAGGAATGAGCATACAAGGTAGAGTGAGAGTGGCAATTCACATACCAAATGATTAGATGGCTCATCAAGTAGAATTATGTGAGGCTTCTTGAAAGTTATCTTAGCAAATGCAACTCTGCTCTTCTGCCCACTATTGCATCAAGTGGAAAACAGTAGTAGGTTACTCAGCAGATCAAAAAATGAGTTGGGAATTGGCAACCAACGCAAAAGGAGACGGGGGCAATACCAGACAAGTATACATTGGCTGAAGTGCAAGATTCCAGCAACTCCGAGAGAACCCAGTGAGAAACGAAGCTTCTGTTCAGGTACACCCTACAAGAAGACATGAACGACATTTTAGAGATAAAGGTGCCTCAGGAACAAAATCGAAAGCATGAATTCTAATCTAGTTGAAGGATGAAATCCCCTTTCAATAATCACCCAATCAATATCTTTTCCCTCCCATTCAATATACACTTGGCCAAGACATGTAGGTTTTTTAGCTTCAGCTGCCGCACATCCATATATACCTTTTAAATAACTACCAAATAATAGTTAAGTACATCAATTATTCAAATGAGAAGAGGAAGTTCAAATGGGTAACAAATAGCTAATTTCAAATGAATATTGACTAAAAATTCAATTGCCTGCAAACTTAATATTCAATAAATTGCCAGGTACAATTATTTGAAGTTTCATGCAATAATGAAATTCCATGCAGAAGCTTGTATATAACTGCAAAATGTTTTTAAAGAATGGATATTTTGATTTTTTTTTTTTTTAAGAAACTCAAAATGAACTTTGCAAAAGAAGATTTGGATAATTAAAAATAACATTCTGTTGTCAACTTGGTGAATAGCTGCCACAATTTTTTATTTGATCCAGTCAAAGTTAATATCAGAATTGCTCAAATAATAATAATAATAATAATAATAAATTCTTCAGCAAAAATAATAATTTTATTATTACTACTACTACTACTATTATTATTCATAAATTTCCCAGCTAGGGCTATCTACCCAGTACATAGAGCTGCTATCCTACACCTAAGCAAAATTATCAAATAAGAATAGTCAAGGTTACATTCTACAACTAAAGACAAATGCACACATTCCAAACTCAGCTAGATTCACATACTTAGTTTAATCTTGAGTAGACTATTTAAATAACATTTCTTCTTGATCAATGCGGATGTCGACGTGGAGAGTCATTCCTACATCACTCTTAGGAAAATAGTAACTAAAGATTTGACAAAAATATCAGGAAACAATTTGACCATGACT
>CM075294.1:0-23449 GCA_037672795.1 Lagerstroemia speciosa | reverse complement strand
CTTTGGGTATAGCCCTTTGTTGAACACATCGGTGAACCCGACGCTCACCGGGGACCCAACGCCTACCTTCCACCCGTCCGGCGAACCCATTGACGCTGGTCGTCGAGAGGAGCATCAGCCCCGACCTTCCAGCCGAAGTCAAACACGTTGAAGTCTTCTACGGGAACAGGATCATTCAGGCGGGGCAAATTCAGGTCGGAGGGATTCGACTTTAAGGTGTTCGACGAATTGACGGATCCGCCGACCCTGACATCGAAGTTCTGCCTCTCTTCGGGCCTCTTCGACGCGAAGTTGCTGCTCCAGATCGAGTCGTTCAGGGAGAGATTGGCCAAGTTCGAGCTGTGGAGCCTCAGCTGGTCGCTGAACTGCCAGAAAGACTGCTGATTGTTCTCCATCTTCGGAACCGAGCTCCAAATACCCTTTATATTCTGAGGGAACTGACCAAAACAAAACAGGGTGATCAGCAGACACGAGCTTTGTCACCATACAAGTGAAATTTCTGAATCCCTGTTTAAACTGAAAGCAGGGGAAGAGGAACATACAGTGAAATGGGGAGAGAAGCTGTGGATGGTGTGTAGGAAAATAGGACGGACCGGTTTGCTGCTTAAATAACGGGGGTCAAACTATAGGAAGATTACAAACAGAGGAGAAACACAAAGCGTGATTCCGACGAAATGCAAGAGACTAGAGGGGGATAAGATAGCGTGTCGACTTGTCAAAGCGGGAAAGTTACAGAGCATCAAAGCTTAGCAGAGAAGAGAGGGGGGTGGGAGGGGTGGCAATCGATCTTTCAGCCCAGCAAATGGGATACGAGGGAGGTGACGCAAAAACGCGTCTTGTAATTTTGAGAGAGAGAGAGAGAGAGAGAGAGAGAGAGAGAGGGTGAGAGGGTGATGTGAGGGGGGTGACTTGGCGGGCAACTGTGAGGAGAGGGAGCGGTGTCGGATTCTAGAACACTTGGGAGTTCTGCTGTCGTCTGTTAACCCCCGCTCATCTGAGTTCACATTCAGGATGTTGACTTTTATGCTTGGGAACGAAGACAAGGCCTTTGTCCTTTCTCTTGATCTCTTTGATCCAACAGAAACCGGATACCTGCCCTCTCTTGTGCGGTTTTGGATGGGTGTCCGTATCCCCACCCCTATGGATAACAAGAGATTTTTAGATAATCATAATAAGATAGTGTTAATTAAAATATAATAAATGAGTAAATTAATATTAATTATAATATAATTTTATTAATTCTTTTTATCATATAAGATTAGTTAAGATTTTTTTCCCATTAATAAGATACTATTTTCGATCAAGTTTGTTGCTCCACCTTTTTCGGATGACGGAAAAGTGCGATTCTCGAGTCGGCCCTCTAAATTTTTCCCACGTTGCATTTTTTTTTTGAGCGTGAAAATTGTTGGGGGCTGGTAGGTTTTGGCTGGGTCCAGTCATTTCACGGTGAGACTACGCTTGGGCCAACAGTTGTCGAGTCAAAACTTGTTAGGCTATGGCGGTCTAGCATTAAAAAAATTATCGCCTTGGACTGTGTCGAACAAATTAAGTTCAAATAAGTTCGAGTCAAACCCGTCAATTACGTCTTTCCGAGTAACCATCCCATGAAAAGGTATTTCGATAATCGTCTCCCAAAAAGGTATAAAACACATTGAAATGAATTCTTTGTAAGAGATCTCCAAGATATCAGCTCAACTAATAAGTTGATACTAAACAGTACGCCAGTAAATGAGTTCGAACCTCTTGTAGGACGGTATCTGGAATTTAATGGTAGGCTCCAAGCTGTACAATATACTGTCTGGTAGACTAGTCGAGAATCGTTGTCGCTGCGGTGGCCGGGCCGGACACCACTGACATAAAAAAAAAAAAAAGAATTCTTCGTAAGAGAATGAACATATACCGGACACACCTTCTACCACACATTTGTTGAATTTAATCCTGCTAATATGGTCCAATGATATATTAACTGACTGAGTGTCCATGCTATCCAAATTAGTTGTCCGATTAAGTGATTTATTTAATAGCCTTCAACAATAACTCATGAAATGTGAGGATTAATGTGCATATATCCAAAAGTAATTTTTAATTTTATGATGGGCGGAAATGAAAATTAATAAAACTTCAGGCATATTTATGCAATTAAAGAATTATGGTCCATGGGTCAAAATATATAAATCTGACTTTTCTAATATCCGATTAGTTAGTCGAGTCAGAGAAAATTCGCTCTCCCTCTCAGGAGGCTAGTGGTAGACCCGGAAGAACCAAACCCGATCCTTATCCCATGACTGCCGCAATGGACTCGGGTACGCTTTCATTTATACTTTATACGATATCTTGACGATTTCGACACGTATGATTCTAACATTCTATGGGATTATTCAGTTTAAATCCCAACAACACGTCCTTTCTTCTCCCGATTCAATATTACTACTATTAGTCATTATGAGGACATGCACATTTAAGCATCGGAGTGTCTCTCCCAATTTCCCCTTCTTGTAGGTTCTCGGAACGTGAGACTACGAAACTACAGGAAACTATTCATCGAAGGGTCTACCGTGATTTTCGATTCCTCGTCAGGAGGGAAGACACATTAAAAATGATACAAAAAAATGAATTATCTTACGGCACCCTTTGATCGTACGTCGATGATGAACTCATTACAACAAATCCCTTTTTTTCCTCAGCTCGGTGATTTTACATCTGGTTAGATCTCAATTAAAAAATAAGACAAAACTAGTACTGCTATCAGATCAAGGAAATCCATTCTATGGCCATCTGCACCCATTGAAGATCAAGAGGACGATAGGTTATCCTTCATGGAACGCTGTGTACTGTCCATCGACGGCAACATACACTTCGTTTTCCACTGTCCGAATATGAATTATCACGATCGTTTTACTGACCTCGAACCGTTAAAACACAGACAAGCGCATAATCCCGTGTTACATTTCTTTCGAAGGCCAAGTGGGGAGCCGGAGAATCCGAACTAGGAAAGTGGCACGGGATTTCCACTCAGTAACCGGTACACAGCAAAAATGAGACTCCGTTGCGTTCCTGGCTGCAGCCTCTGCCCAGATGCCCGGCGAAAAGGTTTTACTAGGTTCATACATGGGTTTTGCATTCAGCCTCGTCTGGCAGAAGCCCATCAGAGCCCCTCCCACCCCAGTCCGGTTCAGATAGGTCATGACACTCGATCCGTGCAAGAACGAGATGGGCCCAGCCCTATCCCGTCATGGGTCGGGTGGGATCGGAAAGGGGTTGGGCCTAGATCTCTCCTCCGATCCGACATGGACATTTAATAACCCTTTTTAAAAAAATCATATTAGCATGAACATGTGGATTTATATTATGTTTAATAAAATGCTCTTTAATTATTTTTATAAATCGGTCCGAAAGGGACGGGACGGGTCTAGGTCTTTAAATACCCACCTCGATATGACCCAATGTCATTTGTGACCGATACACACGTGTTCCCCTTTTAAGAAAACAAAGCTGAGGTGGAGACGTTAACCGATCCTGATCCCTACTTAAGTCGTATACTCCAAGGACTCGAAATTGCTCGTGCCCTAGGACGTCCGAACGAACATTTCGTTCGTCGAACTTGGATCCGAAATTTCCCTTTCACGTTAAGTGAAACACGAAGCAATTGTTTTGCAATGGCGTGATTGTTTTTTATTTTAATGCTGTCCAGATTCTAAGAACCCCCATCATTTCGGGACCTTCGAAGAGGGAGGAAGCATCGTGGCCTGTTTATAAAATGTCTAGGGGCCTATTTGCAATTATTTTATTTCTTAGGTACTATGAGATAATTATTTTTTAATTTTGCCAACTAATACTCCCACCATCCATGTCGGTAAATCTTCTTTTCAAAGCATACATTAATTGCGCAATTAGTCCCCCACGGAAGTGCTCACTTTAGGCCATCGCCATCCACCCACCCATGTTTACGTAATGTTCGGATGTTTGCGTTAAATCACGAATATATCAGACGAACTGAATAACCGATACTAACTTTGACCCTGTGAACATAGCATCCCTACTATGTAATATTCGAATTTTTATGTTCCCGTCAACCTTATTTTATTTTTATATGTTCTTTCCCAAGTACGTTGCTGTTAAACTTGTCAACGTATCTGGTCAGAGGATTATTTTCATTGATTAAATTTGACACGCATTCAGCTTTTATAAGTTTGTGGGAGTTTTAGCGTTATATCAGAACACGTAAATATTCATTTTATAATGACACATAATGAGTTTGTTATGTAAATCACTTTTCAGATCTCGACACGCTTAAATTTAATTACTATGATATTTATAAACTAATCCCTTTACGTTTTTAAGTGTTAGTCTAAAAGGCGCGGTCGTAAAAGAGGGCTTTGCTACAGTTGTTATGTTCATCACCCCGTAATTTAGACGTCCTAAGTTCGATCTCACTCCTTCATGCATTGGAAAAAAATTCCAGACAGCTGTATAATTTATTAATTGATTCGAGGGATGCATTTAGGCGCAGGATGGTGGTTGCCTCTTTAAACTCGAGAAAATTCTGTAAATATTATATCATTATTATCAATTGCATTTATCTTTTTGTTATATTATCTTATTTTGTGTCCCTAAATTTGTCATTTTTATTAATCGTGAATACGTTCTTTTACTCTTCCTTTAACTTCCCTCATTTTCACCGCTTCAACCATACATAATAAAGACCAAGAAGAGGCAAAATCACTAAAACAAAAATTATGTTGGGAACCTCTCGAGACCAGTCCAGGTGGTGAGTTGTTCGCTTGTCTTTGCGAGGGGGCTCGAATCACCGCTCGGGCGTAAATCCTCTAGAGGTCACCTACACACGTGAGAGCATGGACTTTCCCAGACTCATGAGTTTATCGAGTATCCATGAGCACTAGGAACTAGTTGGGACTGGTATGCCGGATATCCCCTGTCATTAAATTATATTGGGAAAAAATTTTGATATTCATAAATATATTATTTTAATCTACCTTTATATTTCTCGTAGTTTTCACTATTCACTGTGATTACGTGTGGTATGAAAAAATCGAAAGAAATGAAATGGATTGAATATTTTAGTCTTGCATGTTAATTTTTATATTTAATTATACGCTAAGAAATTATTATGAAAAATTGATTGAATAATGCTCTCTTTAGAAAAAAAAAAGGCATTTTTCTTAGCGATTCATTTTAAACTTAATTTTGCATTAAAATAAATTTGAGGTGTGCATTTTATGAAAGCATGCGGTGACATTTAATTGATTATTTCTTGTAACGTTCTTGTAAGATAGGAGGACTATTCAAGAATTTTTTTTTTCCAAGTAAAGAAACAGAGTTTAAAGATTTGGCACTTTGTAAGCCAAATTTGACAAGTTCTCCCGAGCGGGTTCTCCTTTGGTAGTTGGACATGCCAATACTACGGTACACGATTGGATAATCGAAGTGTTACGTGTAATTCTCATGTGAACAGAAAACCATGCGTTCCCATGATGTATTTAATAGAGGTGTGCTTATGTACCAGGTAGACTTGGAACCGGTTAGAACTTAAGATAGGTTCAGGGTATTCTCATGAGAATAAGGTAGATTCGTAATAGGATGATAAGGAACCGGTTAAAATAAGTTCCGGTTTCGGTTCCATTAAAAGTGATACCTGGAACCGGTATCCAGAACCGACAAATATATATTTATATTTTTACTAAATATAAAACATGAAAGCACAACTTTTTATCTTAATATTTTATTCTATCCACTTATTTCTACATTTAAATCCTCAGCCTATCTTAAAATTCATCATTTCCTTAGTTTTTGTCATTTTCGTTCTTTTACGGTAAGAATCTCGTCGATCACATAACCTCTCTCCTATTACATTCAATTGGATATTTTATATATTTTTGGATATGTCATGCAAGAAAATTATTAAATAATTATTTATTAATCGATTTTAAAATTTTTATTTTATTTATTAATGGAAAACTATATTTCAAACGAGTATCCGAAACTAGTAATATAATACAGATTTCGCATAGGGTCCGGTTCCTAAAACTAATAAGGTAGAGTTTTATTCTAAATTTTAGGAACCAATATGAAATAAGACAAAATTCTAATATGGTGAAAATATAATCGCACATAATATTTAAAACTGGAAACTTATTCACGTCGTACACTCCAATCAAACTGGTCAAACTTCAAGGTGGCATTGACATAAATTTTTCGGTAAATTAATTATTATTATTATTATTATTATTATTATTCTAATTATCTTACTATTTCTGTCTCTTTTCTTCCTTCATTTTTTCTAGCTGCCTCCAATTCCTTGCCGGATCGGTGAATCAGTTTAATACGATGATGGAACCATTGACTATGACTCGATAACATTTATTATCAAAATTAAATTTGAATTCCAAGCTATTCAATTTAATAAAAAAAATAATAATCACGTGTTTAACGTTTTCCCGTGTCATGTACTGCTCCTTCAAAGAGCTCAAGGAACGTGTCTTGCGTCAGAGGGCCCTGTTATGATTCCCGATGGCGGTCAAGTTAAATATGAAAGACTAGAAATTAACGTACGCTCCATAAGAAGAAAAAGAAAATAAAAATAAAAAAAGTTTTCATTGTTTGAACTCGTATAATTATATTATTTATTTATAATACTATTGTAGTGTAATTTATTTGAAATATATTTACGTTAATTTACAGTAATTGATGGAACCTTCTTAGTTATCATTAATAAATTTTGTAATTTCATTTACAATTTCAGAATATTCGTCTAAAAATAATGACAATTTATTTGATTTACTTAAAAGATAAAATACTTTTTTATTATAAATCTGAACGGTTAATAAACGATTTTACTATTTAAATTGTAGATACGGAGTGAGATGAGAAAATATCTAAAATTGTTATTTTATCCTTTAATATAGAAGCGTTTGTAAAATAGATATATGTCGCATATTTTAATATATAAATTAGGTAGAGATCAAATATACAAAATAAAAAAAGACACCAAAATAGGCAAGCGTTTACATATAATAGCATAGAAGTTATAGATAAAGCATTACATGAAAAAAGAGATGGATTTAATATAATGTTATTATTTCAGTTTATATTCTTTTAATTTATCTTGTATTTTTTCGTATTTTTCCTCGTTATTTAACGAATTATCATCAACTTCATTTCCAAATACCTTTGACCATAAATTCTATTCTTATGTGCCGATTTGAATTCTTCCTTTTTTTCAGTCTACGTAGGAGGTACATAGACCTAGAAATAATAGAAGTAAAGGGGATAACATGGGCACGAGAAATTTCACAGGTGAGATTGAATTCAGAACTTCTAGGTTATAGAGTGAGAGTCGTATCAACTGTACTAATCATCTTTCTCCAATTCTTCCTTTTTTTACTCTTAATCTTACAGTGAATAATTTATTAGTATTCTTAAGCCTCAAGTGGATTTTTCCTATTGTTGAAATAAAAAAAAATTGATACGAATTCTACAACTACTCGTCACTTAAATGATGTCAGATCACCTTCTTTTTAAAGAAAATTATTTTGTTGACGTAGAAACAGCCGTCGACACAAATTGATCATAAAAAAAATATAACTCGAAAAGGCTTCTTAGTTTTTTTTTTTTAATAGATAAAAGAATGATAGCAGTAGTGGTGGCTCGGTAACTCCACTACGTAATATTCGAGCGTTCATATTCAACAGTAAACTTATGAGACCAATTGAACAAGCCGATATCAACACTGGCCCCGTCAACGTTATATAATTAAAGGTATAATATAGTTTAAGAAGTCAATATCCATCGATATTCAAGCTCAAGATCATCTTCTAGTAATATTGCTTAGAGTGAGACTCTAACCTGAGATCTTGACTTCATCAAACCGCATGGGAGTGAGTTATAGGTGATTAGACTATCGCCCTTTATGATGGAAAGACATTCTAGCTATAGCTCGAACGTTACATAGTAGGGGTTGGTAGGGGTGTGAGTCAAAAACTAGAAATTCGAAAATAAAAAAAAAATTGGATTTATAGGTCCCATGATAAATTTAAAGTGGTTTTTAATGTGAAAAAAATGGACCGAAAAATTTGGGCATTGACCTGAAAAACCCAGCGGGGCCCGAAACCGAATCGGAAATTATGTTAAATTTATATTATATGTAATAAACTATTTTGTTATTAGAATTTTGACAATACAAATAATATTTAATATTTTTAAACTTGAATCTTGATTCATATTTATGCATTTTATCTTTTTAAAATACAAAAATATTTATAATTAGTGTTTCTCACTTATTATAATGAATTTTATTTTGTTATTTTTGTATTTAATAGATTATTATAATAAAATTCGAAACCCAAAAAAACCGAATCCAAAGTGGGTAATTTTCATAATCCCTAAATGGTTATCGGTACGGTTTTTTAACTTGAAAAAACCGGATTGAAAATAACCAGGACCCGATAATTTTTGGAAAAACCAGCCTGGACTGCCCATTTACGCTCTTAGGAGTTGGTTGGTTGCCACTATTGTTATGTCCTCTTTTATACTGATAAAAAAAAGTGAAAAAAATGGAGGAAAAAAAAGAGTGAATAAAAATTAGAAACTGTAATATATAATGAAAGAACTGGTATACGAATTTCTAACAAATGTCCATATTTAGTGAAGAGCCAAAAAAGAATCATTTAAAAAGGAACGGTAAAATTTTCAAACAGAAGAGAAATATTATTCTTTTTGGTAATTGATAAATATTATTTTAAGTTTCACGCTTTTATAGTTTACGTACAAAACACAAATATCTATTCGCTATTTAAAAAAAAAAAAAAGAAAAGAAAGAAGAAGGTGTTTCAGAGCCAACCCTCAGCCCTCGATGAAAATTCTCACGAAAAAACCAACAAATCGAATTGAGTAAATGATATACCTTTGACATTTTGCTACTTTTTTTTTCATATCTATATTTATATTATTTATTTTCCTTTATTCACTGCATCATTTCATTTTTTTTCTAAATTAATCAAGATTTATCTCAACCCTTTATGGTAAGTCTAGAATAATAAAGTCGAATTTGTAATGTAATATTTCCCAACTTCATACTAAAAAATTTCATAACAAAACGCACTTGTTTACAGGGACAAGATACGTTATGTCATCCCGCCGTATATTCGATAAACTAACCAGTCGTCTCATTTATTTATATAATTCAGGGGTTAGGTTTAGGGTTAGGGTTAGGGTTAGGAGACCAAACCTTAAGAATCAACATTCTTATCATACAGAGATGTCCGACCTCCTGTGAAATGTTGTGCTTCACATTGGCCGCCGATGACGTCTCGGAGCTGCAGCTGCCGCCGCCCCTCATCTTCTAAGATTTATCGTTTTAAGGGTTCTCGTTTTATAGCTTTTCGTGCACGAATTATACGTGAGATCTTTGCTCTAACGCAAACTTTTTTTTTTTTTTAAATTTCAATTGATCAACAGGAGTTTTGCTTTTTGTCAACAATTGCCACACATCCTATGTTTTTCGATGGAAAGACGCTGACACTGTTAACAGTTGTTAATTTGAGATGAAGTATATATCAAATCATCCTCTTATCCTCAGTGAAATGCGATTTTGCCTTGTCAAATATCTTAATTTTCAACGAAAAAATTCGGGACAGTGGCGATCACGACTCAGACACCTCCCACACTAACTGAGGTCGTTGACGGTCCCTGGTGTCTCGACAACCTTCCCCATGGTAGTAGGGGCTAAACTCGAGGCCCCTACTACCACCGATTTGGTATACCTGTCTTGTATAAACATGATACAAATTAACTGAATCGGGGCTGCGAGGCATCAACCACGGTTTCCATCACCCGCGAAGGTACTATTTTTTTTTCCCCTGTAACCAGTATAATCTAAGACAGATCGATCGAACTGGTGACTGTGGAGGCTTCAATTCTAACCCACCACTGATCCCAAAATTGCCAATTTTCCTCATATCAATTCAAGAGACTAATCGGCCGAACTGGGGGCAATGAAAGCCTCGACTCTGACCCCACGACCTCCGATTCGACGTATACTACGTAAGATGTTCCGAGAGACAAAACAGTTGAATTATGGATATGAGAAAGGGAGTTCGGTTAGAGTTATCGTTCTCAACATGAGATCAAGTGATCATATTAGATTTAATTCTCAACAGTTGAATTTATTGTACCCTTTATTCTCTGTTCCTTCCGTCTCATTATAATTTAATGTGTCTTTTTTATATACCGAAAAATTGAAAACATGAATCTAGCACGAGCTTACGGAGATTCCTATAACCTGATTTGGGAAAATATTAAAATTTTAAAATAATCACACTCATTTTGTCGTAAATGTTTAACCTTTCCTTGAAAGTTAGATAAGTGATTTATTATTTATCGCACAATATCTCATATTCTCCTAATGGCCGTGAAGATGAATCCAGCCGCTTCATTAAAAGAAAAAAACGGTTACAAAGGATGACAGTGAGTTTAAAAAGGGATGGAATGAGTTACGTCGATGAGAATTGAATTCAAGATCCCAATCGGGATAGTATCACTGCATGCACGAAGTCCTTTTTCATGGGAAAATTGTCTCTTTTCTGGTATATACTACCTGATATTCAGAAATCTAATGAGATTTGACTAGTTCGAGTTCGAGGCGGATCTGTCCATAAAAAAATAAAATTATTCTAATATGAATTTCCTCCGTTCACAAATCATTCATCGGAAAACTGACCTCTTTAATCGGCCTGAGTTGTATGACAAAAACCCTAATGAACTCATATAAATTTTATGCGTTCATGATTGTGATCACATGATTTCCACGACAAAAGCTTTGACCATTCTAACATTCACACACACAGATACATATATATATATATATGTTTAAATAGGTCAGGAGGATGCGTTGGACTTCTTATAATGAAACTCTTACCTGCAATTACTTTTTAGTTAATGAAATTTGGCAGGATACACAACAAGACAAGTGCATGTTTTCTTGGAGTCATCTTCCGGAGAGAGCCTTCTATTTATCGGATATATCACGTGTCAATGATTATGTGGTTAGTAAGATTCTTAGCTGTGGATGTCGTTTAAAATCATCAATTAGCCCAATTTATATTCATGATCGATCGATCAACGTGCTGGACCAAATCAAACATATTGGTTGGAACGATGTCGTCTAAAGACACTAAGTCCTCTTTTTGGGTCAATGTTCCCTTCTTTTTCTCAGTAAACGGAGCGAATCAATAATGATAACTTATCCATCATACTTCATATTATTTGGATTTTTATGCGTAGTTACAAGTATATTAGACGAACTGACAATCAATACTAACAAAACACTGTCCCCTTTTAATGTAGTATCACTAAATGTCTATTATAATTCAAAAAACTAGTGTCCTCTAAGCTACAATGTCTAAATAGCCCTTTATAGCATATTTTGTTGCAGAAGGGATTAGAACAGTGTGATTCTGACCTCACTAAATCGTATGAGAGTGACTTTTGTATTATTAGAATACCTTTTTGGTATTGGTGGTTGGCACAATTCATCCACCTTCAAAACTAATACATATACATTATTAATATTGATCAATCGATAATCTCAATGATTAGGTCAACTGAATAGGATGCATATACGATTCGTGTGAAAATTCATAAGGTTAGAAGTTCGAATCCCTCTTGAGCGCGTAGTTCTTGATGAGGTCACCCACGCATGTACTCCTCACTTGAACTAACCTGGATCCATAAGCTTGTGAGGTGTTTATGTGTTCGGGGAGAATAAACTCCTTATCTCATTAGATTTTGGAAATATATATAGATATATATACACACATACATACAGACATCCTCTCTCTTTCATGTCTTTATTCTGTCTTAAACCCAAAGTGTGTCATCCTATGGATTGATATGGAAAACATATTCTTTCATTAAAATAAATTACCCTCAAAGATGAAATTCATTTTTTTTTCTATAATAAGCTATCCATTTGATAAAAAAATCACTAGTCCTCCCAAAAAGCAAAGGCCACAAAGACACATAGGAGATCAATTATTGACCACCATCATAAGCACTCAGAAATAATTTTTTTTTTAAAAAAAAGCAATCTTAAACTAAGGAATTAATTAACAGTGGACAGGTGTCAACCAACCAAGCCGAGCAGGAAAAAAAAAGTCTCATTAGACCTGAGCAGCCCCGAACCAAATTATGCGCACAGGGAGGCACACAACACACACACACAAATCATGGTTTTCATTGGCTGGTCCTCTAACACACACATACATATATACATACACACATACATGTATTATTTTCATGTATATATATAAATATATGATGTTACCTGTGAGTTTCTCCTATGATGAGGAAGGGTCGTACTTCCCATGATTAGGCTTGAATGGGTTTCTTGTTCACGCCACTAATCCGCGTTATTGTTTAATAAATCGTGGGGACGTGGAATCGACAATGGTCTCTCGTGTTTGTGGAGCTTCATTAGGTGCAGCCAGGTATCACGTTAGTGTTAGATCCCACGTCGATAGTATAATTAGACAAGATCTCGAATTTATAAGAGAATTTTGTATCACCACCACTTAACAGTTTAGAATTTTGGGTGAAAATAAGTTTAATCTCTTATAAGATCCACTAATAGTAATATATTTTATGAGTGCTTGATCACGATAATCTTTAATGCAAGTCAGGATCCATCTTCGGTAATCTCTCCACTGACGTAAATCTATAAAACACCCGACAGTCTCATCTCGACCTACTCGCGGACTACACCAAGAGTCTGCTCACAGCACGTGTAGCAGTTTAACATGATATCATAGCTCAGTTAAGCCCTTTAACAAGTTGTATGTGGGAGGGGTATTAAATTGCATATCGATAATATAAGAAAACGATAATGGTTTATAAGAAAATTGGGCGCTACCCACCTAACAGTTTAACATTTGAGTGGAAACAGAATCATCTTCTTATAAATCTCACTAACAATCATACATTGTATTAGTGCTTGACCTGCCCGTCAATCTGCTCCCAATCTAGTCATCGACTTCACCAAAGGTCCGTCCATAAATTGCATAATCCAACAGTTACTATGTGAGTTAGCGGTCATACAAGTCCTCGTATAAATTCTCAAAAACCTATAACAATTACTCGAGTTTTAATATAATCATATGTAGTGATGGATTTAGGCGCGGGGGCAATCGCCTCCCCTGAGCTCGAGGTATTTCATGAGATTCTATATAAATTTGACTTGATTTTATCCATTTTTTTGAATAAGCTTAAAGCATCCAGTCATAACTTAGAAATATGATCCAATGCCAACGGTAGATAGATGAATTTTTTTTTAATTATATGGTTTTTATTTTCAGAATAATATCAAGAAAAATCGTGAAGATTCCGAGTTGTGAAGAATATTACAAAGCGAAAACTATGCAAGGAAAATCGGCACGAAGGATCAGAATATGGGATTTGCTAATTATCTACCAATTAATTATGCATATAAGCTGCCGGTTGATGATGATGATGATGATAGTAATAATAATAATAATAATAATAATAATAATAATAATAATAATAATAAATAATCATAATTAATTAAGCAATAAGAAAAAGGCGGCAGGTAATGGGCACCGTGGGGAGGCATCTTGGAAATTCCTCATAGGGGAGAACTGCTTACTGTGTTAAAAAGATGCAAGATTATCTTCATCAGATACTTTAATCAATTAATCAACTTTTATTCTGCATCAAAAAAATTTAACGGGGTTCGAGTGTTATGAAGGGAGGAAATTCACCTCATGAGAGTTTGACTCCATAGTGGGTATACCCAGGTCGAATTGGATTAGTTATGATCTGTTGGACTTCTGGATACCGATAGTGCAGACCGAAAAAAAAATCCAACGGTTCTGGATTACCTAGGTTCGAGTCGAGACATCCCAGTAAGAGATCGAACTCTCCCTACAGTTAATTTCCTCTGTCTATAAGACTGATATCGACCGAGGTTTCGCTTAAGATATCTCAATGACCCATGTTGGTGTTAATTAATTTATTATCTTAACTCGGATTTTCCCAAAAAGAAAGTGATAAGATCGATCTCCTCGATATATTTTTTTAATTGTTGCAACACACTTGTTTCCTCCGCATGTTGTCGTGTGAAACGCTTGTCGTATAATTCATACAAGTCAATCCCATTCTGGGAGCGGTGATTTTGACACACAACAGTTAACAATATTATCATCTCGTTGTTTTCTTGTCGAACGTGTTCTCATCCACATATATAAAATTTTTACGAGAACAATAGTTAAAAACTATTTAAGATCAAGGTGCTTCGTGACGGTGGGAACTTGTTGGCGCCCGCCACCTACTATTTATATATTAATAATTATGTCCGATTTATCGTAGCGAGAAGAGAAGAACGACATGTTCCTATAGAGTACCCAGAACCCGTAGTACATGTAACATAGGTTCCGAACAGGATCTGATTTCTAATTAGATGGGGTAGGATCTAGATCCAACGGTTAGGAAGGAGTCCTACATAAGGTAGCACTACAAGAATAAGGCTAATTTCGGTGATAACGTCCACGAGAAAGGCGGACGTAAAATTCCTATTTTCGTATGAAAAGTCCAACTGTAAACATTTTCGGGAGAATTTTGTGAGATACGGTCAACATGGATTTTCCTTAGTTTCCATTAGAAAATTTCTCATGAAAATCTAACGATAAAGATTTTTGATAGAAATTGTATAACGAAAATTCGATGGAAATGTAAACAATTCATGGTTCCATTGGTCTAAGACCTCGTGGAAACCATGAGGAAATTTCGTGAATCCTTTTCGTGGTTAATATGCTTCCCGGATCATTCCCAGTACAAGAAAAGTTGATGGAAAAGAACGTCTGCGTACTGCATAAGATGTTTATACGCATACTCGAGTTTTGAAAATTACTTTTCAAGTTCTTTGACTATGGGCTGAATAGATCGATGGCTGAGACATTCTTGATTTATCTAGGACTTTCTCTCCCGACACATGCTGACCTCTGGTGGGAACATTGATTCCCTGCGACTTGCTAGTGGTTATTACCAGCAAGTCGGCCAGCACGACCTGGTTGTGTTCTACCCACTGCTCACTCGAACTTTTTTGCACTTTTCAATCGTCAGATTGGAGCGCAGTTGTTACATAATTTGATATAATCTGATTATGTTCTCGGTTAAATCAAATCTATTATATTATCTGATGCCTTAACTGATTAGTGTTTAATACGTTAATAAAAGAGATAATGCACAAGAGAGTCATCAAAAGAGCAATCAAGTAAAAAAGAAGAAGAAAGAACTATAAATTTAAAATACTAATTTTATTTTATTAATTTTTATTCAAGTGTACCGAATACAATTTCGGGATCGTGGAATATTCCAGGAGGAAATGATCGACCAATGATCTGCGTCCACCGCAGCAAAGCTAATTTCGGAGGAGGATAGTGATGGAGTGGTAGCGGGACCCACTCAGACAAGCCGAGCCGACCGCCGGCTGACGTGTACTTATACCGGAGACCGCGTTCAGGTACGCGCGTGCCCGCTGCATTGTATGATCATGTGGATTTTGGAGGGTGATGTATGTCTAGTTAGGGTTATTTGGTATTTTTAATTTTTTTAAAAAATTTAAATTCAGATGCAATTTATGATTAAGATGAGTTTATCTTGAATCTCAATGACTAATCAACTCGAATATGCATAATTAATTGATTTTCTAAATTAATTATTTGTAACTACTTCTGGTGGTGTAATTGTTTTTTTTTTTTGGGTGTATAAACCAAAAGACTAAACCCATTTTCTCATATGTCCTTCACAAGAAAAATAAGGAAGGCGGCTAATTAGAGACGTGCTTGAGTAAACTTGAAATCAATGGAGTAAGTTTTGCGTAAACTTCAATGAAGTTCGGGTGGATTTCTGGTAATAAATTAAGGAGTCGGTTGGTTTTGATTACTGTTATAGTAAATAGGGTATTCGGAACCGGAACCTGTTATAAAAATATATTAATACGATTAATTTTAATTGTTTGTAATTTTCTGATTTGGATTCTATTTTTTGAACAACTTAAAGTTATTGTATTCCTAACTAAATAAATTATTATCTGACATAATAACTATGCATATTTAATAATTTTACCATGTTTAAAATATTACTAAAACTTAAAAAAGAATAATAAATAATAATAAATTATATTCGGTTTAAAATTTAAAAACTAATCATATATAAGATAAAATTTAAATATCATTAAAAAAATACAAAAGTCTCCGTTCGACTAATCCTCAAGAATTTTGTACCTCATAAATGAGCTTTTCCGTTTTCATGTTTGCTTTACACAGGACAGCACGTGGGGTTGCCCTGCCCACCGCCAGACTCGTAATTTCATCTCCTTGAAGGTCAGAATACAGCCGTCAATTTCCACACAGACAGAAAAGTTGAAAAAAAAAAATCTAATTGTGACTGTACAATAAAAATTTTAAATTTTAAATTCGATTATTATAAATAGTGATAGGAGTATTTCACTCACCTTTTTTAATATTGTAGGGTAATCTGAGTTTCGCTTAAATAATCCTCCACATCGCATACGCAATTACGCAAGACATGGTAAACCAAGAACCGCTATTAAAACGTAGGAGGGAGGACACAGATATTTCTCGGATGGGCACCTTGAGATTAGGTATTTTTGGAGGCCTAGAACTGGCATTTAGATGTCTCGTGAGCTTCTTATTAATCTAATTCGAGTCGGATTGGTCCATTAATAAAAAGTTCTTTCAGTATATATTTTCTCTATTCATAAAAATTTGAGTTCAAGACATTTACTTATAAAAAAAAATCACACAGGCAACACCTCAATAATTAAAAACGGTTCAAATCTAAAATTAGTGTGATCCATCCGACTCCGAGTAGCTAGCTGGCCTGGGAAAAAAAGAACTCTTTGAAATTTTGCCGGGTTAACTGGAGCCAACCCTGTTTCCTGCTTCTAAAGCAGACTTATAAAGAGACGACCGTCAAGTTAACGGTGACGGCTAACGGCTCCCGCCACCCCGGGACCACCAGCCACACGCGTCCCACGGGCCCCCACCCGTCCAAATGTTTTTTCGTGACGGACCGTGTCCCAGAAATTCTTAAACGAGTTAAATTATAGGTGATGTGTAAACTTAATTAATGAGTATTTTACATGTAAATATATATTTTAAATTATATTTAAAAATATAATTTATTATTAAATAGAAAAGTGATGTAATATTTAATAATAATAGATTAATTATTTATCACTGAAGTTGACTAATAAAGTGAGAACGTAAGTTAGGTAGGAATCCCTCAAAAACCCCGTTACTTGACGGCATCTCCTCCGCTTTCCGCTACGGCGGTTAACCTCCGTTTCCAGTCCAACTACGGTTCGGTCTTCCTCCCCGGGAGATAACCAATCGGCTTGAGAGAGAAGACATACAATTATGGCGGCCCTCTGCGCAGAATAGACTCAGAGAGAGAGGGGGAGATAGATTGATATAGAGAGAGAGAAGCCGAGTCGCGTACAGGAAGACCAAGACGCGCGCAAAGCGGTTTCGTTGAGCGGCGTCTGCTTCTACTCCACCCAGATTCCTTCCGCCGGAGAAGCACGGAAGCGTTCGAAGAGAGGGTAGACTCTCTGGCAGCTCGTAACGGTAGCAGAAGTGAGAGACTGGTGAAGAGGAGGGAGATTTGGAGGTTTTGCGTTACGGCTCATTGATTATCGCTTCGGCGCTTGACGGTTCATCTTCCTACAGATTACTGCTCCATTACGGCGGCTATACAGACGGGAAATCTGCGCCTCGTGTACGGAGGCTGCTAGCTGAGACTCTTGCGGCGTTCACCTGGTGTTGTTCGTGGGCCGTTGACTCGGGATTGGGCTGAATGATGGCGAATCGAGCTGAAGGTGAAGTTACGCGCGGTCTTTCGCTTTGTTTTCTGGATTTTCCCCGGAAAATTCCTGAGATCCTCTGGTTTTGGTCGTGATGTTAGGTCCTGGAGAGGACGATCTGTATGCGGAGCTTTGGAAGGCCTGTGCGGGTCCACTTGTCGACGTTCCTCGTCAAGGAGAAAGGGTCTTCTACTTTCCGCAAGGTCACATGGAGCAAGTGAGTTAGGTTTTCATGTTGGATCCCTTAAGCCTTTTGTCTGTCAGAATATAGCAATTTTCTGGGTACTCGGTTGGTTTCCTTCTATGGATGTGCCTTTATTTATGGGAAGAGGATTAATTCTCTTTTTCCATTTCTGTGTCGCTGGTGGGTTGTAGTTGGAGGCTTCGACAAATCAGGAATTGAATCAGAGCCTTCCGCTGTTTGGTCTTCCCTCCAAAATCCTTTGTCATGTTATGAACGTTCAGCTGCTGGTTTGTTCTCTTACTCCCTTCAGTTTTCTTGTTTTTCTCTCATCAAGAACTGTCTGTTTCTGAGAAAGCGGAGTTCTGTAAAGTAGTTCATCAGATTCCCGTTTCTAGAAATAACCGTGTACTGAAAAAGGAAAAATTGTTTGGTCTGTGGAGTTATGATCTGAGGCAGCATCTTCTCCATTTTTGTATTTTTAGGCCGAGCAAGAAACAGATGAGGTTTATGCCCAAATTACTCTTATCCCTGACTCAGAGGTGAGTTAGTAATCGACCCTTCCTCTAGTTACCGTTAACAAATTCATGAAATGATTTGGTCATCTCATCCTTATGCAGCAAACTGAACCTACAAATCTTGATCCATGTCTTTCTGAGTCTCCAAGACCGAAAGTTCACTCCTTCTGCAAGGTTTTGACTGCATCTGATACGAGCACTCATGGCGGGTTTTCAGTACTCAGGAAACATGCTACTGAATGTCTTCCTCCTCTGGTAATTGATTTGGAAGTTGTTTGACTTCTTGCTGCTTCAATTTTGTGGTTCTTCTGTCCAAAATAATTGGTTTACATCTGTTTTTTCAGGACATGACCCAGTCAACCCCAACTCAGGAGTTGGTTGCAAAGGATCTTCATGGTTATGAGTGGAAATTCAAGCATATATATAGAGGTATATATATGCAGTGAATCATGTACTTCAATACGCTCTGTGCATGAAAGCTATTCCTATTATTTCAAGTTGGCTTACTTTGTTAGTACCTTACATAAATCAGCCAGCCAGATGTACTGGCATTTTCCGAGAATGATGTATTGAATAGAAAGACAACTTTCTTAAACAACTGAAATTGATATCCTTCAACTTGTTTCAATTGTGCGTTGAACCAGTTTGTGTATGATAAATAAAATTGATAAGTCTTAAATGGATCTTTTCTATGCAGAAAGATCCTCTTGTGAGAAATAAAATCATGACTTCCTTTTCTTTTTTTTGAACATGTTAACAGGTCAACCTCGAAGACATTTGCTTACTACAGGATGGAGCACGTTTGTTTCTTCCAAGAGATTGGTTGCTGGTGATTCCTTTGTATTCCTCAGGTATTCCTTCTCTTTTAATAAATATTCTCTCCGTTGTAGTGCTGTGCTCAAATATATGACTTTTGCTATATTTGGATGTTCACGGCTTGCTTATTTGTCATTTTTTCTTTTCTTTCTTATGAGTAAGATAAAGCATTTTAACATCTGATTGAGTAATATAACAGGGGGGCAAATGCAGAACTACGAGTTGGGGTGAGGCGTATGGCTCGTCAGCAAAGCTCCATGCCTTCATCAGTGATATCAAGTCAGAGCATGCACCTTGGAGTTCTTGCAACTGCCTCTCATGCTGTTAAAACACGAACCCTTTTTGTTGTGTATTACAAGCCAAGGTGGGACATATGGTTGTTATCTATTAAGCTCAGCTATTTCCTGTGCTATGCATTTCCTAATTATGGTATTGCTAGATCATTGCATATTTTATGCCTTTCCTAATTATCAGGTTGCAAGGAAATTACATATTTTCTTATTTCTAATTACTGGGTTGCTAAAAATTATCAGGACAAGTCAGTTCATCATAAGCTTGAACAAGTATCTTGAGGCTGTTAAGAGCAGATTTACAGTTGGCATGAGATTTAACATGAGATTTGAGGGCGAGGATTCCCCTGAGAGAAGGTATTCTGATTCAAAGAAGTAGCTCTCCTATTTGTTTCTTTTCTACTTTCCACAATTAATAATAAGTTCACTTACCTTCTGTTATGGTCTGCCAGATTTTCTGGTACAGTAATAGGGGTGGAAGACCTTTCTCCGCACTGGGTTGATTCAAGATGGCGGTGTTTGAAAGTAAACTTTATCTACATGGTTCTCAATCAAATCAAGTCAAGTGTCAAAATTCAAATTCCTTCTCAGATTTTCTTCTCTCTGCAGGTTCAATGGGATGAGCCTGCATCAATCCCCAGACCGGGTAGGGTTTCACCTTGGGAAATTGAACATTTTGTGCCGTCTGCGCCTGTCAGTTCAAATCAACAAACAGAATCAAAGAACAAGAGGCCTCGACCACCCCCTGAAGTTCCAGCTCCAGGTATTTCTTTTTCCTTGTGCGTTAAAATTGATTTTCCAGTGAATCGATTTGATTGTAGCAGTTTTTCTGTCCTGTGACAGATACTACAACTCCAACAGCTCTCTGGAATTCCACTGATGATGAAAGGAGAAGTGAAAGTTGTTTCGCGTGGCATCCAAAGCAGCAGATAGATGTAAATGGAAAGAGCAACTCTTTCCTGACAAGGGTCCAAACTGAGGTTTCTTTGCTGTCTTCTCCTCGCTCAAAAGTTCCTCAGCACTTGTCCCAGGACATGACTGAGGAAAGCAAATCTGTCTCTGCTCGTTCTGTCCTGTTGGGCAACCCAACAATTCAACCGATTAATTTAATAATGGACAGTCGCCACGCCCAGTTGAAGAAGGGAATAAGTTTGTCGAGAGAACTACTAGCTGTAGATGTTTGGTATAGAACTGATTAGTCACTCCACAAGCTTGTCTCTCAGTGAGAAGTCGCCCGTACAACCATCTGTTTCAAGTGGATTGCCTGAGGGGCATGTCCACAGCATCTCTTCAGCTGCAGAATTGGACCAAAAGTCTGATCCTGCAAAGGGTTCAAAAGAGAATGAACAAGTGCAAGCACCAGTCTCGAGCAAGGATCTTCAGGCCAAGCAATGTTCTGTCTCTGCTAGGAGTCGCACAAAGGTAAGACAGAGTAGCAGTAATTTGCAG
This sequence comes from Lagerstroemia speciosa, assembly GCA_037672795.1. NCBI lineage: Eukaryota > Viridiplantae > Streptophyta > Magnoliopsida > Myrtales > Lythraceae > Lagerstroemia > Lagerstroemia speciosa. Next base: position 2,278 of record CM075294.1, on the reverse strand, counting down.
TTTTATCATTTGACCACTGTGGTGTCTGTTGCTAAATCTCTCTTTGTGGATAAGGTTCAATGCAAGGGGTTGCAGTTGGTCGTGCAGTGGACTTACACAATACTAGAAGGTTATGATCAGCTTATAGATGAGCTTGAAGAGATGTTTGAGATCAAGGGCAGCTCCGCCAGCGAAATAAGTGGGAAATTGTTTTCACTGATGACGAAGGGGATATGATGCTCATGGGCGATGATCCCTGGCAGTAAGAATCAATCACTGGCCCTAACCTTCGTACAAATAAAGAAAAGACTGGCAAAAATCCTGAAACCTAATGTGGAATGTTAGTGCTGACATGTTGTGGTTAGAATTTTGCAGTATTGCTGCCATTTTATATTACTAGACAGCTTGGGATGTTCATTTTGATGATTTAGTTATACAGCTATTGGCATTATTCTGCAGGGAATTCTGTAACATGGTGAGGCGGATTTTTATATGTTCAAGCCAGGATGTGAAGAAGATGGGTTCTGGAGCAAAGCTTTCCACATCCTCAATAGAAGGCGAGGGGGACTGCAATGAGTTCAGGCACTGCTGAAAACTGATCACGAGAGTCCGGCCTTTTAGCTTTTGCTGTTGCTAGTTTTCGCCTCTTCTAGTAGTCTGTTGTTTTAGGAGGTTTGTCTGTTGAATTTTGTGTCGAGGGGGTCAAGAAAGGATCTCAGCTAACTTACTAAGACGGTCTTATGGCAATGCCACGATAGCTGGTGGAGGGGCCTGTTGGTTGGAACTTGGACCTGTGAATATTTGGGTTCCTGGGTGTCTAGCTGTAAATATGGATTTTACGGGACAGTGGCAAGGGCGGTGGTTGGAGGGTGTGAAGTTGCAACCTCTTTGTTCTTGAAATTTTCACTGTCTTTAACTTTTTTTTTTAAACAGAATTAGATCTTTAATAATAAAAATAAATAAATATGACTAAAAGTAAATTTGAGGGGAAAATTAAAGAGTAAATTCAATCCAAAATTTTTTGACAAAGAAGAGAGGAAAAGTTGGGACCAATTCTTCCAAATAGTCCTTTAACTACTCAGGGAGACGTGTTTGTGATTCTGTTAGCATCCTAGTCTTATGGGAATACTTTAAAGAATTGCAACTGTTCTATAAGAAAAATAAGAAGCCAAAATATGTAGGGAAGACGTGTTAAAATGGGAAGGTGAATAACTTGATGGTTGGGAGTTACCAGTGAATTAAAAAGTGGAATGAATTTATAAAAGATTGATAGTATTTAGGTGAAATTCTTACAAAAATAATGTGAAAAACATCAATTTAATTAAAGTACATGAAATAAAGGAAATATTCTTGATTGGTTACTACTTACGTGTGACAATACAAATGCAATAATTAAATTGTAGCAAGAGAAATAGATTGAGTGTCCCTCATGTTCTAAGTCTAATAAACCAAAAAACAATCCATGGGGCATCTCCTTATCTGGACCAGTCGCGTTCTGCAAAGACACACATCAATATATATTTTCCATTCTCCTCAGCTCATCAATGGAAAACCCGAGCTCAGATTATTTCTCCCAATAGCCCTGGAAAAGCACGCACCTTTTCCCACCGGACCTCTGCATTGCCTTCTCCCCCCGCCTCAATCCGTGTTCACCGAGCCCCGTCCCTGCCAATACATCACCAAACTAGCCATTCTCACCACGTTGGAGCTCCCCTTGATCCAACTCCAAGCTCCTCCTGCTCCTCCGTGTGCCAGAGAACCGAGCATCATCGAGCCCTTCTTGACTGTTGGACCTTCCTTCTAGCTGCTGCTACCTAAAACTCGACGATGCAGTGACCTAGCCTAATTGGACACTTCCATTGGATCATAAGGATTAATGTGTGAACACATCTCTTTTGTTGCTACCGCTGAGCACAATGGTCATTTTCATTCTGCCTGAAATCGTAATGTGCATTGTTTCTACACGGCTGAATAGTGGATTTTATTTTGATTGCATGTTATTTGAGTAAGGGGTGAATGAGCGATACTTTTGTCTGCTTGCCTGTTTGGGTGTGCTGTGAGCAGCAGTATTTACCACTTGATTGCCATATTATTTTTGAAACTCTCATGAGGAGCGAGGGAACAGGCCATCCCCCAGGGCCTAGGGATTAAGGAGGTTGAACTTGTAGGCACGTGCCCAACCTCGAAGTTGCCAGCTGGTTGGTACCTGAGGGCTTACCTGCTTGCTAGAAAGCGGCAGCCTGCCCGATTGCTCTACATCTGGCAGTTCATGCATTATTTAGTCGGTCACTCTAACCTC
>CM075293.1:13531948-13533338 GCA_037672795.1 Lagerstroemia speciosa | reverse complement strand
TTCCAACCTCGTGCTACTTGCATAGCCGACACCGTTTCGGTCGAGATCTCCTTGCTTCGACTGAAACCCTTGTAACCCTTCACAAGCATGGGTGTCGTGGATCACTGATCATGAATCCACCGAGGTGCATCGAGACCGTAACCGAGGCCTCCACGAAGAAGTTGTTCCCGAGGACTAGATCATAGTCATCCAGCGGGACAACCATGATGTCAAGGCTTCCTTCCCATGAGTCGATCTTGATAGGAACGCCTTTAGCCATGCCACCAATAGGCGGACTCTTCGAGTTAACTGCCTTCAGGTGACAGTTGTGCCGCTCCACTCGCAGCCCAAGTGGTCGCACCATCTGTCCGACACGAATTGTTGGAGGCTCCCGTGTCTACCAATGCCGACACCTTTCGGCCATTGAGTAGCACATCCACAAATAGCAACCCATAGGGAGCCTTTGAGCGATCAGAACGAATTGCACTCAATGCCTGCAAAGAAGATGCACGTAGCACTCCCTCTTCATCGGAGTCCTGATCTGCCAAGGCCGAGAGCTTCTCTCTCTTCGGGCATTCCTTGGCTCTGTGGGGACCGTTGCATATGAAGCAACCAGGGTGCGTCCGGGGGGTCCTTCTTCAGGAGCTATTCCCCACGTTCGCCTTCTTGCTTCCCCTTGTCCTCACGAATGAGCTTCTTCTTGCCCTTATCCTCCTTTCCCTTGGTTGTGGACTTGGACAACTTGTCCTTGTCCTTGCCTTGCGCTTTCTTCCCACTGTCCTCCACACGAGTGTAGCGCAAGTCAAGCAGCGCATCAGCCGCTGCGAGAGCCGTCGGGAGGTCCTTCACGCCTTGGCGTCTGAGCTCCAACTGAGCCCATGGCTGCAAGCCCTTCAGAAACGTGTATAGCTTGTCCGTCTCTGACATATCGGTCACGTCAAGCATCAAGGAGCTGAATTGCTTGACGTAGTCACGCACCGAGCTGGTCTGCTTCAGCTTCCCGAGTGCGTCCCGAGCACCCAGGCAGTGTTGCTCGGCAGGAACTGCTCCTTCAACTCCTGCCTCAGTTCTTCCCATGTCTCAATGCGTGGTCTCCCCCGCACTGAGGCATCTTGGACCCGCGTCCGCCACCATAGCTTAGCATCATTTGCTAAGTACATGGTGGTAACCATGACCTTGTCTGCTTCCGGGACCTTCGCAGCATCGAAGTAGGTCTCCATGTCCCAAAGGAAGTTCTCTAACTCCTTTGAACTCCGAGTACCCTCAAATGCCTTGGGCTCGGGGATCTTCACTTTCCCACGAGTCTCACTCCCGGATGCTACTCCTTGAGTAGCCAGTTGTCGCTTGATCAAGACCATGTCGTCTCGTAACGCAGCGACATCAGAGACCAGGACCTTCACAAGGTCCGTCA
>CM075293.1:13521948-13524448 GCA_037672795.1 Lagerstroemia speciosa | reverse complement strand
CGCGGCACCATGGTAGCAGCCTTGCTCGAGCACCGCTGTGGCCTTGCTCGATCACGTTAGTAGCCTTGCTCGAGCAGTGCTCGATCACTGCCGTGAGTTGCTCGAACACGTTACCACAATAGCAGCCTTGGTCGAGCACTGCCATGGCTTGCTCAACCACGCGAGCACGGCTGCAGCCTTGCTTGACCACGGTACCACGGTAGCACAACAGTGGGCTTGGTCGAGCAATGCTCGATCACGGTAGCAGCTTTGCTCGGGCACTGCTCGATCACTGTTACGGCTTGCTCGATCACGGTAGCAGCCTTGGTCAAGCACTGCTCGATCACTGTTACGGCTTGCTCGATCACGATGATAGCCTTGGTCAAGCACCACTCGATCACTGCCGTGCCTTGCTGCAGCTCGGTAGCAGCCTTGCTCGAGCACTGCTCAATCAATGTCGTGGCTTGTTCGACCATGGTATCGGCCTTGCTCGAGCACGGTAGCACAGTAGCAGCCTTGCTCGACCATGGTGGCATGGCAGCAGCCTCGCTCGAGCACGGTAGCACGACTGCCGCCTTGCTCGACCACGGTACCACGGCAGCACCGCAGCAGCCATACTCGAGCACGGTAGCACGGTTGCAGCCTTGCTCGACCGGGGTGCCATGGTAGCTTGGTAGACCACGGCAGCACAGCAGCACGGTAGCAGCACTGCTTGATCACTACCGCAGCTTGCTCGAGCACGGTAGCAGCCCTGCTCGATCACCGCCTTGGCTTGCTCGACCACGGTACCAAGCTAGCAGGCTTGCTTGAAAACGGTACTAAGGTAGCACGGCAGCAACCTTGCTCGACCACACGGTAGCGTGGTAGCAACCTTCCTCGACCACGGTAGCACGGCGGCAGCCTTGCTCAACCACGGTACCCTGGCAGCAGCCTTACTCGACCACGGTGGCACGGTAGCAACCTTGCTCGATCACTACCATGGCTTGCTGCAACTCTATAGCAGCCCTACTCGAGCAGTGATCGAGCAATGCCGTGGCTTGCTCCAGCGGCGCTCGATCACTGCCGTGGCTTTGGTCGACCACGGTACCACACCAGCAGCCTTGCTCGAGCACACAGTGGTACGGCCGACCACGGTACCGCGGTAGGTTTTGCTCCGCCACGGCAACACGATAGCAAAACCTTGGTCGCGCACTCCTCGATCACTGCCGTGTCTATTGCTCGACCACGATACCACAGTAGCAGCCTTGCTCGATCACTACCGTGTCTATTGCTCGATCACGGTAGCATCCTTGCTCGATCACGGTAGCATCCTTGCTCGAGCAATATTCGATCACTGACGTGGCTATTGCTCGACCAAGGTACCACGGTAGCAGCCTTGCTCGAGCATGGAAGCGTTGCAGCAGCTTCCTCGACCACGGTACCGTGGTAGCACGGCAGCAGCCTTGCTTGACCACGGTATCGCGGTAGCATAGCAGCACAGTAGTTGTAGCGTTGCAGCAGATTCCTCGACCACGGTACCCTGGTAGCATGGCGGCAGCCTTGCTCGACCACAGTACCGCGGTAGTGGTAGCGTTGCAGTAGCTTCCTCGACCACGATACCATGGTAGCACGGCGGCAGCCTTGCTCGACCACAGTACCGCGGTAGCGTAGCAGCACGGTAGCATCCTTGCTCGAGCACTGCTCCATCACTCCCATGGCTTGCTGCAGCTCGGTAGCAGCCTTGCTCCAGCACTGCTCGAGCAATGCCATGGCTTGCTTGACCACGGTATCAGCCTTGCTCGAGCAGCGCTCGCTCACTGTCGTGGCTTGCTCTATCACTGCCGTGGGCTGCTCGCTCACGCTACACACTTACTCGAGTAGTACTCGAGCACCTTGCTGCGGCGCTCGAGCATGCCAGCCCCTTGCTCGATCAGAGCTCCAGCAGGAGCGGGTGGTGTAAAATTCGGGGGTCACAGTATCACCTTCTAGGAAGGAGAAAAACTTAAAATAAACTCTTTAAGGGGTAGAGGTGCAGCTTGCCCCCTTACGGCCGCTATGCCTCCCAAGGCACATCCATCGCTACGTAGCGTAGCGATGTGCTCGGGTGCTGGTAGCACTGCTACCGACCACCGTGGCAACTCCAGCATCCGCGATAGCCGGGTCATGGTCAAAGCTACCTAGGTGGGTCACGTGCACATTCTTGTGCTCATGGCGGGTGCTGCAACCCGGGGTACGATTGATTGGCAGCACAATTCGTGGTGCCCAGTGATCTACCCCGCGATCGGCAGGTTTCGATTATCGATCTCTACTGTGCTATGGTTATCGATCTCCGCCGCGCTGCTTGATCATCAACCGTCCCTTCCTCCATCGTCCCTTACTCGATCATCTGTCACGCGTTGCTTGATCACGGTATTACATTGCTCGTGGTATGCTCTAGCGTTGGTTTATTCTCGCGTCTAGCGCCCGGTCGCGGTCTAGCAGGCTGCCCACTTTCCCGACCGAGGAACTCCTCGGAGCGGGGCGGCGGGTATGTTCGTGTGGC